>CM037151.1:5691374-6051656 GCA_020921065.1 Vaccinium darrowii | reverse complement strand
TGGTTTTTCCAAAGTTAATCTGAGGGAGGAGATTGAAACTCTCTCTGGCACGCTCGCACACAATTATTTCCATTGCAAAGAAGTAAAAAGAACCAAAACAATTACCAAGCTCAACTTCGTTCAAATCATCTCATACCTCACCTATCACCTTGCAAAAAAGACCTAAACTAGAGTGAAGAGCGATGTCAGGACTTACAAATGATTTAAAGGAGGCCGCTAAGTTTGCGGTTGAAGAAATACAACACACAGGTTTTGTTTCCCCTTCCCGATCTCTCTCTCACTCACTCACGCAAGCATACACACTTATATTTGAGTGTGCATAGAAATTATAGAAAAATAAAGAAAAAAGCAACCAAAACCAAATTTTAAAGGGAGATAACTATTCACTATACATTTCATTTCATTCGTTTATATACCACAATGATGAATATCTGTGATGCTCCCTTTTTCCTTAGGAATTCTTTAATCTTAGTGATGCGTTTCTAGATATTTAAGGGGTGTTCCACTAACAAAAGCTAGCTTGTTTTAAAAATCAAGACAGATCATTCTCTCACAATCTATCAGATAAAAAAACAATGAAAAAACTAGTTTATTCTAAAAACTGGTGAATATTTTTCGATGATTGCAAAAATGACCTAGACAAGTTTTTAATTGTATTTTAAAATTATTAATTTGACGTACACAAGATTTCCTACGTACATTAATTCAAGCATGTTTTTAATCATTGGTCTATATTCATAATAATATAAATGTCTTTCTGTTTATATACATATATTCTCACACACACGTACCAACGTACGTATAATCAGATCTCTGAATTGCACCCCTGAGTTAGTGAAATTGTTGTGTGGACGGTCCGTGACACAGCTAGAAACGTGAACAAGAACAAAAATCACCCCCACGAATAAGAAACAACTATTCTACAATCTAATAGGGAAACAGGGGGGGTGCTGCGCAGCCCCGTGCTGCGCAGCGTGCTGTGCGGGCCTATTTCGGCGCCGCGACGGTACCGTTCCGACGATCGGAGACGTCCACCACGTAGAGCTCGTCGAGTACTATAAGTGTACAAAAAATTAACTCAATCCGATATCGTTAAGTGCCTCATTGGGACACAAATACGTTGAAAAAAATGGTTTCAATGGTTTTCATTTAATGTTTCAAGACATGTGTGTTCCAATTTTTTTCAACTTATTTGTGTTCCGATGAGGCACTTAACGATATCCGATCTACTTGATTTTTGGTACATTCGTAGTACTCGACGAGCTCTACATGGTGGACGTCTCCGATCATCGAAACAGTGCCGGAACGGCGCCGAAATGGCTTGCACAGCACGCTGCGCAGCACCTCCCCCGGTTCAAATCTAATAGCCCGCAAACTAATAGAATTATAGGAAAAAGAGATACTCTCTATTGAGAAAAAACTCAATATATTAATCAACTCCTCTTACGAAGAGGCTTACATCATTATTTATAATGGTAGAATTCCTAAACCTAGCCAGCCTTCCTGAAATATTAAAAATAAACTTTAGGAAATAAAATCAAGCCTAATTCTTCATGATTAAGTATCCTAAAAAATAGAAAACCTCAATCAAAAGAGAATAGGAAACTAAATATTCTAGAATATTTTGACTAAATTATAACATATTAAATAAAAATATTAAACCTAAACAAAATAGGAGTACTACTTTTCTTGAAATTCACCCTGTATTAGTCCGGATGTTAAAACAAATTGTAATTTTTATTGGTCAAAATTTGTTTTAACATCCGGACCGTCCAAAAGTATTTTCGACGATTGAGATGCACCGTCCATGCATGCGCCTATATAGATGTGCGTGCATGAAGTAAATTTGTACGTACAATCAGATCTCTGAATTGCAGAATCCTGAAAACTCCCTTGAGTTCGTGAAACTGATGTGTGGATGGACGTCAACAGAAAATGACGACTATCTAATTCTAGAAGCAAAAGACATTGAATATTGATGGGTATTCACAAACTTATGGGGCGATGGTCCACGAGGATACCAGTAACAGCCAGAAGTCTCTGATAAAGTTCGACAACATCTTTGAGACGGCCAATCCGGCGTACTATCTCTTTTAGCTTTTCTTTTTATTTCTTGAATTTCTATTGGCTATTTTTGAGATTTGTATTTATTCCATTTTTTTCTACTAATTTTGCTTCAAATTTTTGTTGAATATTCACTTGTCTTGATGAGAAAAACAGAAAAATAAAAAAAAATTACGAACAAAACTGGGAAAGAATCTTTTAGGAATTTTTTTTGGAAATATGAAGTGAACACAGTGTTAATCTTTTTGGACTTTATCGGTTTATTTTTGTCTTTTGCAAAAGAATTTGATTTTCGGTCATAGTTGTCGAAAAAAATTCTAACTTTCTTGCCAAATATGAAAAAACTCATTGATACCTAGTAAAAATATAGTGCATTTATGGAGCTTTTATTGAAAAATCCGGGTCGTTACAGTAAAAGACTATAAAAGCGATAGAAGAAATCTTGATTTACATACAATGTATCTGGGTCGCTACTCTATAGTGCATCTGTTATAATAAGGATGATTGAGGGAAAGAGAGATTTCCATTTCGATGTTTAGGTAGGTAAATCAACATAATCTCTGAATGCATCAATTAGCATTGATTTACTTACCAAAAAGACTATAAGAGCGATGAAAGAAACACTGATTTTCTCCTCTCTTTCCTAAACTTCATAGTGTATCCGGTATAAATAAGGAGTCAATCATCCTTATTAAATCAATGCTAATTTCTATTTCCATGTTTAAGTAGGTAAATCAACGTAATCTGGATGCATTGAAATCAGCTTGCTTTATTAATTTTGTTTTCTGCTCTTCAAAACACCATGTTACTCTTTAACATATTAGAAAATATCATCTCAATTCCTGGCTTTTACAACTCTCCTTTGTTAAGCAATGGTGATATCTGTCACCATGACAAGAATCTCACTCCTTTTTCTTTCAATCCTCTTCACTTTTAGCTACCATTCACAGGCTGATTTAATAGGAGACACCTGCAAAAAAAATGACTTTCCAGATCTTTGCATTTCAACTCTAAGATCTAACCCTGGCAGTATGACCGCCGATGTCAAAGGACTTGCCCGCATAGCGTTCAATGCTACACTTGTTAAAGCAACTGCTAATCTCAAACATGTAAACGAGTTGCTCAAGAAGGAAAGTGATCCTATTCTGAAGTCATGTCTCCTCACTTGCGCCGAGCAGTACGCAGATGCTCTTCATGACATTCCTATGGGTGTTCAATATGTTGGCTCAAATAATTTTGAAGCTGCATCAATAGCCGCTGCTGTTACTGATGAGGCTCGAAGTTGTGAGGAAGCATTTACTGAAAACAATCGTAGCATAATGCACTGCATCCTTTGCTTATGATATGATTAATACTGATAGTAATGATTTGAAAGGATGGAGTTGGTTTTGGAAAATGAAAGTCCCTCAAAAATTCAAAACTTTCATTTGGCTCATTTTCCATAATAAACTCCCAACTAATAATTTGCGTGCTAGGAGAGGCATGACAAATTCAGATTTATGCCCGAGGTGCAATGAATCTCCTGAAACCATCAACCATCTTTTTCGAGTTTGCCCCAAAGCTATCCACCTTTGGGACAAATTCAGTATGGGCAGAGCCATGAGAGAAGGATTCGAAAGCTCCACGATTGACTGGATTTCGCACAACTTGAAAAGGAGCAAAACTCTACGTATTACACGTGAAATTCCCTGGAACATACTTTTCTGTGCTATATTGTGGCAAATCTGGAAGGATAGGAATAAAAAAAGTTTTGATAATATAGACATGTTTCCAGATGTTAGTTCCAGAATTGTAAGCACATACGCTCTTGAAATCGTGGACGCTTTCAAATCCCCCCTGGTCTCTGGCCCTGCTAAAAACCAAATAACACTTTGGCGTGCTCCAAATGCAGGAAACCTCAAGTTAAACACAGATGGCTGCTGGTATGAATCTGTTGGAAAAGCAGGTTTTGGAGGAATATTCAGAAATGAAAGAGGCGAGTGGGAACTGGGCTATTTTGGGCGAATGATGGCGTCTTCGAGCTTGGAGACAGAATTATGGAGCATCTATAGGGGACTAACTATTATATTGGAGAGGGGACTATACGACGTTCAGATTGAATCAGACTCCCAAACGGCGGTGACTCTCTTCAATGAAGGCGCAAACACAACCCACCCCCACAGCAACATAATTAACGACGGGAAGTATTTGCTAGAACGCACCAGAAGCAACCTCATTCATATCTACCGTGGAGCAAATGAATGTGCTGATTTTCTCGCAAGGACTGGAGCAGACCAGATGGAAGACCTGGTGGTTACCAACTCCCCTCCCTTGGGTATCAGGGAGTACATGACCAGAGATAGCCTCAACCTGCATCAATTTCTAGACTAGCTTCCTTTACTCCCTCCTAACAGCCATGTTGTTTAACTTAAGTCTTGTTTACCTTTGCTATTTTGGTACCAACATTCCTGCACCTCTGATGCAGTTTGTAATTCTGGATTAATTTCGTAATGCATTTCCGAAGTACCAAAAAAAAAAAAGAAAACAATCGTAAATGCCCGTTCACACCTGAAAATGATGTTGTGCGACATTTAGCTGGAGTCGTTGCTGGAATTATAAGCCTTCTGCGTTGATTTTCCCTTTGCTATACAGTTTCCTTCTTCCTTCATAATGTTGAATTAATAACTGAAGGATTTATCGTTCTTCTAACTCTGAAACTCATGACACACTTGTGATGGTTTTTTGGACTCTTAATTATTTCTGGATATAAGTAGTCTCTTTAAATCATGCGAATTGAGTAACAACTGTATAGTCTCTCTCTCTCTCTCTCTCTCTTTCTCTCTCTCTCTCTCGCGCGTGCGAGCCTAAAATGTCGTATTATATGAACTATTCTCATCTTTGGCCCATATTTTTAAGTTTTTATGATTCACCCCATTGCTATGAATATACGAAAAAATTTAAAATACAGAAATAAAGTTACTGGACAAAAAGTTCAGGACATGCCCTTTAAGTATTCTTATTTAGTGTTTTACAATTAAGCATGGAAATGAAAAACAAACAAACATACGAAGCATGACACAATTGTGCTCTTCATCGGCCAAGGACATAGTGCCGCCATCTTCGTTAACGGCCAATGATCTCTAGACCATTGGATCTTAACGTCACCTTAATAGTGTATGTGCAATAATGATAGGTGTATAACAATTAGTCTCCAAATATAGCTCTAACACACTCACATGATGTGTACATGTGAATGTGTTGGAGATGTATTATTGTACCTCAATCATATTTGCACTTGATTGCATGTTTAATTTCATAAGGTATTAAGAGAAAGTAAGAGAGATTTCAATGTTTAGGTAGGTAAATCAAACGTGGCCGAGTTTTCCGTTTTTAGGGACGAGTATGTGCTAAATGTCACCAACACGGTTGATATTCAAGCAATGGCTATGATGCGATGGCTACTACAGTTTTGCCACAAACCTGGTATAAACAAGTTTGCTTATAAAGTGGTGGGAATTTGTATGAAAAGCCTTAAGCATGTTTAGAGCATCCTCAATAATAACTCTCCAAAAAGGTTTGTGAATAATGTACATTTTTTTTTAAATTTTAATTCAACCATCCTATAGGTACCGATTGCGTACCGATCGGCGTCGGGGACCCCGTTGTGGTTCCCAAACAATCAATCCGAACCGTTCATCCATCTCAAAATCGAATTCCGAGTGGGTGAAAGGAAATCGAGGCAATCGGACGGCTGTAGGAGCTCGATCCAAAATCACCCCCTTTCATTCAAAAGAAAATTTGAAATTTTGAATGAAATGGGGCGTTTTTGGATCGAACTCATACATCCGTGTGATTGCCTCAATTCTCGCGGAGGCCCACTCGAAATTTGATTTTGAGATGGATGAACGATAAGGATTGATCGTTTGGGACCCACAACGGGGTCTCCGGCCCCATTTGTACACGGTCTGTACATATGGGGTCTGTATCCCTTGTTTTACCGATTTTAATTACCCACATCTCTTTCAACACTCCAGCAATCATTTTTATTTTACCTATTTTTTTATTAAAATATATTGTTCTAATGAAAAGGGGAGAGAGGGAGAGAGAGAGAGAGAGAGAGGGAGTGAGAGAAAAGGAAACAGAGAGGAGAGAGAAAAGGAAAGAGGGAAAATATAAAACAAAAATGATACAGACACACCCACTCGGACACACTCTGCCACACCCCCTCTCACATGTGGGGTGGGTCCCTCCCGGGTGGGTCCCCTCACATGTGAGAGGGGGTGTGGCAGAGTGTGTCCGAGTGGGTGTGTATGTATCATTGTTCAATATAAAATTGGGCTGGTGTGAACAGTAGATGAACAAATGAGGCTTTGGACAGGGAGGCATCGTTCATTGATCAGGGCTTTAATTAAAATGGCGAAGTTTTATATTGAGGTTGTTGTGGCCTTAATTTCCACTATTTGCTACTCCCTCCGTTCCAAAATAAATCTCCCTTACTCTCTCTCTTACCGTTTTTCAAATCAAAAAATTAAGTACTTCCATGTATCGTGTTTCAAATTTTTTTGCACCGAATTAAAGTACTAAATGAGTACTTTAATTCGGTGTAAAAAAGTTTGAAAAACGATAAACGGAAGTACTCAATTTTTTTATTTGAAAAGTGGGACGACTTTTCGTAGGGGACACTTATTTTGAAATGGAGGGAGTACCTAAAATATCTAAGCTAACCCATTTAGAGAGGCTGTAGGGATTGCTTTTTGGGAGACTTTTATTGAGTCTATTGCAGTGAAGATTTCGATAGCTTCTTATCTAAAATTACCGAAAATTGCATTATGAGGAGATTGTGTTAAGAAACTAGAGTCCCACATTGCTTAGGATTGGAGTTAATGATCATTTAATATATGATGGAACCTCTACATTCATTGCTAATATGTTTTGAGATGGATATAAAGTTTCCGCATGCTTTTTTTTTTTTTTTTTGGGTACTTCGGAAATTCATTACGAAATTAAACAAGAGTCATGGGCTGCATTAGATGTGCCGGATAGCCAGTACAAGAGCAAATGAAATGAGCAGAAAACAACTTAATAGACATAGCAGTCGTAACAATGGGAAGAAATTAGAAGCAAGCTTGTCAAGAAACAGTCGGAGATTCTGATTTTCTCTAATCATGTATTCCCGAATGTCCACAGGTGGAGTGCTCAAGACCACCAGCTCCTCCCTTTGCTCTGCTCCATATCTAGCGAGGAAATCAGCACATTCATTTGCACTGTGATAGATGTGTGATAATTTGCTTTTGGTGCGTTCCAGCAAATATTTCCCATCATTTATAATGTTGCTATGTGGGTGTGTAGTATTTGCACCCTCATTGATGAGTATCACCTCTGTTTGTGAATCGGATTCGATCTAAACGTTGTATAGGCCTTTCTCCAAAATGATCGCCAGTCCCCTGTAGATACTCCACAATTCTGTCTCTAGGCTCGATGTTGCCATCATTTTGCCAAAATATCCCAACTCCTAGTCACCTCTTTCATTCCTGAAAATTCCTCCAAATCCTGCTTTGCCATTCGATTCATACCAGCTGCCATCGGTGTTTAGTTTAAGGTTCCCTGCAATTGGGGTATGCCAAGGTGTTAGTCTGTTTTTAGTGGAGCAAGAGACCATAGGGGATTTGAAAGCTTCCACGATCTCCATGGCATAGGAGCATAGCAGTCTGGAACTCACTTCTAGTACCATATCGATATTGTCAAAACTTTTCCTATTTCTGTCCTTCCAGATTTGCCACAATATGGTACAAAAGAGAATATTCCATGCTTACTTTTAGACGAGTAATTAATTTAGGATGCTAGGGTTCTAGATAAGAGACAAATCTGTTGGGGATTTTTAACACCCCAATCCCACTGCAACGGAAGCGCAATAAAAATAAACAATAAAACGCAAGCACAAATCAACATACAAGCAATTTTTTTACGTGGTTCCCCAAATCGGGAGAGATATCTTCACTGTATTTGGAAAAATAGAGATACAATGTGACGTGAAAAAATCCACTCAAAGAGCACCTAACACATGGCTCTATACATATGGCTGTGTTCGGAAAGGCTCTCAAATCCTTTTCCAAAATGAGGCCTTGAAACACTTTTAAAAAGTAGACTTTCCACCCCCGTCTTCCTCTCTCCATACCTATACTTTTGACCAGGAAAATTGGGCAAGTGGGCCCCCCACTCCAAAACCCAACAAAGCATTGCTCTCTCTCTGTCTGCAAAACTGGCCAGTGGGCCCGACACTCGAAACTCAAAATGAATTACGCACCACAGCATTTTTGACAGGAAGAAAAAGTTAGAACAAGAAAAGAGAGGGAGATAGTTAGAAATGGGACCCATATGAGTACTACTACAACTCTTATCCGATCAGAAATACCCTTTTTGAGAACAAAAAATTACGCCTGAAAAGCTATCCGAACAAAGCCATAGTTTTTGACTCACCCCCACACTCTATTTTTTCTCACTATTTTCTCCTCTCAAACTCACAACCCCGGAGTGCACGGCCAACCCAGACCATTGATTTCTGCTATAGACAATTGAGTGTGTCATGCGGAAGGGGCACCACTGGGACCCGGACTCGATGCAGAGAAAAAAGTTACGAGTACTTAAATTTGGAAAAGAGTTTAAAAGCCTAGAGTAGTAACGGAAATTGGAAAGGGAAAACAAACAAACATAGCACGACACAATTGTGCTCTTTCATCGCCCGGGACATAGTGCCGTTGTCTTCGTCGCCGGCCGACTGTCTCTGGGCCATCGGTTCTTCACCTCACCTGAAGAGGGTATGTGCTTCGTTTTCCGCCGACTCTCGCTCCCAATTTTCTTCGTTTTAACTTTTAAGTGTATAATTGTGTCCCGTTTCTTTTGGTCCTTAACAATCTTATTATTGCTAGCTAGAATAGTAACTAGTAAGGTCCATGGTGCGTTGATTTTTGTATGCCTTTGGTGCCCTGATTTTTGTTTGCGTTTGTGCGTTGATTTACTTTCTACAATACCATAAAAGCGATGAAATCTTAATTTTCTCCTTCCTAAACTTTATAGTGTATCTGCTATAATAAGGAGTCAATCGCAAGTGGAATTATTAATGCTTATTTGACCCTTGATTGCATGTTAAATTTCATACGATATTGAGACAGAGAGCAGGGACGGAGCCAGGAATTTCACTACGCAGGGGCGAATGTTTTATCCCAAATACTTTGCAGGGGCGAGCCTATATAATTCATAGGAAAATTAGTTTTTTCTATATAATACTAGAGGTTTTTTGTTTTCCTTGCAGGGGCGACTGCCCCTACTGGCCCCCCTCTGGCTCCATCCCTGACAGAGAGAGATTTTTGTTTCTACGTTTAGGTAGGTAAATCAAATGTGTTGAAGTTTTTCCGTTTTTAGCACCAATTATTAAAAGCCAATTTTTTTTTATATATAAAAATGCTAAGACTATAAAGCCAATAGTGGAAATAGAAACTAGAATTTGCAAGTGGAAGTAGTGCACCGAACAAGATTCTTTCCTTAAATTTTGGAAATTCGAAAAATAAACGCAGAAAACTGAAAGTGAAATGGTTACCAAGCATCGCAAGTTGCTGAAAGCCAATTTGTTTCCCATTAGCTAAAAGCTAAGTTGCTAAAAGTCAATTTTCTCTCGCATAGTACTTTTCCTTAGAGGTAGTTGCGAAAGTCATGTTGGCGCTTTTAGCTTTTGGCGGTAAATCAACGTAATCTGGATGCATTGAAATCAGCTTGCCTTAGAGCAACTCCAATAGAGGCTCTCCTAGCTAATTTGTTGAGCCGAATTGACATATTGAGGGAAAATTTTGTAATTTATGTCCCCTTTTCCTCAAAAGGTTGTACTGTTTGGAGGGACCCATCCACCTTTTTGTCACATCCACTCAACAAAATTAATTTTGGCTCAACAATTTTATTGAGCCAAAATTAAATTTGAGGAGTGGATGTGACAAAAAGGTGGATGGGTCCCTCCAAACAGTACAACCTTTTGAGGAAAAGGGGACATAAATTACAAAATTTCCCCTCAATATGTCAATTCGGCTCAACAAATTAGTTAGGAGAGCCTCTATTGGAGATGCTCTTACTAATTTCGTTTTCTGCTCTTTAGAAGGCCATGTTACTCTTTCACATACTTACAAAATATATCATCTCAATTCCTAGCTGGCCTGTAGTGAGCTCTCCCAGCTGTCCGATCCAAGATCAACGGTCCGGATAAATTAGAGTTAAAGTAAATGTAAAAATGTTTTTAAAAGTGCAAGACGATCCGGATCGTTGATCTCGGATCGGCAGGCCGAGAGAGCTCACTACGCACATATAGTGAGCTCACTCACTACAGGGCCCCCGGTTCCATTTGATACCACCAATTTATTCCCTACTCTTTTAGCAGACGAAAATTTCCCGGAAATTTTTTGTTTTTGGGAAGATTTATGGCTTTGGGTGTTGACACAGATTGGGCAGGTTTTGGCCTTTCAAAGGGGTGGGTGCATGGGCTTCTCTTTGAATTAGAAGCTATCCAAAACAGTGGACAGCCCAACATCTAAACGGTTTGGGCTATGGGCTCTTGCCGAGTCAGGGGATTAGTCCAGTTGTTTGGGCCCTAGGATCAAGGTTTCCTCAGCTTTACCAGCAGAAGCACACCTCTGGCTCAGGAGACACGAGTTATTGAGTCAAACTCTAAGAAGGTGATACACCCGTCATGAACGTAATAACGAGTTCCATTTTGTTCACCCACTTTTAAAAGTGGTTCTATTGCGATGATCAGAACGATTTATCTTCTAAAACATGATATTTTAACTCTCCTTTCAAAAATTACGCCTAACCGGATATCAGTAAGTGGTTGATAAAATCATCCAACTTTTTAGTTTAGAAATTTGACAGGGATCTAAACTGAATTTTTTTTTATTTAAACAAGCAACTACCCATATCAGCTTGTGTCAATTTTTCGCATGGTTAATTAAGATATCAAGATCTAAGAAATAAACTATTCCGATCATCTAAATAGGACTAGGACTGATAACATGGTTGATAATGTTCACCCAATTTTAAAGGTGGGTGAACAATTTGAGTTATGTGTCTGGGGCGTTATGACATTCTTTTAATGTACTAGAGGTCGTTAGTAATTCATGCCAATTGACGGTGAGCGATTCGGAGTTCGATTGAATATTAAAAGGCTATTATAACTCCTCCACAAAAATGATGTTTCTCCCTGCCCCTTTAGCAAATGCTCATAAGGCTATTACAAGGGAAGAGTGTTTTGCACTACCAGCCTCCCTGGTGTTATTCTTGGACACAAAGTATGCTACCGTGGGGCAACCTAGGATGGGCTTTTAGAAATCGAATTTTTGTTTATAAAATTATGGACGGCATTTGACAATTTAACTTCAAAATTTATGACCGGCCATTTGACAAAACAAAAATTCAATTTTTTATATACCTATCAATATTCGATCGAATTGATTTTTCCATCCGCAAACTTTACAAAATAAACCGTTCTGAATACATAAAAAAGAGTCCGATTAGGCCACGGGTGGTGGTGGATAGAATTTAATTCCTGTGGTTCTTTTAATATTAACTCAATCTCTCTCTTCTTCCATGGAACGGAAAAATCCCACTCTTAATAATTCTTCAAGAGTGATCCGATTGCGTGCCATCGCATTTGGAGATTCTTTCTTCTTCCGATCGAAATAACTAAAAAAACCATTTTTTTTCGCTGCAAGTTCCTACAATCAATTATGAGATTAATTCTATTAATTTTTCAATAAAATGCCGATCAAAAAAATATTTTTCAACAAAATCGGACAAACAGCCCTCTTTTCTCATTTGTGGGGCTTAGAGCTCTGATACGATCGGAGCAACCGATCGGAGCACATGGACAACAATTTTATGTTGTTTGGTAAATCACCTACTTCACGCGGCTCTGATACCAATTGGAGCACAAAAATACCAATTTTATGTGGTTTGGCAAATCACCTACTCTACGGGCAACGAATTTGTTTTATAAAGGGTTACAATCACACACTATAAGAGCAATATCTCTAGCTGACTCTATAAATTTTAGTTTTCTTATCATTTTTTTTATCTATATTAATTTGAGGTTACCACCATTTCTTCTACATATTGTGTATATGGTTCAGATGATTGAGAATGAAACTGAGACGGTAATTAGAAAATCCCAATTAAGAACAACATGTATATATAGGCATAAGATAAGAGGAGTGATTACAGATAAAAACAATGAGAAAATTAAGGTTCTACCATCAACGGTTGGGTTCGCATAAGGGCATCTTTATCAGGAGCACCAAATTTAACTTCAAAAACACCTTTTACAAATTTAGCAAGTCACTTATCTAAAATTCCCAAAATCAGACTATCTATCCAAACTTAACTATATTAAGCTATTCCCCTCAAATCTATAAAATAAAATAAAAAATTCCCCATTCTCCCCGCCTGGGGAGGAGTTTCGGTACAGAAAATTTAAGTAGTGACCACGTGTCAACCCCCCACCCCCCCCCCCCCCCCCCCCCCCCAGCCATAACATTTCTCCTCAGTCATAACATTTTTGCACGTGTACCTACCCACCCCTCCCTATTTCTGACCGCCCGAAGCAACCGGAAATAATTAAAAAAGAAGTGGTACGTGAACAATACGACACCAAAATTAGTGTGGTACTGTAGCAAAGCTACAAATTTTACAAATTTGCTAAATATTTGTTAAGTCTGATTTTTCATGTTTTGAAGTGTTTCCTCTCCACATTTAGCTTTTAACTGGGTTAGTTAACCCTGATAAGGATGCTCTAACCCGGGTTTCACTTTTTCCTGTGGGCCCCTCTATTTTCTCTCATTTACAACGGGAAATTCCAAGCCGCCCCCACTTTTTGTGGGGGTTTTCGTCCAAACCCTATTTTGTATTTCACTCCTAAATAGGTCCTGTGCACGCGTGGGAGGGTTTTATCATCCAACACAGACACCTGTCACATGTCCACTTTTCTCTTCTCTCTCACTATTTCTACATGACATGTGCACTTGCTCTTGACAAATTCAATTTCTCTCTCCTCTCTCTCTCTCTCTCTCTCTCTCTCTCTCTCTCTCCGTGTCCGTCCCTCCTCTCTCTCTCTCCCACCTTTTTTTTATTTTAGATTTAAAATAAAAATAACTTTTATTATACAATTTAAATGTCCTCTACGGGAAATTGAGCTTTTTAAGAAGTTCAATTTTTTGCTCTAAATTTCCAAAATAACCTTAAAAATTGTGAGTCAATTAAATGTATTTAAATTGTTTATATCTTTCAATATGGATCTCAAAAAATATGTCATATGGATCACTCATCCAATTACAAGAATTCACACATTCTCTACACAACTGATTCTCTAAAATACACAATTCACAACTTACTCACAAAAATACACAATTCACACCCAAAAAAGAGAATTCACATCCCTCAAATGCAGAATTCACATATTCCGAAATGAAAAAATTCACAACCTTTCTGAACAATACACACTCTCCAAAATGAAAGAATTCACACCCCTCAAGTAGGGGTGGGCAACAGGTAATTTCGTGTCATTTTCGTGTTATATATCTATCACAAATTTATTTATGAATTCCCACAATATTTTTCAACACACCAATTTTTCGTGTCATGTTTCGGGTCGTGTCGTGTTCGGATTGTCTTGCCATGTCAAAAGTCCTATTTTTAGCTAAACTTTTATTTTTATAACTTGACAGTTCATCAAACTAATGTCTAATATATAAAACTACTCATAAAAATGTTTATTTTTAGCTCAATTATATAGATTTATTTTATTTTTCGTGTCCGGCATGCCCACCCCTACCCTCAAGTGCACAAGTCACATCTTCTGCACAACTCACTCCCCAAAATACATAATTCACGATCCAAAATGAAAAAATTCACGCCCATAAAATGCAAAATTCAAACCCTCTAAAATAAAAGAATTCACCACCCTCAAATTATTACTTTTTACACATAATTTTATATTCAATATGGGTCTTGTTTGATAGATATTGTCGAGTAGGTTCTAAAAATATTTTTTTAAAAAAAAATGGGATATATAACTTAAAAATTATAAATATTTAAAGTTGAGAGAGAGAGAGAGAGAGAGATGGAGAAATTCAATAAAGTACATGTAGAAAGAGAGAGAGAGAGAGAGAGAAAGCATTAATGGGGTACACAGGTGCTCATGATGACAGAGATTGCCGAACAGCACATGTGCTCATAATGACAGCACATAGATTATTATCCAATGGGTTGCGCGAGTGGGAAAGGACCTGAACGGGTAGGATGTGACATGAACATGGCCTAAATGAGAATACTCTCACAAAAGAGGGTCAGCCTGAAAGAAGCCCATTTCCAATCCTAGAAATACTAATTTAAAATTGAAAGAGTCCTAGATGCGGTGACCGGTCCATTTACAATCCTAGACTCTCACAAGTGGTTTGATCCATCTTCTAATTATTCATTCACAATTTAGGATCTTGAAATCTGACAGAAGTTTGAACGAAAGTTAGAAAACTGGATCAAGTACTTAAAGTTATACGATTGACTTGATTTTTTTCTGGATGACTCAAAGAATAATTTTAGAACTAATGGGCAGCTTAGATTATTTGTATAGGTCTTCGAAGTGAGCCCTATAGACCCATCTCGCATGAAGTGTGCACTAGAGTAGTGTTTCTAGAAATGTAGTTCGGAGAGAAAATAGATGGGGGCCCACATGAAAAAGTGAAACCCGGGCTTTTGAGAAGCCAACCGAACATGAACAAGTTTCAAACGGTAGCAATCTGAGAAGGCAAAAGTAGATGTTGATTTTTGTTATCTTTCCTAAAGTACTTAAAAATAACACTCAAAGAAGAAGTCAAAATGCTCAAGTAATCTTGAACTTGCAATGGTGGCTTTTGAGATTATGGTTGAAATTGAGACAATTCAAATGAGATTCATAAGCAGCCACCAAACATGTGCTAAATATAGAATGTTCAATTAAAATGAGGGACCCATTGCATGAAATTAAGAATCTTCATTCTTTTCCACGTAACTCCTCAATCTCTTGCTCTCTTTTCCACACACAGACAAAATCCCACTCTTTTCTTATTAAAAAGTGAACCGATTGCGGGGCCACCGCATCTGGGACTCTATCCTGCAGCAGCCCATGCTGCAGGAATTCCTATTGTCCCCATGGATTCATTGCATCACCCGCCTTTCCTGCAGCCCCATGCCGCAGTAATTCCTAGTTCCTACTGCCACCATGCATTGAACGCATCCCTCACCAAACCAAAGCTTTTACTCCCTCCGTCCCCATTTATTTGTCCTTTTTGAGAGTTCATGCTACTTTTCAATTGATTATATCTCGTAATATACATTGTTTTACATGATTTCGAAAACATTGTTTTATAGAATTAATTGAGATCTATCAAACAAGATTCATATTGAATATAAAATTCATTACCGATTTAGAATTGGACGATGGACCAAAATTTGGGGACGGAGGGAGTAATTTACATGGATAATAGTTGTGGCCGAGGCAGAATTTTGTGTCTAGCAGGGTCCCGAAGCACATATATTTTCATATTTATAACAAGATATATATATTTTATTAGTATATATCACAACTTGCAAGGTCCCAAGCAAAGATGATATTGTTTGTATGTGCGTAGCCACCGTTTAATTTTATACTCGCAACCTTAAAAACACTGATAACTTAAAATTTTAGGAATTTTTTACCCCTCACAGAAATTTTAAGAAAATTTTCACTCAAAGGATTCGTAGGGGCCAATCTTCATAGAATTTTTCTTAATTAACCTAAAAATTAGTATAGCGAAGATACTTAATTGGAGTTGTGCTGGAGCACGGGTCCCCCCCTACACCCCCTTGGGACCACCCCTAGTTGTGATTGTTGTGAATACAGTTTTTGGGATGGTTCCAATTTTACATGTTCGAGTAATAAAAACGAGTAGTAGGGTCCAAGAAAACTTTTCCCGGCTGAAAACTTTCAGGAAAGAAAAATGGTTCGAGTAATAAAAATCAGTACATTGGCCAATATCTCTGGCTGGCCGATGCACGTGAATTCCACTTACATTATGTGAGATCCACACGCCTCTAACAGTTCTGAACACATCTATATCGAAATACAAAAATTATTTATTGTTGGCATGCAGATTAAGGAACGTAGTTAAAATCCACTCTTCATATTTTCCCTTTCGTTAATTCCAAAGATGACGATCGCAGTTAAAATCCCTCTCATAGGCCTATATATTATGCCATTCCATTCCGTGTTCGAACACACATCACAAAATGGCCCTAGACATAATGTTGTTCAGGGAGATTGCAGCAGCAACTGTAGTCTTTCTTCTCACTAGGCTCTTCCTTGGTTCCATCCTCCAGCTCCTCAAACCCACCTGTAAACTCCCGCCCGGTCCGAAAGGATGGCCGGTCGTCGGCGCCTTACCACTTCTTGGAACCATGCCTCATGTTGCCCTTGCCAAAATGGCCAAAAAATATGGACCCATCGTCTACCTAAAAATGGGCACTTGTGGCATGGTGGTAGCCTCGACTCCCGAGTCGGCTCGAGCCTTCCTCAAAACCCTTGACATGAATTTCTCAAACCGGCCACCTAATGCCGGTGCAACCCACTTGGCCTACAACAGCCAAGACATGGTTTTTGCCGACTACGGCCCGAAATGGACGTTGTTACGCAAGTTGTGCAACGTACACATGCTTGGTGCAAAAGCGCTGGATGATTCGGCTCATATCCGGAAATCGGAGTTGGGGCACATGCTCCAAGCCATGGTCGAATCGAGCCAACGAGCTGAGCCAGTGGTGATATCAGAAATGATGACTTACGCCATGGCGAACATGATAGGGCAAGTCATACTCAAGCGTCGCGTGTTTGTCCAAAAGGGATCGGAGTCAAACGAGTTCAAGGACATGGTGGTGGAGCTCATGACCTCGGCTGGACTATTTAACGTGGGCGATTTTATACCGTCGGTTGCATGGATGGACTTACAAGGGATCGAGGGTGGGATGAAGCGTATGCATAGCAAGTGGGATGATTTGATAACGAGGATGGTGAAGGGACATAGTGAGTCGGCTCATGAGCGTAAAGGAAACCCGGATTTTCTTGATGTTCTTATGGCTAATAAAGAAAATTCTCAAGGCACCGGATCACTTAGCCTCACCAACATTAAAGCACTCCTTTTGGTATGTGATCTTGGGCCCTTATTAATGAGGAAAATATTCTCTCGATCGTATTTTATTTGTTCTTTACGATGAAGTCAACTTTTTAAGATGACATGGACTAAAATGTTTTATTGAATTTTGTTTCCAACGTTACCCTTTCTCTCTAAATCTACTTTTACTAATTCACGAGGATTAAAAGTCATCGAGTTTTTGTGTTTCCTAGTGGTACTTTATTTATTTGTCTGAGAAGAATTTGGGTACGGGGAGGGTATCACGTGGTACCCTCTCGGTGCATCCGAGTCGTTCAATATTATAATCAACGGTCCGGATTAAAAGTGTCATCCGGATTTTAAAAAAAAAGATAAAAAAAAATAAACAAAAAGTTCATTTCAATCTAGACCGTTGGATGCATTTTCGGACAGCTCTGCTGCACCTAGAAGGTACCATGTCACCCCTACTCTATTTAACACCCAAGTTTTTGTCATCGATGTATATAATCTTAGATTGCGGACAAAGTTAATTCAGGCCTGGAGTTCAACCTGCCCATCTTCACTTGAAAGAGGGGTGGCTCTACTCTACTGCTATTCCAATGCACTGAAAAATATTATCTCCCACCGTTCCAAATTGTTGGGCCATGTTATTATTTGGGGTCTCTTAAAAAATTATCCATATCTTTTTATTTATAATGATTTTTATATTCAATGGTGGATCTTGTTTGTTTGATAGATCTCCATTAGCTGTATTAAATGCATATTTTAAAATTATAAAAAGTATTATAGATTGTAAAATACAGACAATTGTTTGAAAAACTTCAAAAGTAAAAGTGACCCTACAATTTGGTACCGAGAGAGTAAAAAATTTAGATATAAACTAAATTTTCTTGGAGACGCCCCAATAAAAAACTTTATCCAATTTCTTTTATTGGTGACGATATCGAGGAGGAAATCCATTATACGTCAAATACAATGTTCGACTTTCTTTAGATGGCAGTCTGGCCATTCCAGATCTAAATATAGTCAACGCATCCGAACTAACAAAAGCAAAAACAAACGAAATACAAATAATGGAAAAAGGCTAGAATATACTTCCCTTATTTGGGTGTGTATCATACATATTTCTATACAAGTTACGATTTTTTTTTTTATAAAAGTTACGAGACACACCAAAATTATACGAATTATATTGCTGAAAAGTTACGAAAAACTAAAAAATTTATGATTGCCAATGAGGTGACACCATCTGAACCATACAATAGGTGCATAAGGTACACACCTTTAATGAGCGTGTATTGCAGTAATTTCCCAGATAATGAGATAACTACCCTGGGTTGTTTCACTTGTTTGGACCTTATTTTTGCCACACAGCCCAAGAGAAATATTGTATTATGTTTTACTAATAAGCCACACATGTCTAGGTCAATATACACACTTCTCAATTAGTTCATGAGTAATTCTATTGACGTATTAACTCGAAAAAGTATTTCTGTTGCAACTGGCCCAGAAAAACTTAAGCTCATGTGAGATTTTGAATGAAATACTAACAGGTCAGCACCCATTATTTTGGCAAAAGTTTGAGAATAGTGAATTTCAAAAGTAGAGATGGTAATTTCATCATTTTCATTTTTGTAGAACTCCAAAGCTAGAGAGAAATAATTGGCTTCCTTTATAGTTACACCGGCGGTATAAACTAATGTTTTCTCCAAATTTATTATATTGCGCCATGTGTGCAAACAGTGATCCCAAAAGGTAGAACATGAATACATGGCACAATGCAATTGATTTGGAGAAAAATTTTAGTTTACACCACCGGTATAAAGAATGTTTTCTCTTATAATTTGGGAGAACAATTTTTACACCGGCGGTGTAAACTAATGTTTTCCCTCTCACTTTCTTTCTTTCTTTCACATGTTCCAATTAAGCTAGCCAAAGTTAACATAACTGTTTCCATTTTTTTTCTCTTTGATAGAATCTATTCACTGCTGGCACTGATACATCATCCAGCGTAATTGAATGGGCACTAGCTGAAATGGTACTGAATCCTGATATCCTAAAACGGGCACAACAAGAGATGGATCAAGTCATTGGAAGAAACAGAAGATTACAAGAATCTGATATTCCAAAACTACCTTATCTACAAGCCTTATGCAAAGAAGCCTTTCGACTGCACCCTTCCACCCCACTTAACCTTCCACGGATCTCATCCGAAGCATGCGAAGTGAATGGCTACTATGTACCGAAGAATACAAGGCTAAGCGTGAACATATGGGCGATTGGGAGAGATCCTGACGTCTGGGAAAACCCTCTGGAGTTCAATCCGGAAAGGTTTATGAGCGGAAAAAACGCGAAAATGGATCCAAGAGGGAACGATTTCGAGTTGATTCCGTTCGGGGCGGGTAGGAGGATATGTGCAGGAGCTAGGATGGGGGTTGTGATGGTTGAGTACTTTTTGGGCACATTGGTGCACTCATTTGACTGGAAATTGCCAGATGGGGTGGCTGAGCTAAATATGGATGAGACTTTTGGTCTGGCTTTGCAAAAGGCCGTGCCTCTGGCTGCCAAGGTTACCCCACGGCTGCATCCAAGTGCTTATGCTATGTAGGTTGACAAAGGTTAATTTGGGTCCTTGTGTGTTGTGTCACTTTGTTGCCCTTTATGTCGTCAAGGACCTGTAGTTGGTTTCGTTCTAATGCAATAACGTACCTAACTAGAAAGGTACTTTAATTTGGCTGAACAATGTGGTGACAAAAACCGTATTGAAGTTTGTTTTCAGAACCATATATGCTTCCATATCAACTTGTAATTTTAGTATGAACAATAGTATAAAAATAAATACAAACTTGCATGGATCTATTTCCTAATCACAATAAAGATCACAGTTTGCCAAACAGGGGCGACGCCAGTTAAGAGGAAGTGGGGTCAAATGAACCCAGTAAACAAAAGTTTTGCAAAAACTACCAAGTACAAACCACTAAACAAAAGTTTAATTTTGATACAAAATTATTTAATGACACCACTAATCAAAATTCCTGGAGTCGCCACTGTTGCCAAAAATAAAAATAAATAAAGACTAGCTAGCAATTCCGAGAGAGGGAGAGAGAGAGCGAGCGAGAATGCAGAAAATTGCAAATATTCCGAGAGAGAGAGAGAGAGGGAGCGAGAATGCAGAAAATTGCAAATAGAGTGTAATATTGAAGGATTAATTAAACAACCATCCTATTTGGCAATAGCACGTGAGTTTTTATCCACATCATTTTCAGCAGTTATGTTTTTATCCTTTTTACTTGTGAAACACCTTGAGTACCCGTTCGTAGTGAACATATGAACATATGTACAATATTTTCCTCAATAAGAAGGATTGAATTAGGATTTATGTAAATGTAGGTAAGTTTTCTAAATAAGGTGGATTTGATTAGGATTTATGTGAATGCAGTTTCTTAAAGAGAAAAGATAGCCCCCTGCCATCCAAGAGTTCATGAAGAGGGGCCGCCTCAATATTAGACAATTCCTTGACTGATTATGTCTCCTTTTGTTCTATCTTCTAGTTGTAACTTTGCTTATTTCATGCACTTTTGTAACTCCTCATCTACACTTCTGATGCAGTACTTGACTCTCGCTTAAGTTCGTAATATATTTCCAAAGTACCCAAAAAAAAAAAAAGAAGAGAAAAGATAGAAATACTAACACTTTAAATCTACAATTGCACCAACTCTCTCCCATGGAATATGTGAGACCCACATGTGTGGTAGGTTCCATATATCCTATGTGAAAGAGTTTTTGCGATTGTTAGTACGTACAAGTGTTAGTGCATGTAGCAAACTCGTTTCTTAAATAAGGAGGATGCGATTTGATTATTTCAATAAAAAGAAATAAGGGGAATTCAAAATCATGGAATCTAAAACAAATTTAAAAGTTGTTTCTCTAATTCACAGAATCTACCATGTTTACAAGTATAAACTTATTTTTTACCATAATTTTAGGGTGGATCACATTTATCATGTTTACTTTTTGCACATATGTTTACCTGGGGTTATTTTTACTATGGCCAATTCAAAATTTTACAATGTCCACGGTTGTACATTTTGTCATGGTTATTTGAATTTTTATCATGATTCTCGAAAAAATCAAATTGATTACAAATTTATCAATTCATGCCCGTGTGAGACAGACGCTAATCTTGAATCCACAAATAATTAGGCAATCTTTAACCTCTCAACCCATTATCCCTCTTACACTATCACGTTGTTACTCATGTAACAACAAAAGCATATTAGGAAAACATGACAAATTTCAAAAAAAAAAAAAAAAAAATATTTACCCAAAGGAAGGCAAGGAGTCAACCAAACAAATAAAACAAAAATTGCACAACTTCTAAAACTACCCAAAAATTGATTACCAAAAACAACCTAAGCCCAAAAAACCACAAAACCACAAAACCAAATAGGTCAGAACACCCTCCAACAAACATGGATACATAAATTAAAATTCAACTGAAAGAGAACCATTGTTCAAGTCTTCAAAATCCCAAGCATCAGCACCCAAATCATCAAGAACCGAAGCCTCTCTTTCTGTTGTATCCTCCTCCATTTCAACTATTTTCTTTAAGTTAAAATTTCTCCCCCCTCTCTAGCTATGTTTTGAAAACTTTAAACAAACTTTTAAAGCTCATTATCACTATGCTACTAACTTTAAACGATGCTGAATTTTTATATTGGGTCTTGCTAACCTCCGCCAATTAGAAGAATAATATTCATATAATGACAAACAAGTTCAGATATCAAAACTAATTTCGCGGATTTCAATATATTTTAAAGTATATCAAGACATTTTTTTTTTTTTTGATAACGATGCACTTTCTATACATAATCCTCTGCCATAGGGGCTGAGGCTAGCATTTTTCTTGTTTTAGAGCATCGCAATCTGATTGTGTATGCATGTGAGCTGTTACCTTTAATAATCAGATAGGAATTGACAATAATGGTTCATCTCCTTGAAAACCATGCATCTAATACGTACCTTTGTTCCATTTGACGGCGTTGAAAGCTATGCATCAATGGCAAGTTGTACGAATATGGAACAAGTTAAAAGTTTTTTTCCTAGATATTGATTTCTCTTTCTTGGACTATTTCGGAAAAAAATTTCATGTTCTCTACTACTCGTAGAGGTTCATTGTTTTTGGTGATGGGTCACTAAAAAGAGCAGAAGCCATACTTACACTGAAAAGAGGTTTCTTTAAATTTATCTGCCAAAAAAAAAAAAAAAAAAAAAAAATAATAATAATAATAATAATAATAATAATAATAATAATAATAATAATAATAATAATAAGCCGAATTTGAATCCGGATTTGCAAGTTAATGGGTCTTCGGGTTTATTCAAATTTTATTGGTATATGTTCCATATATTCAGGCCTAATTTGGCCTAAAAGTGGTTTTTGGATTATTGGTTTTTTCGATTTGTCTTTATTCAAATTTTTTTTGCATTTGTTAGTTTCGCGTCAAGATTTTGTGGTTTCTGGATTCCTCTCGGCGAGACGAATCTAACGAGTATAAAATTATAGTCAAAACTCAAATTTTTTTGAATAAAGCCAAAATAGGTGGATTATTGGCGAATAATCCACCTATTTTGGCTTTATTCAAAAAAATTTGAGTTTTGACTATAATTTTATACTCGTTAGATTCGTCTCGCCGAGAGGAATCCAGAAACCACAAAATCTTGACGCGAAACTAACAAATGCAAAAAAAATTTGAATAAAGACAAATCGAAAAAACCAATAATCCAAAAACCACTTTTAGGCCAAATTAGCCCTCAGCTAGTGAATGAGTTTAGGTCCCATTCTACAACTGGGATTATTGGGCCTGTTGATTTTGTTGACTTTACGAGATAGATTTTGTTGACTTTACGAGATAGATAGGTCATCCCTCTAATATACATCAATAAAAAAAAAAAAAAGTTCACAAAGTCAGGCTTAGAGGAACAGAGCCTAATCTCAATCTAAAGCAGCTTTAACTTACTAGTAATCTAAGGAAATTGATTTTGGCATTCCCAAAATTATTAACCGCACTTCAAAAGTGAAGTGCAAAAATCCACACTATATATAGACTTGATTTTTGCACTCCCTTTTAGAAGTGCGGTTAATAATTCTAAATGACATTTAGTATCCCATCAAATTGTAGCCTAGAAAAATATTAATATTCTTGGAACAATACTTCAGGGGGTAATTTCCACCACACATCAGTTTTAATTTGTTCCGAGCATATGAAGTCCATACAAATATGTGGTCGCAAAGGCCCACGAAACATCGCTCGAGAAGCATGAAGTAATGTTTCATCTTTTGTTGGAAAGCCGACCTTGCTTGGATTTTATAAAACTCAATATGGATGGAGCTTTTGACTAGGGGCAGGGAAAGCAACTCTAAAGGCTTGATTAATTAGAGATCATAAAGGGAGCTGGGTTTCACTGAACCATCAGTGCTTGATCAAGTTTCCAGCAGAGTTTTGGGTGGTGGGTGAGAGGGTATGTACTTGGCACGTGCATACAATAATAAAAAAAAAAAGAGAGATTGAGATGGATTAACTTTTAGAGGCTTCAAACATTGTAAATAATCCTCTTAGCAAATGATGACTAGAGGTACCTCGTGAGGACTTTCGAGGCGTTTGTGTAGACACTCTAGCAAAAGACTAATCAATTTTGGCAGATAGTTTACATATCTAGAAGATTGGTTTGGGATGTGAATATGTGATCCATTTGGCTGTCATGTGGACAATTTGGAACTAAAGAAACGCTTGTGTCTTTGAGCATGCCATTACTGATTGGGAAAAAATCACTGATCTTGTCAACATCCGAATTGCTTTGTGGGTAAAACCAAAAGTTGGTAGATCAGGGTTCACAATCGAGGACTTTCTTTACAACCGAAGAGTGTCTTGGCCTCTCTCTAATCTTTTTCTTTCTTTCAGTTTTATCTTATGGTCTTATCATACTGTAGATCGGTTTCTTGTATGGTTGGCTTTTTGCCAACCTGTTTTTCTTTTCTCTGGGTTTGTTTAGGCTTGCGTCTAGTGGACTTATGTCCCTCCTAGTCGAGTTGTTTGCCTTTTATTCCCCTTTAATCTTTGTATCTTTTCAAAGATTAATAAAGTTGTTTGCTGTTCAAAAAGATAGTTTACATATCTTAGGGTATGCTTATCTCACTCTCAATTTTAACTTTTGAGTTAAAATAGGGAGTTAAAACCCCCAAAACATCCAATATCAGCCTCTCTATTTCCACTCTTCAAATCATTTTTGCTACAGTACCGCACCAAATTTGGTGCAGTACTGTTCACGCACCAATTAACCTTTTTTTTTTTTTTTTTTCCGTTGCTGCGTCCTGCGTACAGCAGAGGAGGAGAGAGAGGGGGGGGGAGGGACACGTGGCGCTGTGGGGGTGGGGGTGGGGGGATGGTCAATAGTGGGGGGTCCATTTTTCTTTACTTCTCTGACTGATACATCTCCCCAGGCGGAGAGATTTAGTTTTAGAAAGAAATTCTTTTTTTTTTTTTATAGATTTTAGGGGAATAGTTTAATATAGTAAACTGTGGGGGTGGGGGTGGGGGATGGTCAATAGTGGGGGGTCCATTTTTCTTTACTTCTCTGACTTATACATCTCCCCAGGCGGAGAGATTTAGTTTTAGAAAGAAATTCTTTTTTTTTTTATAGATTTTAGGGGAATAGTTTAATATAGTAAAGTTAAAATAGAGAGTTTGATTTCGTGAGTTTTTGATAAAGTAACTTGCTAATTTATAAATGATGTTTTTGAGGTTAAATTTGATGAAAATTTTGGATAGATTGATAAGGATGCTCTTACAAAGATAATGCTAAAAGTATCACACAATCGAGGGCGACTAAAATCACATTTATCCCAAGTTCTTCAACACGCACGAGCTTCATATAAAAATGGAGCCCACGGAGATGTGTTGTCTAATGGATAGTAAATGCTAATGACAACCTGACAAAAACGATTACACATCAGGTTCAACCAAATCTGTGGACGTCCACAATAGATGCATCTACTATTCCTTTTGTCCCATTTTCTATCAATTTTAGAGGACCATGCTAATTTTCAATTACTTATATTTTTTAATTTATAATATTTTTTATGATTTTGTATATTTGAATTAATCGAGAACTATCAAACAAAATTCATATTGCATATTTTTTAAAATTCATGTCAGAAGATATAAGTGATTCGCCGAGGGCACAATCTTCGAAAATTAACAAACAAAATAAGACGGAGGGAATATCTTTAAATTTTTTATTTTTTTAAGATTAACTATCTTTAATATATGTTCAGCCCTAGCATTCTTTTTTAACTAATTATGTCGCTATTTACAATTACGTGCTATGGTCAGGTCCTATATAGTTAATTATTTTTGCGGGTTTATCGGCATTGTTATAGTTTTGAGGGTTTAAGTATAATTTTGGTATATTATATTCATTAGGCTTATTTTTAAGAAAAAGTTAGTCATAAATGCCCTATATTTTGCCTTTCTCAAGAGAATGAGAAGGAGTTTTTACAATTAAACATAAATGACATTGTTTTTAATATTAATTTAACTAAAGGACGAACCAAACAGGATCTCAAGATCGCAATGTCCCTTAGCTCCCATACAAACCGGAAAGAGAACAAAGAAAGAGAACTTGGCTAACGTAGTCAGTCTCGAACTCACCTCCTACCTTTAAGAATTCTCTTCCCTCTTAAAGTGATCTAGAAAAAGAGAAATGCTACCATGCACACCCTCTAAAAATTACTCAATATGAGATTTTATGACTCAAAATATGGGATTTTTTGGCTCTAAATATGAGATTTTGTGGCTCTAAATACGAATGGCATATGGTATGCACACTCATACGGATGTCCACAAAATCTCATAAATGTCCACAAAATCTCATATTTGGAGCCACACAATCTCATATTTGGACCCATGCGGATTGCTACAGTAACGCTACAGTGCCACACATCTCATATTTGAGCCACAAAATCTCATATTTTGAGGCACAAAATCTCATATTTTGAGGCACAAAATCTCATATTTAGAGCCACAAAATCTCATATAGTCAATGGTCAAAGGTGACACACGTCACACGTGGCACAATCTCGGCCGTCCATC
The DNA here is from genome assembly GCA_020921065.1 of Vaccinium darrowii. Lineage (NCBI taxonomy): Eukaryota > Viridiplantae > Streptophyta > Magnoliopsida > Ericales > Ericaceae > Vaccinium > Vaccinium darrowii. Next base: position 6,025,252 of record CM037151.1, on the reverse strand, counting down.
CGTATGGGGTGTGTACCGTATGCCATCTCATATTTGGAGCCACAAAATCTCATATTTGGTGCCACAAAATCTCATATAATCTCATATTTGGTTCCACAAAATCTCATATTTGAGCCACAAAATCTCATATGGGGGTGTTTACCTTAACATTTCTCCTAGAAAAAAGGTTAAGATGGAGTTTCTGTACAATAGGAAAAGATATTTGATTCTGAATGCCAAGTTTTAAGATCAGTGGATTCCACTAACTAATTGATTAATGAGATTTTACTAACTTTTTTATTAGTGACATTTCATTAAAAACTTCATCTTTTTAGAGCATCCATATAAGACGCACCAAAATTTTCACCAAATTTAACTTCAAAAACACCTTTTATAAATTAGCAAGTCACTTTATCAAAAACTCACAAAATCAGACTCTCTATTTTAACTTTACTATATTAAACTACTCCCCTCAAATCTAAAAAAAAAAAAAAATTTGTTCCTAAATCTCAAACCTTTCCCGCCGCCTAGGGAATTGGAAATGATTTCCAGAAGGTGGTGGACCCCCCCTTATCAATTACCATCCACACACGTGTGCCTACCTACACCCCACCCCCCGCAGCTGCACCCGGGAAACGAAGAAACAATAAAAAAAGATTTGAGGCGTGAACAGTACCGCACGAAATTTGGTGCGGTACTGTAGCAAAAACAGTTTGGTGAGGGAAAATGGAGAGCCTGATTTTGAGGGATTTTTGGGGGTTTGGCTACTCAATTTAACTTAAAAGTTAAATTGAATAGTGAGATGAGGATGCCCTTACGGACCATGGTTGACTTTGATTAAGAAATGGATAATAATATAGTATGATTAAATAGTTTGGAGACGAAACGGGCACAATCATGGTTAGTGAGGTTTCACTTGTTTAGAATTTTGATATATTATTATGCTTTTTATGATGATTAGTGAGGTTTCACTAACTATGAATTTAATCGACTATTATACATTTTAAAGATGATTAGTAAGCTTTCACTAGTTTGAAGAGTTAGTCGATTTTTTGGATTTTCTATATGAAATTAGAGCTTTTAAAAATTAGTGAATTCTCACTAATTTTGTGAGCTACCAGAAGTGGTTGGCCGAAGGTGGGGTAGTGGTCGGCAAGAGGGAGGAGTTGATTTTTTTAATTTTCTATACGAAATTATAACTTTTAAAAATTAGTGACAGTTCACTAATTTTTTGGATCGCTGGAAGTGGTCAGTCGGAGGTGGGGTGGTGGTTGGCCAGGAGGCAGAAGTTGATTTTTTTGAATTTTCTGTATGAAATTAGAACTTTTAAAAATTAGTGACATTTCACTACTTTGTTTTGTCTTATTATTCGATTGCAAAAATTCTTTGTCCTTCACTTTAAAAATGTAAAATGTTTTGAATTTTTTATTGAGTGGTCCTATATTTTTATTATAGATTTGTATGTTATTTTAGATATCCTAATTAATTAGTTGGCTATAATTTAGGGTGTATCACGTTAGTAGGTGGTTACATTCAATTGCACTTAAACAGATATTCTTTACCTGATTAGGGTTATATTGCGAGAAGCATTATGAGAGAGAGAAGCAGCCGAGGTTTTGATGTGTTCTCCTTGGGCCTCGTTCACTTGTCAAGAAAGTATAGAAAATGATGAAAAAATCAACTTTCCCTAACTTTTGGGGTGTTTAGTTACCAGAAAATAATGAGACCCATAAAAATATTTTCCCCACTAGCACTCACTTTTTCTCAGAATGCATCCTGCAAAAAGGAAGGAATTGTGCGTCATGGGAAAATTTACTCCCACCAATTACACTTTCCCGAAAAAATCTTTTATCAAGTGAACACTCATTAGAAAAGTAAATTTTCCTTTCCTTTACTTTACTTCATTTCATTTTCTCAAGATTAGCTTTCTCGCGTGACATTCTTGACAAATGAACGGAGCCTTGGGGATTTCCTTTGAGGTATTATTTTCTCCATCTGCCTCGTTTTCATTAATTGATCCATCGTTTCACAATTGATCGGGTCGTCGGTCTGGGCAGTAGGTATGAATTAATTTATTGGGTTGTATATTTTCGTATTGTGGTTTCGAGAGAGAGAGACATCAGGAAGGGATTGTGCTTTGTTTTGGGTGGTGATGTGTGCTTGTCATGAGGTGGGATTGTGGTGTAAGTTATGGGTTTTGTGTGTGGAGTTGATACAATATTAGCTTTTCTTCTTAGGACTTTGTTTTTATATATCTTTTGGTGCTGAGGCCAGCAATTTATAATTGTTAATTGAATCTAGGTGCCCCTTGTCTTGTATTTTCGGAGGTTGGTCCCTTGCCAACTGGTTGTTTGGGTGGCATGTGATTGTTGACGAGTTGGATGCCAACCTAGTCTTGATGCTTCTTTATCGTCATGATGCTTTTTTCTCCTCATCCCTTTAATCTTTGTAATGTTTGCTGAGATTAATAAAATTCGTTTTCGATGTTCAAAAAAAAATTGGATACATGAAATGTTTATATTTGGTCCTTTAATTTGGCATGCGATAAAGTGATATTTTTGGTGAAAACTTTATGGATATTATATATTGGGAACTTTTATTAGTGGAAGTCCAGGGAAATTATTCCTTTGTGGAGTTGATAAAATAGCTTTTCTTCTTAGGATTTTTTTTTACTCCCTTCGTCTCAATTTAAGTGTCCTTTACGGGAAATCGAGCTTTTTAAGAATATAAATTTGTCCTCTAAATTTCCAAAAATAACCTTAAAAACTGTGAAGTCAATTAAATGTATTTAAATTGCTTATATCCTTCAATATGGATGTCAAAAAAATATGTAGTAGGGATCTTGTTTTGATAGATTTCAATTAATTCTGTTAAAAATTTTCAAAATCATGAAAAATATTATATGTTGAAAGATATTGTCAATTTAAAAATGATATGAATATCAAAAACTGTCAAATCAATTAGGAATGAAAGAGTAATTTATAGGCGTAAAATTGAAAGTTTGGTATGTTTTGATGGTTATTTATAAAAAGTGAACACTTATTTTGAGACATCCCAAAATAAAAAGGTGGACATTTAAAATGGCACGGGGGAAGTATCTTTCGGTGCTGAGGCCAGCAATTTGGTTGCTGATGGGTAATAGGGGCCACGAGGTGACATGCAAATTTTGGGATTGGGTAATACAGCTTGATTAGTGGCATGGTTTTGGTGGATACAGTTGCTAGCTACCAACGTGGAATTGGTCTTAGGTAGGTTAGGGTATAGTATTAGTTGCCGGTATCCTTAGTTTTGATAGTCAGTGTTATGGTATTTGTATTAGTTAGTTAATTCCTATGATCCTTTTATCCAAGTTAACTTCTTTTGCATGTTTTAGTTGCATTACTTTTCAATCTAAGTGACTAAAGTGAGTGGTTAAGCATGTTATGTATTTCCGAAATTTTCCTGTGTCCCTTTAATTATTCTTTTGGAAATTTATAATTGTTAATTGGATATATGAACTGTTTATATTTGGTCCTTTAATTTGGCATGCAATAAAGTGAATAAAGATAAAAAAATAAAAAAATATTAAAAAACTATGAGAAAAGAACAAGTTTTAAACGGTAACCTTTTGAGAAGGCAAATTAAAGTAAATATGAACCAAAGGCTAACTGTAAACCAACTGTAGAAAAGGACAGCAAAGTAAATGAAAAAAGAATATAAAATGTATTTTTAATATTTAAAGGTGGATACCAAATCTAAAAATTTGTAGATTGTGGTTGGAAATTTGTAGAGTGAGTTAAATTTTGTTATCTTTGCCGGAGTACTTATAAAAACAGCACCGAAATTAATTTCGAATCTCATAGTTTTTAGTTTTTGTTACCTTTGCTGGAGATGCTCTTACCCTAGTGTATACCCACTTCACTTCACAAACACATACACAGTTTCTACATCTATCTGCTACACTTTTCCAAGCTTTAATTTACAAGCAACTTATTTGTAGGCAGAGAAAGAAGATGGCAAGATGCTGTAAGTAAATCTTCAACTTGCAATGGTGGGTTTCGAAATCATCTTAGAATTTGAGAGAATTCAAATAAGGTTTGCAGACACAAAACATGTGCTAATTAAATATAGAACTATGGCATGTCCCATTTTTTATTTTACGTCATATGAGGGACCAAATGAAAGGATCACGATTCTTTTACACATAACTCAATCTCTAGCTCTCTCTTCTTCCTTTTTTCCTTTTTTTTTTTTTTTTTGGTACTTCATAAATATATTGTTAAAGCATCCAACTCAAAACCAATTGGCAATGAGTGGAGAGGCCGCCCAGGCTCATATACTAGCTTTGGAGGTTATAATTAACCAATGTGGGACAAACTCTAACACTCCCCCGCACGTGCGACCCCTAACCCGCACGTGGAGAGGTAAACAACGGATCCACAACATTGGGATCATAACGAAATAAGGTGCACTTGTGGCACAAACAACGGGGTAATAACCAAGAGAGTTGTGTCCAAAATCCTCCGAAAGCCTAGCTCTGATACCATGTTAAAGCATCAAACTCAAAACCAATTGGCAATGAGTGGAGAGGCCGGCCGCCCAGGCTCATATACTAGCTTTGGAGGTTATAATTAACCAATGTGGGACAAACTCTAACATATATAAATACTAAATCAGAGATTCAACAAAGTCATGCCATAGAGTTTGGCTAGGAGCAATATAGCTCAACATTACACTTAATCAAGAACTTGCCTAATGTTTAGGCGATCTGTTGAATGGGTGATCACTTAATATATGTTGGGATCTCTCAATTCATTGTCAATTGGTTTTGAGATGGATATAAAGTTTTCACATGGTAACAGAGCAGAGCCCATTCCATTCTACATTAAAAAAAAAAAAAGAGAAGAAATTCCACAATTCACACCCCATGATGACAGACCAACAAACCAGCAAAAATGCTCCACGATGATAGGACCCAAAAAGTGGTCACACGTGACAGACCTCAAATGCTGGTTCACGTGAGGGGGAATGTTAAGAAATATTGTCTCACATTACTTATGAGTAGAATGAGTGATCATTTAATATATGTTGGAACCTCTCAACTCATTACCAATTGGTTTTGAGATGAATATAAAATTTCCACATTACTTTGAGTAGATGGTTTTGAGATGGATATATTTGCTAAGGCTTTGTCTGCGACTAGATTTCAGCAGCTCAAGAGCAAACTCATGGTCAGTGATCCTCCCCTGAGTTTTGAGGGGGTGTGTGAAGAAGTCTGATCCAACGGCTCATCAAGTTCTTTCTGTGATTGCAACCACACTGGATAATATTTCTAGTGTATTACTTCGTAAATCCAACTTATTAAACAAACATCATTATTACACATTTCACATTAACTTTTACCACTACTTTACACTTTTCACATCAAATTTTATCTTCACTTTCCAAATTATTCTCAACTATTACCCATTAACTCTTTACCTATTAACTTTTCAAAAGAGCAAAATCATAATTGTACAAATTTTTACTCATTAACTTTTCAAAACACTCATTTATTAAGGAACAACCCAAAATGAAAACGTGGACACTAAAATAGGAACGGAGGGAGTAGTTAATTTCGACTTAATTAAGTGGTCTTTTTTTTTTTCTAAAGCCGCTTTCTATTTTTTTTAAATGATTTGTTGCTCTATCTTAGACGAACAGAAAAAATATAACAGAATAAGTCAATCATATATTTTGAAAGAACTAGTAATGGTACACGTGCTTTGCACGTACGTGAATCTCATTTTAGGGTTAAGAATGTTGAAATTTTGAATTTGCAAATACTTTGGGTGAGTTTCTACAAAAAAATATTGTCTTCCCTCTACAGTTAAAGTGGCTGTAGTTTCTGCTCAATGATATTTTTGTGATGTATGTGAGGAGAATAATTTGTCTTTACAATGTAGACAACTGGAAAAAATATCAAAATACAGTTTAGATAATAGTGGAAACTCAGCCGTGGTATAAATTCTATAAAGAATTAGCCTAAGGTCCATTATAGCTTTTTGTAACATGTCTAGTCCACCTCTTAGTTCCATAACTCCTCTAATCCACCTTTTTGCAATTTTTAAGGTGCAAGGTTCACTCTCCATTTTTAATAGACAAATGTACCCTAACATTAAATTTAATACATAATATACGTTCATAGGGTACCTAGGGTTTAGGTTTAGACATTTTCATAGGGTACCCTAGAGTTTAGGTTTAGGGTGCATTATTTCCCTATTATAGGGTTTTTAGTGGTTTAGGCACTTTCATAGGGGACCCTAGGGTTTAGGTTTAGGCACTTTCATAGGGGACCCTAGGGTTTAGGTTTAGGCACTTTCATAGGGTACCCTAGGGTTTAGGTTTATGGTGCACTTTCCTATTGTAGGGTTTTTAGTGGTTAGACACTTTCATAGGGTACCCTAGGATTTTAGGCACTTCCTCTTCAACTAGGATTTTAGGCACTTCTTCTTAGGGCACCCTAAAACCCTAGGTTACCCTACCCTAAAATTCTAGGGTACCCTAAAATCCTAGGGCACTTCTTCTTAGGGTACGTTTTAGGATACCCTAGGATTTTAGGCTACCCTAGGATCTTAGAGTATCCTAAGAAGCTAGGGGTATTCTTATAATTGGTACATGTGAGTGGACTAGATGTGTTATGATAATATTAGGTGGACTAGAAGTGTTAGAAAATAACTATAGTGGACCTTATAACAATTCTCCCTAAATTCTATCAATATAATAAATTCATAGTTGAATCGTATTTAAAATAGAGACTTGGTGTACTGTAAATGTAATCACATCCCATTACATTTAACTACTCAAATGTGTAGCTTTTTTTTTCCTTTGTTGTAACGCCGAACCTCTCTAAGATCGGACCTCAACAAAGGTGATAACTGGAAAAGTAAAAATATAGTGAGGATTTTACCAATTCCAATATACCAGTAAATAGAAAAATAGTTTTAATTTATGCGAAAGAAGAAGGAGAACAAAGAGAAAGGATAATACATACTTGCCTTTATTTTTATTTTTTTTGTCATTCGATATACATTAGTGGAGAGTTAGCGGCGAGTTAGTCCAGAAGGAGTGTAAAAGCTATCTACAGCCCTAAACCCCAAATGCCTCTACTAAACCCCAAATGTCTCTACTGAGACTCGAACCCTTGTCTCCCTGTCATCGACAATTTTATAATCTCGATGTATTGATCACTACATGAAAAACAAAATGATTAGGTAATAATACACATAAATTTATGCCTAATTTGTCCCTTTCCTTTGGTATTTTCTATACAATTGAAAAATCAAGACAGAAAAGGATGACAAGGGCATTAAACACAAGAATCCGGTGTAAAATTATGCATGAAAAAAAAAAAAAAAGATGGCTTGAAACTGCACTGAAAAAAACCTTAACTTGTCCTGTCTAACAAAATCCATAGACGAATTCTAATTAAGAAAATCAAAGGCAAAACAAGCAAACCCATGAATTATTTAGATTGAAGAATGAATGAATAATAAAATCCAACAGTGCTGAACCAAATTATACTTCATGTTTGTCCTTATCCTCTGTAAAAAATGCAAGGGGCCTGACCAATTACATGGGGCTGGAGGTATTCGTAAGAAAAGATAATGTTGAAATATCAAAAACCATCTGGTGTCATTTGTGATTGTAGTGTGATTACCAATGGGCTCGGGAAAAGCACGGGCAGATCCATTTTTGAGGCTATGCAAGCCAAGCTCCATTAGTTTTCAAAAAATGCACTAAAAACTCCACTAATCAGTCTCTCTCTCTCCCTTTTTTTTTTAATATTACATTTTATATTTTGAACCCCCAAATCGTATGAAAATGCCTAAATCCTAGAGTACCCTATGAAAGTGCCTAAACCTATACCCTAGGGTACCCTATAAAAATGCTTAAACCACTAAAACCTATAATAGGAAAATGTACCTCAGACCTAAACTCTGGGGTATCCTATGAAAATGCCTAAATCCTAGTCTATCTTATAAAAGTGCCTAAACCATAGGATATCCTAAGAAAGTGCCTAAAATCTTAGGGTACCTTATGAAAGTGCTAAATTTTAAATTCTAAATGTACGGTCTAAATTCCAAATGTAAGGTCTAAATTCTAAATATACAGTCTAAATTCTAAATGTATAGCATAAATTTAGGATACCCAAAACTTTAGGGTACTCTATGAAAATGTGTAAACCACTAAAACACTATAACATTGCACCATAAATTACATAAACCAAAAAAAAGGAGTGATTGACCTTAATGGTAATTAAAAAGAGTGATTGACCTTAATGGTAATAAATATTTGTTTTGTGACCTTAATGGTAATGAACTCTCCCAATTACTTTAATTCCCCCAATTTTGCTTATGTTTTTCAAAGTAAATCCTACACAATTATATTGTCACTCTAATTTCTCCAATTAATATGTTGCTAAATAAAGATTATTTGATTATAGAATCTCTAATAGAAACTTGACATAATGTTCTTGAGGTATTTGTCTCACTAAGTTTTTAGTTTGAATTTATGTTGTAAATATGTTTATGATTATATGATCAAAGATATAACTTTATTAAGTTTTTAAAAAAATTATATACTTATATAACTTTATTAATCCTGTTAAACTTGGTAAGTCGAGTCTTTGATACAAATTTTTGAGCTGAATTAGTAGAATGTGAATAGGGAAAACCATATGTTATATGATGTAATTTTTTAAAATTACTTTATGTTTTGTAATTTACTTAATAAAATACATTGGGGCCTCATTTCATAAGTTTGTCTAGGACCTCAAAATCTCATGACCGAGTTTGTGCCCATCTCAGATGGTTCCGAACACATCTATAAGGAAATATAGGGATTATTTATTGTTGGCACACAAATTAAGTAACACAATTAAATCAGTCTCTTCATATTTTCCCTTTAATTAATTTCAAAGATGACGATATTTCCAAGCTAGAGCCCCCTCTCATAGGCCTATATATTCAGCCATTCCATTCCATTTTCCAAGACACACATCACAAAATGGCCCTAGACATAATCTTGTTCGGGGAGATTGCAGCAGCAACTGTAGTCTTTCTTCTCACTAGGCTTTTCCTTGGTACCATCCTCCAGCTCCTCAAACCCGCCTGTAAACTCCCGCCCGGTCCGAAAGGATGGCCGGTCGTCGGCGCCTTACCCCTTCTTGGAAGCATGCCTCATGTTGCCCTAGCCAAAATGGCAAAAAAATATGGACCCATCGTCTACCTAAAAATGGGCAGTTATGGCATGGTTGTAGCCTCGACACCCGAGTCGGCTCGAGCCTTCCTCAAAACCCTGGACATGAATTTCTCAAACCGGCCACCTAATGCCGGTGCAACCCTCTTGGCCTACAACAGCCAAGACATGGTTTTCGCCAACTACGGCCCGAAATGGACGTTGTTACGCAAGTTGTGCAACGTACACATGCTTGGTGGAAAAGCGCTGGAGGATTCAGCTCATATCCGGGAATCGGAGTTGGGGCACATGCTCCGAGCCATGGTCGAATCGAGCCAACGAGCCGAGCCGGTGGTGATATCAGAAATGATGACTTACGCCATGGCAAACATGATAGGGCAAGTCATACTCAAGCGTCGCGTGTTTGTCCAAAAGGGATCAGAGTCAAACGAGTTCAAGGACATGGTGGTGGAGCTCATGACCTCGGCTGGACTATTTAACGTGGGTGATTTTATACCGTCGGTCGCGTGGATGGACTTACAAGGGATCGAGGGTGGGATGAAGCGTATGCATAGCAAGTGGGATGATTTGATAACAAGGATGGTGAAGGAACACAGTGAGTCGGCTCATGAGCGTAAAGGAAACCCGGATTTTCTTGATGTTCTTATGACTAATAAAGAAAATTCTCAAGGCACCGGATCACTTAGCCTCACCAACATTAAAGCACTCCTTTTGGTATGTGATCTTGGGCCCTTATTAATTAGCAAAATATTCTCTCGGTCGTATTTTATTTGTTCTTTAAAATGAACTCAACTTTTTAAGATGACATGATCCAAAAAGTTTAAATCAGGCCTCGAGTTCAACCTCCCCATCTTCAGTTGGAACAGGGGCAGCTCTACTCCACTGCTATTCCAACTGGGTTCAAAAGATGCACCCAAAAAAATTGCTCCCGCCGTCCCAAATTATTAGGTCACGCTATCATGGACCTCTTAAAAAATTGTTCATATCTTTTTATCTGTAATGATTTTTAAATACAATATGAATCTTGTTTGATAGATCTACATTAAATTTATTAGACATGTGTTTCAAAATTATAAAAAACATTACTGGTCATGAAATATAGACAATTGTTTGAAAAACTCAAAAAGAAAAAATGACTCGACAATTTGAGACCGAGTGAGTAAAAATTTAGATATAAACTAAATTTCCTTGGAGACGACCCTGCCTGAGAAAATAAAAAACTTTTTCCAATTTCTTTTATTGGTGACGATATCGAGGAGGAAATCCATAATACGTCAAATACAATGATCGATTTTCTACAAATGGCCGTTTAAAAAAAAAAGACTTTCTGTAAGTGGCAGTCTGGCCATTCCAGATCCAAATACAGTCAACGCATCTAACAAAAGCAAAAATAAACGAAATATAGATAACTACCCTGAGTTGTTTCACTTGTTTTTGTTTGGACCTTGTTTGTGGCACGCAGGCCAAGAGAAATATTGCATTCGATCTGTTGTTGACTGATAAATCACGTGTCTAGGTCAATTTACATACGTCTCAATTAGTTCTTGAGTAATTCTATTGACATATTTAAACTCGAAAAAGTGTTTATGAAGAGGCAGTGCGTTCACTGTTTTCGTCCACATTTTCGTCTATGAAATTACCTTTTAACCCTTGGTAATTTTCGTCCTCTATGAAATACTGACAGGTCAACACCCATTATTTTGGCTAAAATTGGTGAATAGTGAAATTCAAAAATACAGATGGTAATTTCATCATTTTCATTTATGTAGAACTCCAAACCTAGAGAGAAATAATTGGTTTCCTCTATAATTTTCCTCCTCACTTTCTTTCTTTCTTTCACATGTTCCGATTAAGCTAGCCAAAATTAACATAACTGTTTATATTTGTAATTCATTCCATATATCAATATATTATCTTTTGCCTTTCAAAAAAAAAAAATAAATAACATAACTGTTTCCGTTATTTTCTCTTTGATAGAATCTATTTACTGCTGGCACCGATACATCATCCAGCGTAATTGAATGGGCACTAGCTGAAATGGTACTAAATCCAGACATCCTAAAACGGGCACAGAAAGAGATGGATCAAGTCATTGGAAGAAATAGAAGATTAAAAGAATCTGATATTCCAAAACTGCCTTATCTACAAGCCTTATGCAAAGAAGCCTTTCGACTGCACCCTTCCACCCCACTTAACCTTCCACGGATCTCATCCGAAGCATGCGAAGTGAACGGCTACTACGTTCCAAAGAACACGAGGCTAAGCGTGAACATATGGGCGATCGGGAGAGATCCCGACGTCTGGGAAAACCCTCTGGAGTTCAACCCGGAAAGGTTCATGAGCGGGAAAAATGCAAAAATGGATCCAAGGGGGAATGATTTCGAGTTGATTCCGTTCGGGGCAGAGAGGAGGATATGTGCAGGAGCTAGGATGGGGGTTGTGATGGTTGAGTACTTTTTGGGCACATTGGTGCACTCATTTGACTGGAAATTGCCAGATGGGGTGGCTGAGCTAAATATGGATGAGACTTTTGGTCTGGCTTTGCAAAAGGCTGTGCCTCTGGCTGCTAAGGTTACCCCACGGCTGCATCCAAGTGCTTATGCTATGTAGGTTGACATAGCAAGGTTAATTTCGGATTTTCCACTTGCTTATGCAATGATTGGAATATTTCCTCCAAAGTGTTTTCCTCTATGGAATGTAGGGTCCTTGTTTGCTTTGTTGCCCTTGCTGTCTTCAAGGATTGTGTGCTGTTTGTGTTTGTCTTCTTCGATATTGTGTCAGTTGGTCTTTGTTTCGGCGGTGTGCCCCTTAGCACCTGTAGTTGATTTCGTTTTAATGCAATAACGTACCTAGTTGGAAGGTTACTTCTAGCTGGAAAATGAGGTGACAAAAACTTTGAAACGCAAATATTGAATTTCGTTATGAGCTTTGGTTATGGTTGTTTAAACCATTTTCCAGGCAATTACTTATTAAGTTGTTAATGTAGGATTTCAAAAGAAACCCTAACCCAAGAACTCATGTCAAACCATTGAAGAAAATAATAACAGATGCGTACCTGTCGCCATGGAGGATGAAAACCTTGTGTATGTGGTTATTCGTCTTCCACCTCCAAATCCCTACTCTTGATCTTAACCTTAGTCTCACACTCGATGGGATTGTATGAGAAAGAGATTAGGGTTTGGAGTAGGGACTTAACCACATATTTATAGGCCGTGGTTCCATCATAGCCCATCATAATAGATGAAACCCTAATGGGCCTTTAATGGTCTCTACACTTAAAAATAAGCCCGCACCACTTAACGCACGTGATATAACTCAAATACGTGCTTAACAGAGATTTGTCAATTACCCGGTAATATTTATTAGATGATCACGGCTTAATGGGTAGTACTGACACCACTCAAACATTATTCGACAATATACAATATCTAATTTATGATCTATGTAGGCCCACCTACATAAAATTGCTAACAATCTCCCATTTGGGCCACATAAGTCATCCTGATATTAGATATTGTAAACTTTAAGAGCTCAAACTTTTATTGTCAAAATTTATGAGTGTAATCTCAAAACAATCTGGTCCATTGAAAGCACAAATATGGGATCATGGCGGCTTTTGCCATATTTATCATGGCAGGACCCATCCATGGTCACAAATATTTATGCATTCAACGACATAGATCAAGTACGGAAGTGTAGCATGGAAATTACATTCAAATGTGATATTTTAGCATGCCTATTTGCAACTAGTTCAACCTTATAACTCAACAGAGTTCCTGTATCATGCATATCTTCAAAACTTCATGCAATACCACACTTTGAAAAATATGCAACTTATTTCAGAATCATCAATAAACTAAAAAAGTGATCACCACAAACGTCAAATAATTAATAATATGAGTAACACAACTCCCACTAATCAAATACTTCACTAGAACTAACCACTCATGTACGAGCTACATGCTCCTTAAATACTTTAGGTGGTAAGCCCTTAGTAAGCGGATCCGCAATCATGAGTTCTATACTAGTGTACTCAATTGACGTAATATGATTTTGAACTCTTTTCTTAACGACAAGAAGCTTGATGTCAATATACTTTAATTTTGACGAACTCTTGTCACAATTCAGCAGCTTTATAATCACAATAAATTCTTATTGGCTTCTCGAGTTACCGACGGTATGAAGCCAGGTGATAAAATTCTGCAAAAATAGCGCTTACTTTGTTGCTTTATAGCAAACGGTAACAAACTCGGAGTCCGAATATCCAACAATGATAATTAGATTCTCTGATATGTGAGCATACCATCTACAAACATCTACAAAACATTTCAACTGTGCACACAATATCCAGACGCGTACAAACTAAAGCATACATGAGACTCCCTACTGACGATGCATAAGGGATGTCCTCCATTTATTTCCTTTCCAAGTCGTTCTTTGGAAAAACCTTCTGGTTGCACCATATATATGGTTTCTTCAACATCACCGTTGAGAAACGCAGTGTTAACATCCATTTGATGAAGCTCTAAAGCATAACGAGCTACAAGTGTCATAACAATCCTTAAAGAGTCTTTCAATGATACCGGAGAGAAAATCTCTTTATAGTCAATGTCTTCCTTTTGAGTATAGTCTTTAGCAACAAAACGTGCCTTATATCTTTCGATATTGCCTTTCGAGTCCCGCTTGGTTTTAAATATCCATTCACAACCAACAGGCTTGACACCTTTAGACAATTCGACAAGATCACAAATGTCGTTGTCACTCATGAACTTTAACTCATCCAATAAGGCATTCATCCATTTTAGGGAGTTAACATTTTGCTTGGCTTGACTGAAAAATATGGGGTCATCTTCCAATCCTATATTAAACTCATGGTCTTAGAGATAATCCACATAATCATTAGGAATCGCTGATCTCCTCTCCCTATTGGATCTCCTAATTGACACCTCTACTTGAGTATGTTGTGGTTCTCTATATTAGTAAAAGACAGCTCAAGAATAGTTTGGTGGTTTGCATCCGCATCCTGTACAAGTACAGGTGTGACCACTTCAACAGTCTCAACAGGAATCATAGGAACATTAACTTGTTCCTCATCAAATAAAATATTCCTGGGTTGTGCACTCCCACTACTTTCAACATCCTCAATAAACTTGGCATTTTCCATCTCAATAACGGTATTTGTGGAAGGGTAATAAAATTTAAAACCTCTTGACCTTTTTGAGTATCCAAAAAAATAGCAGCTAACGGTTTTAAACTCCTTTTGGAACCAAATTTCCTTATGTTTGTTTGCTTCCCCTTTATGCATTCATCACAGAATTTGAAAAACTGAAAAATAAAGGGAATCAAGAATTTCACTTGACACAAGCCTTTCAATATATGTTCCAAACGCTTGTGCCACAACACAGAGGAGTTCTCATTAATTAATTTTTGCTTTGTACCGGAGTTGTCAACATGTAAAGTTTTATTAAACTTTAAGTGAGAGGCATTTAAAACTAAACTGTATAGACTATCAACTAGAGATCCAGTACCAATAATATTTGAATTTTGATAGGGACTAAAAACTTCATGTCCAAATGAACAAGTATAACCGAATTTGTCCAAACTGGAAATAGAAATTAAATTCCGTCTAAATGACGGTACATAAACAGTCTCATTTAAATCCAAATTAAAAACCAGATTCTAATTCAAGTCTAAAAACTCCAATTGCCTCAACACGAACTTTATGGCAATTGCCCATATTAATGAACCTTTCGGCATCACTGGGTATTCGGCTCCCTAGACAACCCTGCATGGATACACTTATGTGAATAGTTGTACCCTTATCTATCCACCAAGTGTTGGGTGGTACTTCAACTAAATTAAATTCACAGCAAACAAAACTAAATTGATTACATTTCTTTGCGAGCCACTTATGATATTTGGGACAATCCTTCTTCACATGACCAACAGCCTTTTTGCAAAAGAAACAGGGAACACCTTTATCCTGTTTCTGTTGCACAGTTGCCTGTGAAGTCCCAACATCTGAAACTCCCTTAGTCTTATGATTGAACTTTCTTTTCTTAGTGCCTGGATAACCGTGAGAATGAGTTGCCAAGTGAGCACTTTCTGTTCTTTCTTGTTTTCAAACATGGTAGAAACAAACCTTTTCACTCCCGTACAAAACCCGTACACACTCACGGTCAATGTAGTCAATCTCGTTCCGTACTGGCCGGTATATACCGGATTTGGGTAAAACCGGTACCTAAACTTTATAATTCCGTTCCGGTGATAATACTTGAAGTTACCAGAGAGTTTCAAAAAAATTCCTGACCATATTACTATGCACTAGTACGAAGTTTCTCTTCTAGCTCCCCATACTTTTTAAAATTAACTAATGTACTCAATAAGAGCTATTTTCTCTTATTTCGACTACTTATAAACTATTATAGCTATTTTAAAGAACTTTGTGCGTCATTTTGGATAACATTTGTTGGTTAGTAAGAAGTCTATTGTATGATATTTATTGTGTAATTATAGATTATTTTATGAAGAATTTGATGATATGAGAAAAAATTCTGATTTATATATATGTATATATAGGTAGTACCGCTAAATCTGAAACGGTACCAGGTACCTGCCGGTACCGGTGTCGTATTGTACCAGTAAGAAAACTGGCACCCTATCTGGTACGGGATTCAGAACCTTGCTCATAGTCCCTCGTTATAATACACATTAAGTTCCTTCCACATTATATATAGACACTCTAAAAAGATAAGAAAAGAAATTATAATTTTATTAACAAGGATACATGAAAATGTATATTTTGTTATGAAATTGCCAACTAAAAAGGGAGCTTAGCCTATGAAGGTTACCGTCTCTTTTCTTGTTACAATATACTATTTCAATATCTAGCTCTTATCTATCACAATATAACCCACCATCTCTCTCTCTCTCTCTCTCTCTCTCTCTCTCTCCTGTTGTTTTCCCACTGGGAAAGGTATTATCATTGGCGATGAGAAAAGGTCAGAAACTGAGAGAGATTTTGCAATTAAGGAGCGGGGGAGTCTATATATACTAGTCTAGAGTAGGCCTGTCAATGGATCGGATCTGATCCGAATCCGATAGGATCCGGATCAGATAAGCTCAGATCCAGATCCGATATTACCAAATCCGATAACGTTAATCCGGATCCGGATCTGAATTTCGGATTCCCGATCCGAAAATCCGGATCCGATCCTTTTTTTTTTTTCCACCTGCAATGTTACAATGCGCATCCACAATGTCTGTCCAGCCAATGCCCAATCGGAGCCTGTTTCTTTGACTTCCTTAAAGAAACTCAAGATCCATGGAGCACAATAAATTATTTTCCAGGATAGGAACATTAGTGTAATTTCTCAATACCAATTCATCATTAGACATACAATACAAGGTTCAATAATAGTTGCTAAAGTGTCATTCTACCAACTCAAGTTCTAAAATCATAACAGAAAATACCATAACATCCATCTTTCGGAAACTACAGAATGTGCCAAATCATGTTCTTAAAACATAGCAGAAACTACCATAAGGGCAAATATTAGAAGAAAAACTAATCTGTCAACAAGGAAATAGTAACAATCTGGGCAGCAAGCAGCCTAGCTTTGGACTATATACAGCAACCAAAATAACAGATTGTCCCAACAGATTATCCTAGTGAGCAAATCCAGATTCAACCCAACAAATTCCTCAACCAAAAAGGTCTGCAAAGTATAGTTTGGTGAAGTATCAACACATGTACCTAAATCATACTGCAAAACAATACAAACCAACAATTAGCATCTTGATGCTAACAAAAAAAACGCATATTAAACCAACCGCAAATAGAGCAAAATGAAGCAAAATTTCCCAAATTCTCACCCCATCATTCAATCAAAAGTTGTTCGATGTCTCCCCATCTCTACCTGCACAAGTAAATTTAATTGTACATTAGAATTAGTCCTAAAGATTAATTTGTTGTATGACAACTAGCCTTCATTCAACAATCCACTTACTTCTTTTGTTATGAGACTCAATCCAGTCATTGCAGGTCATCAAAGCCTCTACGATATCCGGAAGTAACGAAGCACGGGTTTCATCTATTACCCTACCTCCCACACTAAATGCAGCCTCCGAAGCAACAGTAGTAGCTGGAACGGCTAAAATATCACGTGCCATCCTTGCCAAAGTAGGGAATTTTGCACTATTTACTTGCCACCAATGCAAAATATTTGTGGACACCCCTCCGAGGAATTCGATTCGGAGTCGCCACCCTGGTTTTAGCGGATTGTCCCCGAGGAACCGAACTCAAATGACTCGTGCCTTATTTTGGATAATGTTTAAAATCAGTCCGTCATCACTATAATATCTTAGGTTCGGGAGCTTGGTTACGAGAGGGGAAGGATTTTATTGCACCCCTCTCGCCCGACCCGAGAGTTGATCTCTACTTAGCATTTGTGGGATTTATAAAATGTTTATTGTGCAACTTGGAGCATGAAAAAGGGGAATGGGAAACGGGAAAACAAGTAAATGCGGTTACAAACAAAGATGCACATGAGATGATGGATACTTGTGCAATATGTACAAAGTGATGATATATGAGATATACTGGGATGCATAAAACAAACTACATATGTAGAACCCATGCAAAAACATTGATTTATATGAACCAAGAATAAATTAAAACATGAACAATAGCATATGATGTCTATTAAGTTATGAAATTACGTGATAATTTAATCATGAACAGACTGAAATGCAACATGGTGAACATAGACAAAGGTTATATTGAACAGAGTGTAACAAGTAAAGACTACTAGAACCAAGATAGATCTGCTTGCTGACTTTGATTTGAGCACTCAAATGGGCTAACCTGAGTGCTCAGATAGCCAGAATACACAAATAAACTTTTCTCTTTAATGACATTGATTTACTTACCCTTCTAAAAAATGAGTTCATTCCCTGTATTTTATCATGTTTTAGGCTGATGAATGTTTTTTTACAAGACAAATAAACTTTCAAAATACACTTTCATAGCATTTCATGCACAAAACAAGCCACAAGCAGATCCACATTGGGATAGAATGATGATGAAAGCCTTTATAATAAAGTTTAGACATAATATAATTAGTAACAAACCTAACATAAACCAACAGAAGAGATATATGAGTAGAAAATGATGATGGTCCAGATGGATCTAAGTGCTCAGATGGGGGAACATGAGCACTTAAATGGACTAATTTGAGTGCTCAAAAGGTTTGAGCTGGACCTTTAAGTTTTCAACCTTAATACAATTTTTGCAAACATTCACAACGTATTTCTCAAAAATAGACTTGTTTTGCCCTTTCATCATATTTTCCAAACTCTCCATCCCTATTTTCAAGAGAAAATGCTTCCAAAAACATGTTTTTGAACATTGGTGAGGTATATTTGAGTGAAAACAACCCCCATTTGAGCACAAACAACCATCAGAATGAATCAAACATGACAATATATCAAAATAAACGTCAAAACACAGAATATAAAGGAAGAAAGTTTGATCATTCTGATGGATCTGAGTGCTCAGGTCAGGGATTCTGAGTGCTCAGTTCAATGAACCTGAGTGCTCAGATGTAATCTGCCCATTCGAACAAAAAACTTTAAGAATACATTTTTATGAACTTTAAACCCTTAATAAGTTCAGAACAGGTATAAGAAACCTGTCTAAACCTTTTGGGTTGCCTCAGGAATCAAGAACAACATTGTGGCAAGGTATTTCTACCTTTTTGAGCTTGAAACAAAGACTTTTGTGGTGATTTTGGAAAGACACAACCTATGGATGAATTTCTGGAGTGGAGTGACACCAAGATGAGGGTGTATGAACAATAACTCAATTGATGGGTAAAGTTTGGGTATTTTTAGTGAGTTTTTAGGCTAGAAACATGGATTTCAAGAGATTTTCAAGGGTTTTTGAGGAAATATGGGATAAGGTGTGGATTTTGGCATGTTATGGCTCTAGAACTATACCTTACTGACTGTAGATGGTCTTTGATGAGAGTTTTTGGTAGAGTTTTTAAGGTATTTAGGCCAAAAATGGACTAAAAATGAAGTATTTGGCAATGGATGTGAATGATTTGGGTTTGAATCAGAGGAGAAGGGCGAAGAAATGGTAGAGAATGGTTTGATGATCAGTGGTTTTTTTTTCTAGAGAGAGAAAACAAGGAGAAAATGTGGTTTTTATAGAGAAAATTTGGGAGAAAATGTAAAATTAACTTGGTTTAGAGAGCTAGGATAGCAATTAGTTTTAAGGGTCTAGGAATGTAATTAGTATGATTTGGGGCATCTCAATACGTGATATAGTGGAAAAAATATATCAGATTCGCAGGAAATCTCATCATTGCTTCTGCAGGAATCTGCCACGTGTCCCACCTGAGTGCTCAGGTTCATGGATTTGAGCGCTCAAGTTCATGGACTTGAGTGCTCGGGTTCACGGAGGATCTGAGTGCTTAAGTGGATGAATGTGAGTGCTCAGGTGGATGGACCTGAGTGCTTAGGTTCAACAAAGCTTCTTTCTCTGTTTTGAATTTTTGGGCTATTTTGGTGAGTATTTGGGGTTCTTGGGGTATTGAAAGTCTTGTCCGAGCCTTAATTGTTGTTCTTGGCTTATTCCTCATCATTGAGGATGCTAAGGATTATTCCGGAGTCAGAATTGGGGTGTCTACAATATTGAAGTCATCCGCATTTGGAGTATATTATAAGAATATGTCTGAAACTTAACGAAAGAGAAGAAAATAAAGGAGCTTAATCAGGTGAGAAAATGTAAAGAAAACGTAGTAGAAGTTCGAACAAGGGAAGAAAGAAAAATAATTGTTTTCCCTACATTTCCCCCACATTCCAAACATACTGTGAATCTTCCGTCATTAGGAACTAAAAATCAGAAAAATCGACCGGAATTGTCTATGGGGAGGGGGAGGGGGAGGGGGAGAGAGAGAGAGAGAGAGAGAGAGAGAGAGAGAGGAGAAGAGAACCTCTCACCTGTAACTCAACCGGAATCGTCGACGGAGTTGAAGGCTTGAAGCCGGAACAGCGTGAGTCGCAGTGGAACTGTGGAAGGGTTTTGTTTTGAGAGAGAGAGAGAGAGAGAGAGAGAGAGGCGGCTCTGTGTGAGTAACGAAAAAAGGGTTTTTATTTTGTGAGACGGATTCGGATCTTCAAATGATCAGATCCGGATCCGATCCGAATTTTATTAAAATTTTCGGTTCCAGATTATCGGATTATCGGATCTAAAATACCGGATTCGGATCCCGATTTTTTTGATCGGATCCGGATCCAATCTGATCCATTTATAGGCCTAGTCTAGAGCATTCCCAAATGTGAAGGAAGTCGCCGTGGCAAGTTGTCCAATTTTTTAAGCCAACCCCTTTTTTGCCTTTTTTTTCCTCCTCATTTTAAGGACAAGTTAGCCTTAGTTCTTTCAATGAATATCTCTCTCTCGCTCTCTCTCAATTTGGAGAACGATGTTGACGATAAAGATGGTGACTGGTGCAGCCCAAAATAGTCCAAGGTTTCTATTGTCTTTTGCTACTCTTGAGTCTTGACTTGTTCGAATGAGATTGTACAAGTAATAAACAACTTGAAGCTAGGCACACGCAATGCATGTGCAAATCGAGTCAACGAAGGAAGGTAAATAGATCAATCAACAAACTTAAGCCCGATTGAGACTTTTCACAGCCAAGGAAAATTATCACAACCAAAGGTAACATCACTGCAAATCCCTTTACAATTTTGTCGTGGGACAGATGAAATAAGTGGGCGAGGGTTTTTTTTTAAATTATCGTGGGGGGAGGTTTGGAGCTAGGTTTTTATAAAGCGGGGCGCAGTTACCTATTCCTTCCGCTTATTGGATTATGAAATTATTTCAAAAGGAATTAACGTAATTTGTTTTGGGCAGTTTAGGAAATGAGAAAATCGACACAATAACAGAAAAAGAAGACACCAAACTGGTGTTCTCCCTTTATATATTAGATAGAATAGATACTAGTAATAATTAAATATCTTCTGTTGGGGATAGTCCTAATTTTACATGTTCGAATAATAAATCACTGCATTGGCCGCTATCTCTGACTGGCCGATGCACGTGGCTTCCACTTACTTCAAGCGGAAACCGCATACCTCGGATAGTTCCGGACATATTTATATTAAAGTGAACGAATTATTTATTGTTAGCAAGCAAATTAAGGAACGTATGTAATTACATCCGTTTCTTCATATTTTCTCATTAATTAATTTCAAAGATGACGATATTTCCAAGCTAGAACCCCCTCTCACAGGCCTGCATATTCAGGCATTCCATTCCATTTCGAGCACACATATCAAAGCCGCCGTTCACAAAATGGTCCTAGACATAATCTTGTTAAGGGAGATTGCTGCAGCAACTGTAGTCTTTCTTCTCACTAGGCTCTTCCTTGGTTCCCTCCTCCAGCTCCTCAAACCTGCCAGTAAACTCCCGCCCGGTCCGAAAGGATGGCCGGTCGTCGGCGCCTTACCGCTTCTTGGAACCATGCCTCATGTTGCCCTAGCCAAAATGGCCAAAAAATATGGACCCATCGTCTACCTAAAAATGGGCACTTGTGGCATGGTGGTAGCCTCGACTCCCGAATCGGCTCGAGCCTTCCTCAAAACCCTTGACATGAATTTCTCAAACCGGCCACCTAACGCCGGTGCAACCCACTTGGCCTACAACAGCCAAGACATGGTTTTTGCCAACTACGGCCCGAAATGGACGTTGTTACGCAAGTTGTGCAACGTACACATGCTTGGTGGAAAGGCACTCGAGGATTCGGCTCATATCCGGGAATCGGAGTTGGGGCACATGATCCGAGCCATGGTCGAATCGAGCCAACGAGCCGAGCCAGTGGTGATATCAGAAATGATGGCTTACGCCATGGCGAACATGATAGGGCAAGTCATACTTAAGCGTCGCGTGTTTGTCCAAAAGGGTTCGGAGTCGAACGAGTTCAAGGACATGGTGGTGGAGCTCATGACCTCGGCCGGACTATTTAACGTGGGTGACTTTATACCGTCGATCGCGTGGATGGATTTACAAGGGATCGAGGGTGGGATGAAGCGTATGCACAACAAGTGAGATGATTTAATAACCAGGATGGTGAAGGAACATACTGAGTCGGCTCATGAGCGTAAAGAGAACCCAGATTTTCTTGATGTTCTTATGGCTAATAAAGAAAATTCTCAAGGCACCGGATCACTTACCCTCACCAACATTAAAGCACTCCTTTTGGTATGTAATCTTGGGCCCTCATTAATTAGGGAAATATTCCCTCGATCGTATTTTATTTGTTCTTTACGATGAACTCAACCTTTTTAGATGGCATGCTCCAAACCCTTCTCCTCTATGTATAAATCCACTTTTACTAATTCACGAGGATTAACTTTTTCCTTTTAATTTTCAAAGAGATCAAAAAATTGGTATATTGCAAAGTAAAATAACAAATTAATGAGCGGATGTAGTATTAGAAAGAGTATGTGCACAAATTTTCGTGTACAGATCTCCACACATGTCTCTTCAAAATAATGACGGATTTGCATATACCGGAAACAGTGGCGGCTCTACTTCTATTCCACTGGGTTCATCAGAAGATGCACCAGAAAAAATAAAAAATTTATATATATTTAAATTTTATTTAGTATTGTAAGTGCTAAGCTACTTGTCAAGCGACCTTGTTATTTTTTTTTAGTGCCACATGAAACTCTTGGAGCTGTCCCTACCTTAGAAAATAAAAGCCTTTATCCAATTACAAAAATGCTACTTGTACAATTATTTCGACTCCAACAATTTACAACCCTCTCACATACATGTGGGGCTTACACCCATAATTGCGTATGAGCTCCACGTATATGTGAGGGGTGTTGTAATTGGTTAGAGCCGAAATGGTTGTACGAGTAGCATTATGTAGACACGTGACTTATCAATAAACAAAAAATTAGTTAGGAACTAATAATTGAGACGTGTGTAACTTTATGTAGACACGTGACTTATCAATAAACAAAAAATACTCCAAGGTAGTTATTTGAACGAGTTCAAAAAAAAAAGTTTTTTTTTTTATAAGAGAATTATTCATTCATTCTAAAAAAAAGGTTTTTTTTTTTAAAAAAGAAAGGTTGGTAGTTGTACAATTTCTATTGAACTGCGTGCCACAAATAAGATCCAAACAACCCAAGGTAGTTATTTGTAATTCGTTTAGAGCATCCTCATCTGGTGTTGTAAAACACTGTGCAAGACAAATTGTTGAGCCAAACCTCCCAAAACCCCTCAAAAATCAGCATCTCTACTCTCCCTCAACAAATTGTGTTTGCTACAGTAACGTTACTTCCATAACGAGTTACTGTTCACGGGCTTAGCCTTTTTTTTATTGTTTCTTTCTTTTCCCGAGTTTTGTGCAGCAAGTGGGGGGAGAGAGAGGTGTACGTGGAGAGGGAGGAGGGAATAGATGGCTGACGCGTGGCTTAACCTTCCGATTTGTTTAATACAAAAGGTGCACCTTCTCTGACAGAGACCAACTCCCAACGTAGTTTTTAAGGACAAAAGAATTTTTTTTATTAGATTTGTAGGGAGTAGTCTAATATAGTAAAGTTTGGATAGAGAGTCTGATTTTTTGAGTTTTTGATAAAGTGACTTGCTAAATTGTAAAAGGTGTTTTTGTAGTTAAATTTGGTCCAAAATTTGTTGAGGCTGATGAGGATGCTCTTACTTTTGCTTTTGTTGAACGGGGAATAACTTTATTAATGATGCTACATGTACAATAATTTACGTACAACCCACCTCACATACACATGGGCCCCACGTGTATACGAGGGTTTGTACATATACAATTATTTCTCTTTTTATTTAGATGTCCCAAAATATTGATCTTATTTCTAAAAACAATTATCAAAATATATCAAACTTTCGGTTTACTCTTAAAAAATTGTTTCTCTCTCAATTTATTTTACAGCTTTTGAAATTCGTTTCATTTCTAAATTGTTTATATCTTTTAGTTTGTAATGTTTTTCATGATTTTTAAAATTTGTATTTCAATTAATTGTAATTTACTATCAAACAAGATTCATATTGAATATTTATTTAAATCAATATTGAAAGATATAAATCTTTTAAAATACTTAATAAACTTCATAGTTTGGAAGGATACCTTTCGAGCTCTAAGAAAATAATTTTGTCTCCTCAAAAAGTTGGATTCACCAAAAGGCACGAGCAATTTCAGTCGGAGTGAGTATTTAAACTTGAAAAAAAAAAAAAACTATAGTACATGAGAGATTTTGAATGAAATACTTCATATGTCTTAGGTCATGACTAACAGGTGAATGCCCATTATTTTGGCTAAAATTTGTGAATAGTGAATTCAAATATAGAGATGGTAATTTCATCATTTTCATTTTCTTTATTTCACATGTTCCAGCCAAAAATAACATTACTGTTTCCATTTTTTTCTCTTTGATAGAATCTATTCACTGCCGGCACCGATACATCATCCAGCGTAATTGAATGGGCATTAGCTGAAATGGTACTGAATCCTGATATCCTAAAACGGGCACAACAAGAGATGGATCAAGTCATTGGAAGAAACAGAAGATTACAAGAATCTGATATTCCAAAACTCCCTTATCTACAAGCCTTATGCAAAGAAGCCTTTCGACTGCACCCTTCCACCCCGCTTAACCTTCCACGGATCTCATCTGAAGCATGCGAAGTGAACGGCTACTACATACCGAAGAACACGAGGCTAAGCGTGAACATATGGGCAATCGGAAGAGACCCGGACGTCTGGGGAAACCCTTTGGACTTCAACCCGGAAAGGTTTATGAGCGGGAAAAATGCGAAAATGGATCCAAGGGGGAATGATTTCGAGTTGATTCCGTTCGGGGCGGGTAGGAGGATATGTGCAGGAGCTAGGATGGGGGTTGTGATGGTTGAGTACTTTTTGGGCTCATTGGTGCACTCATTTGACTGGAAATCGCCAGATGGGGTGGCTAAGCTAAATATGGATGAGACTTTTGGTCTGGCTTTGCAAAAGGCTGTGCCTCTGGCTGCTAAGGTTACCCCACGGCTGCATCCAAGTGCTTATGCTATGTAGGTTAACAAAGGTGAATTTCGGATCTTCCGTGTGCTTATGCATTGATTGGAATATTTCCTCCAAAGTTTTTTCCTCTATAACTGTGTTCTCCAGCTTGTAGTTGAAGGGTCCTTGTGTGTTGCGTTGCTTTGCCCTTGTTGTCGTCAAGGGTTTGTTCTTCTTTTTTTTTTTTGTCTTCTTCGGTATTGTGTCAGGTGGTCTTTGTTTTCTAGGGTATGTCCTATAGGATCTGTAGTTGGTTTCGTTTTAATGCAATAAAGTACGTACCTAGCTAGAAAGGTACTTTTGGCTGAATAATGTGGTAACGAAAACCATATTAAAGTTTGTTAATCAAAATAGAAAAAGTAGAAAATGAGAAGTCAAAAAGTTCTTCTTAACCTATTTTTGACTTCTCTTCTCTAAACTCAAAAACCAAAAACTTATTTCCACAGACTGTATTTTCTCCACGGTGTGTCAAACACCTAGAAGTGAAAAATGTGAAAATCAAAATGCAAAAAATAGGTGACCAAACACACCTATATTAGCTTCCATAGTACCATATGAACTTGTAATTTTAGTCTCTGCATTCTCACATGAGCTTTGCTTAAGGTTGTTTAGATCATTTTCCAGGCTAATTACTCATTAAGTTGTCAAGACCAATTAATTTGCAGGCGAGTACAAATAAGTGCTTCTGCCTTACACAAATAATTACTTATCTTTTTTACTTGTGAAATACCTTGAGTACTCATTCGTAGTGAACGTATTAACATATGTACAGAAGGATTGGATTATGATTTATGTAAATGGAGTTTTCTTAATAAGGTGGATTTGATTAGGATTTATGGGAAAGTAGTTCTTGAATAAGGAGGACTCGATTTGATTATTCCAACCAAAATTAAATAGGGAGAATTAAAAATCATGGAATCTAAAACAAATTTAAATGTTGTTTATCTAATTCGAAGAGTCTACCATGTTTACTAGTATACACTTATTTTTTTACCATAATTTTAGGGTGGATCACATTTTTTCATGTTTACTTTCTGCACATATGTTTACCTGGAGTTATATTTACTATGGCCAATTCACAAATTTTTTTTTTTTTTTGGTAAATCGGAAATAAAATAGCTACTAAAGGGGAGGTTCAACGTGCATCAGCAGTGCAACAAGATAAGAACAGACATAGAAAGGCATACAACTCGCAAGATTTTACCATGTCCACAGTTGTATATTTATCTTTTACCACAACTTTTCTAGGTGTATCCAATGTATCATGGTTATTTGAATTTTTATCATGATTCTTGACGAAATCAAATTGATTACAAATTTATCAATTTAATGTCTGTGTGAGACAACTGCTAATCTTGAATCCACAAATAATTAGGCAATGTTTAACCTTAAGTGGTGAGAATTAACTTCACTCTCAAAACATTACCTCGCTTACATTGTCGCAGTGTTACTCATGTAACAACAACAAATTAAAGCATATCAAGAAAACATGACAAATTTCAAAAACAATATTTACTGAAAGGAAGGTAAGGAGCCAATCAAACCAACAAAACTAAAATTGCAAAGCTACTAAAACAACCAAAAAACCGATTACAAAAAACAACTTAAAACCCAGAAAACCACAAAACCGAATAGACCACAGCATCCTCCAACAACATGGATCCCTAAATTAAAATTCAAATGAAAGAGAAGCACTAACATCCAAATCTTCAAAATCCCAAACATCATCACCCAAATCATCAAGAACAGAAAGCTCCCTTTCGGCTATATCTTCCTCCATTTCAACTAGTTTTTTAAGTCAAAATTTCTCTCCCTCTCTATCTATTTTTTGAAAACTTTAAGCAAACTTTTAAAGCTCATTACCGCTATGCTACTAAGTTTAAATGATGTTGAATTTTTATATTGGGTCGTGCTAACCTCCACCAATTAGAAGGATAACATGCATATAATGGCAAATAAGTTCAGATATTAATACTCATTTCATGGATATCAATAAATTTTGATGGATATCAATACATTTTTTTTTAGACAATGATGCACTTGACTTTCTATACATAATCCTCTGTCATAAAGGTTAAGGCTAGCATTTTCCTTATTATAGAATATCTCAAATCAAGCTCCAAAAAATGGACAACTCATTTTAGGTCTAGGAATACACGGCATTCCAATAAGATATCTGATATGCAGCTATGGACTGTGTATATATGCATGTGAGCTGTTACCTTTAGTAAACAGATAGGAATTGACAATAATGGTTCATCTTCTTGAAAACCATGTACCTAATACGTACCTTTGTTCCATTTGAAGGCGTTGAAAGCTATGTATGAAGTGATGGAGTCAGGGAGAGGCCAGACAGGACAGTCAAACTTGTAAAGAAAAAGAAAAAAACCTCTAATATTATATAGAAAAAATAAACATTTCCTATGAATTATAGACGCTCGCCCATATAAAGTATTTTAGAAAAAAAAATAAAATAAATTTACCCCTGGGTAATGACATTGCTAGGTCCATCCTTGTATGTACCAATGGCAAGTTGTAAGGAGATGGAACTGTTGAAAAGATAAACTTGAGAGAACCAAGTGGGTTCTCAGCAGCCACTAGAAGAATCTAGTGGGTTCTCGATCAGCAGCCCTAAATTAAAACGTGGAATACTGTTCAAAAATCAGGCGGATGACTTTTTTGAACTTGCGTGATCATTTTGTGTTTTTGTTCAAATAAATGAGAGTTTATCTCAGTTTGTTTTTTCTGATTGTTAAGCCTATAAATAGGTTTGTAATTGTATTGTAAAAGTATGCAAATACGAGTGATCAAAGTGTGTAAGAGAAATCCAGTTTCTCATAGTTGTTTGAGTAATACAAAAGTGTGATTTTGAGAGAAACACTCCTCTGTTTGCATCAGGAACAAGGAGAGAAGAAAAACAGTAAAAGTTTAAAAGGCAAGTATGGGTGATACTGGATCCTGAAGTGGTGGACCACTCCATTTGTGGGCATCGAGGTTCCGAAAATATTAGGAAGTATGAAAAAATAATTCCAAAATGATCCAAGAAAAAGAAATTAATGATACCTGATTTCTTTTTTCTAGACATTGATTTCTCTCTTTGGACTATTTCGGAAAAAAAATTTCATGTTGTCTGCTACTTGTAGAGGTTCATTGTTTTTGGTGATGAGTCACTGAAAAGAGTTGAAGCCAAACTTGCATTGGAAAGAGGTTTTTTTAATTTATCTGCCAAATATAATAATAATAATAATAATAATAATAATAATAATAATAATAATCATGAGCCGAATTTGAATCCGGATCTGCGTTAATGGGTCTTCGTGTTTATTAAAATTAGATTGGTATATGTTCCATGCAGATATTGAATAAGTTTAGGTCCCATTCTTCAACGGGGATTATTGGGTCTTTTGCTTTTGTTGGCTTTATGAGATATGTCATTCTTCTAATGTACTACGCCAATTAAAAAAGTCAAAAAGGTCAGGCTTAGAGGAGCAAAGCCTAATCTCGATCTAAAGTAGCGTTACTGACTAATAATCTTAGGAAATTGATTTTGATACTCTCCAAATTATTAACCGCGCTTGAAAAGGAGAGCGCAAAAATTAATCGATCCCTATATTGACGCGAAAATTAATCGATCCCTATATTGACGCAAAAATCAATCCAAAGTAACATATCAAGCAAAACAAAATAGAATGGATGGAGTAGTAGAAAGTGCATGCGCAAAAAATTCGCATGTACAGATCTCCAGATGTGTTGGAATTGTTTGATACGCATTGTCTCTTCAAAATAATGACGGATCTATATATATAGGACGATTTCTGAGGCTTTCTGACACGTGTTTTTTTATGCAATATATGCATACAGACCTATGCAAGCAACATTACTCTTTGAGACTTGGGGTTGCGGCTGTGCAGCCCCTGCACAGCAGCGTGCTCATCAGATATTTTTAAGTGTCTCATCGGAACACAAATACCTTGAAAAAAAATGAAACACAAATGAGCGAGTTGATTTTTGGTACACTTGTAGTACTCGACGAAATCTACGTACGCGCCATGAGGTGCACAGCACGCAGGGGGCTGCACAGCAGCAACCCCAAGTCCTACTCTTTGTACTCACCAAACAAAGAAATCCAGTTTTGGTTCTTTATCTCTTGATGTATCGAATCTTAGATTGCGGACTATATAGTTCTACGAAAGGAAAGGGAAAAGATATGCAACATGCGAGCATATCTAGATAGAAAAAATTGGTTTCCTTTGGCTATGTTTGGTAAGAGCATCCACAACAATGCCTTTCCTCTCTAAAATGATCATTTTAGGGAGCCAAAATAAAATTTAGGGAGTGGATGTGACAAATAGGTGGATGGGTCCCTCCAAACAGTACAACTTTTTGACATAAATTACAAAATTTCCCCTCAATATGTCACTTCCACTCCTCATTTTAGAGAGGAAAGACATTGTTGTGGATGCTCTTAGATAGTTAGTTTAGTTTTGATGATGTCAGCAGGTGTAATGAGTGGAGAGAGATAGAGAGAGAAATGATGATGTCATCAAAACTAAAACTAAAACTAAACAGGGAAACGAACAAGGCATAATTTTGCCTCACTTTCTACATTTTCCAATTAAGGGGGTGTTCCACTAAGGTAGTTTTGTTTTAAAACTGCCTTGGTTTTTGTGTTATGTGATGTATTGTGAGAGGATGATTTGTCTTAGTTTTTGAGAAAAACTAGTTTTTGGAAAAAACTAGTTAGTGGAACACCCCCTAAGCTAGCAAACAATTCTATGATAACATAGCATACGCAAATGTTCAAGCATAAGCACGGATGTTCAAGCTACCTTTAATGTTCAAGCTTCTGCTGCTGCCTCTGTTTGGTTCTCTTCTTTCTCCCCAAATTGTGGATCTTGTCTCTCAAATTTATTTCTACTCTCAAATGGGTTTTAAACAAATGTTCAAGCTTTTCAAAGAAAAGATAAAATGGAATTGATAATTAGTTGATGACAAGGGTCAACGGGGAAAAAGGAATATATTAGGGGTGTCCACGGATCGGATCCGGACGGATCGGATACGGGTCCGATCCGATCCGCTCAGAGCAGATTATGGTTTTTAAGATCCGGAACCAAACCGAATATTCACGGATCGGATTGGGTCGGATCGGCCGGATTTGATAGATTAAAGAAGGATTATTGAGCGGATTGAGCGGATCGAGCGGATCCGATATGACCCGATCCGGATCCGGAACCGCCAGATAAGAAATTCTCGATGCGGAACCGAACCGAACATTCACGGATGGATCAACGGATAGTTCGGATTGGCTCAGATTGGTCGGATTGGCGGATCGGATGATCCGCTGGACAGCCCTAGAATATATAATTAGTTTTCGAATTACTTTTGTATTGGCTTAATTAAAATGGTCTATATTGCTCGTTGTTCATAGGTTGACCATCAAAATCGAAAATAGCGGATGATGGTGGTCATGGGAGCAGGGGTATGGGTGGCGAATCTGGTGATAATCAACCTCCTAGTGATGATATTGGTTGGAATTTTGCAAAGCAATTGGGAGATAAAAGGCATAAAAGATTTATGAATCCTCACAACTTCACAAGTCCACCTAGTACTTGGAATGGCGGAAAATATGTTGTTTCTTGTCTTAATAATGGGTAAAATGTGACCAAATAAGTCAGGGAGAGAAAAACAATGTATACCGTTGAAATTTATAGGTGTTGCTAATGATTTTATAGCAAATTCACGACTGCTACACCCGATTTTCGTTACGTATACGTTCGATAGTACCGAAACTGTTACACTCAAACCGTTACCGTTACGTGTCGCTAAACCAATATTTAAAACTAGTGACCTGTGAAACGCAAATATTGAATTTCGTTGTCAAAACTATATATGATTCCACGTGAACTTGAATTTTAGCATACGTATCTCGCATGAGCTTTGGTTATGGTTGCTTAAACCATTTTAGAGCATCCTTAACTGGAGCACCAAAATTTTTACCAAATTTAACTTTAAAAACACCTTTTATAAATTAGCAAGTCACTTTATAAAAAAATCACAAAATTGGACTCTCTATTTTAACTTTACTATATTAAATTATTCCCCTCAAATCTATAGAAAAAAAAAAACTCTTCCTCAGCCATAACATTTCGGTACAAACAAATCGAGTAATGGCCCACGTGTCATCACCCCCACCCACCCCTTCAACCATTAACATTTCTTCCCCCACACACGCATCGCCACTTGGCACCCAACCAACCGGAAATAATAAAAAAAACTAATTGGTGTGTGTACAGTACCGCACCAAATAAAAAACTAATTGGTGCGTGAACAGTACCGCACCAAATTTGGTGCAGTACTGTAGCAAAAATGATTTGAGGAGTGAAAATAGAGAGGCTGATATTAGGTATTTTTTGGGGTTTGGCTCCCAAATGAGGATGTCCTTACAGGCTAATTACTTATAAGTCAACATCGGGGGATTGGAAATAAAGTATTGGGTACATAATTAAAGATCCACTAGCCACGTGGCTCAATTTCTTATATCTACAAATTATATGATGAAAAAAAAATGAATGAATATGTTTTTTTTTTATCCGCAAAAATACTTTATTAAAGAAGACTTGACAAGGATACATCAAGCCGGGGGAGAGGGGAAGGGAATTCAACCAAGGTTGGATAAAGAAAAAATACCTAAAAAACAACAAAACCCAAACCTAACAGGGGAGGCCCAAACACCTAAAGCGCTCAATGATCCAAAACCAAAGCAGGCCAAAACCACCCTCAAAACCTACAGGAGCCCATTAACAGGAAGTGGGTTGCCTTTGAATAGAAGCAAACCTATTGAAATCACTCACTATCATTTCCTTTTACCCTCAAAGCATCACTATTCAAGTGTAATAGCCCCAGATGATTCCCAGTGGCAAGAGTGTCTTGAAATTCTTTCTCAACATCCAACAGTCTTGGAGTACCAAGAGACTCACTCTCATCCATACCATCACTCTTTTGATCGCTCGAGCATTCATCGAAAAATTGCCTTCTTATTCTTCTCCTGACACGGCACAGAATTTCGCCCCGCCCCTTTTAATCAAAGCAATCGTTGACGTCAATACCAACAGAGTACAGATGGTTAACTATTAGCAAATCAAATTCTCAATAATTCGGAGGGACATCATTCAGGAGTAGAGTAATAATCAAAAGATTTATGCGAATACTCCCACATCTTCTTCGCGCTCTAAGAAAGATCCAAACGATTCGAAAACAAAAACCAACCTTTTAAACGCCTTTTTTGCCTTCAACCTTTTCGGTTGTGTTGCGTGTGAATTTGGTTTGGTAACTCAAAATTTACTTTAACTCAGTGATGTAATAATTTCAACGTGACGAGAATAACTTTTTCACATATGTCGTGAAAAGGTTGTTTGCACCGAACAAATTAGGGCCATAGATTCCGAGATCTAACGGATTGGATCAATGCACTCTCTCTCCCCTCATTAAAACATGACGGATTCAAAAAATAAAAAACAAAAAATCCTTGATTAATCCGAGCTGTTAGATTTCAAAAATCTACGGCCTGATTTTATTTGGTGCAAACTACCTTTTCATGGCATTCCCTTTCAAGATCAATAGTATAAAATGATACTATATGAACTGTGAAGTCCGTGAAAAAAAAAAAAAGAACTGTGAAGTAATTCAAATCAAAGGGCCCATACTTGAATTCCCAATCTGATAATCAATAAGATCTAGCAAGTAGCAACCCAAAGAATATTGATGCAAAAAGACAGCTCTCACTCTCTCAGTTAATTATCTATATTGCAACGAAGAGTGGTTTTTATCCCCGTCTTATTCTTTGTACCAATCATCATATTACATTTTATTCCTCTCTCTGCCAACTCTCTCTCTCCCTCTCTCCCTCTCTCTCTCTCTCTCTCTATTTTCTTCCTCCGGCTCACCACACCTAAAATTTCAAACCACATTCTCATTCTCTCTCTCTCTCTCCCCTTTTTTCGAAATTCAAACCACATTCTCTTTCACTACCTCCTCTCCTTCCTCCTCTCCAAAATTCGATTGCTCAAGCCGTGCCTTTAGGTACAGGCACGGGCATGCACTAGTTCATATACAAGAGGAAAAAAAAAAAACTCTCCAACTGACAAAATTCAAAACATCATAAATATCCAAAGCTTGAGAAGCAGCAGCCATGCATGACTTGATTCTGCATCTTCATTGGCATGTCTGAGTCCTCTATTAATGCTCTCTCTCTCTCTCTCTCTCTCGATTATCACTGGCGATCAGGAAAGGTCAGAAACCATTCGATGAGCACTGTCGCGGTGGCATGCACGTTCGTCCAATTTTTTAAGTCATTCCCTTTTTTGGCTTTTTTTCCCTCCTCAATTTAAGGACACTTACCTTAATTCATTCAATGAATCCCTCTCTCTCTCTCTCTTTCTCAATTTGGAGAACAATTTAAGGACACTTACCTTAAGTCAAGATATGTTAGATGGTGACTGGTGTGGTTTCTATTGGCTTTCGGTTATATCAGTAGTAAACAATACTAGAAATAATTAACATATCTTCTGAGTTTACTTTTTTGAGTTATTATTTTTTTAGTTCTAGGAAATAAGTAACTATTGGCTCATTTTACATGTTGGAATAATAAATCAATACATTGGCCGCTATCTCTGCTGGCCGATGCACGTGGCTTTCCACTTACATCACATGGAACCCCCATGTCTGGGATGATTCTGAAATCTGAACATATTTATGTCAAAGTAAACGAATTATTCATATTTTCTCTTTCATTAATTTCAAAGATGACGATATTTCCAAGTTAATTGGAACCCCATCTCATAGGCCTATATATTAGCCAATATAGACTAAGGGTACCACTACCAGTAGAAACCTCAGCTTCCTGTGAAGCACAAATCGATATTACTTCTGGGCAGAACAAAATGGCCCTAGACATAATCTTGTTAAGGGAGATTGCTGCAGCAACTGTAGTCTTTCTTCTCACTAGGTTCTTCCTTGGTTCCCTCCTCCAGCTCCTCAAACCTGCCAGTAAACTCCCACCCGGTCCGAAAGGATGGCCAGTCGTCGGCGCCTTACCGCTTCTTGGAACCATGCCTCATGTTGCCCTAGCTAAAATGGCCAAAAAGTATGGACCCATCGTCTACCTAAAAATGGGCACTTGCGGCATGGTGGTAGCCTCGACTCCCGAGTCAGCTCGAGCCTTCCTCAAAACCCTGGACATGAATTTCTCAAACCGGCCACCTAATGCCGGTGCAACCCTCTTGGCCTACAACAGCCAAGACATGGTTTTTGCTGACTACGGCCCGAAATGGACGTTGTTACGCAAGTTGTGCAACGTACACATGCTTGGTGGAAAAGCGCTGGAGGATTCAGCTCATATCCGGGAATCGGAGTTGGGGCACATGCTCCGAGCCATGGTCGAATCGAGCCAACGAGCCGAGCCAGTGGTGATATCGGAAATGATGACTTACGCCATGGCGAACATGATAGGGCAAGTCATACTCAAGCGTCGCGTGTTTGTCCAAAAGGGATCGGAGTCAAACGAGTTCAAGGACATGGTGGTGGAGCTCATGACCTCGGCTGGACTATTTAACGTGGGCGATTTTATACCGTCGGTCGCGTGGATGGACTTACAAGGGATCGAGGGTGGGATGAAGCGCATGCATAGCAAGTGGGATGATTTGATAACAAGGATGGTGAAGGAACACAGTGAGTCGGCTCATGAGCGCAAAGGGAACCCGGATTTTCTTGATGTTCTTATGGCTAATAAAGAAAATTCTCAAGGCACCGGATCACTTAGCCTCACCAACATTAAAGCACTCCTTTTGGTATGTGGTCTTGGGTCCTCATACATTAGCGAAATAAATACTCCCCCAGTCGTATTTTATTTGTTCTTTACAATCTCAACTTCTTAAAGTTTAAATGGATTTCCCACGTTATCCCTTCTTCTCTATGTATAAATCTACTTTAAGCTTTTTTGCTTTATTTTGAAAGAGAGCAAAAAAATTGGAATTGTTTGAAAGTGCATGCGCAAAAAATTTGCATGTACAGATCTCCAGACGTGTTGGAATTGTTTGATACGCTTTGTCTCGTCAAAATAATGACGGATCTATACATACGGATGATTTCTAACACGTGTTTTTATTCAATATGTGCATAAAAATCTGTGCAAGCACCATTACTCTTTGTACTTACCAAACAAAGAAAAAGAAGTTGTTTGGTTCTTTATCTCTCGATTGCGGACTATATAGTTCTACGAAAGGAAGGGGAAAAAATATGCAACATACGAGCATATCTAGAGAGAAATAGTTGGTTTCCTTTATAATTTTGCCTCACTTTCTTTCTTTTCACATGTTCCAATTAAGCTAGGCCAAACAATTCTACAATAACATTTACTGTTTCCATTATTTTCTTTTTGACAGAATCTATTTACTGCCGGCACCGATACATCATCCAGTGTAATCGAATGGGCACTAGCTGAAATGGTACTGAATCCAGATATCCTAAAACGGGCACAACAAGAGATGGATCAAGTCATTGGAAGGAACAGAAGATTACAAGAATCTGATATTTCAAAACTGCCTTATCTACAAGCCTTATGCAAAGAAGCCTTTCGACTGCACCCTTCCACCCCACTTAACCTTCCACGGATCTCATCTAAAGCATGCGAAGTGAACGGCTACTACGTTCCAAAGAACACAAGGCTAAGCGTGAACATATGGGCGATCGGGAGAGATCCCGACGTTTGGGAAAACCCTCTCGAGTTCAACCCGGAAAGGTTTATGAGTGGGAAAAACGCAAAAATGGATCCAAGGGGGAATGATTTCGAGTTGATTCCGTTCGGGGCGGGGAGGAGGATATGTGCAGGAGCTAGGATGGGGGTTGTGATGGTTGAATACTTTTTGGGCACATTGGTGCACTCATTTGACTGGAAATTGCCAGATGGGGTGGCTGAGCTAAATATGGATGAGGCTTTTGGTCTGGCTTTGCAAAAGGCTGTGCCTCTGGCTGCTAAGGTTACCCCACGATTGCATCCAAGTGCTTATGCTTTGTAGGTTGACAAAGGTTAAGTTCGGATTTTGCAATATTTCCTCCAAAGTGTTTTCCTCTATGGAATGTAGGGTCATTGTGTGTTTTGTTGCTTTGTTGCCCTTGCCGTCTTCAAGGGTTTGTGCTGTTTTTGTTTGTGTTTGTCTTCTTCGATATTGTATCAGTTGGTCTTCATTTCTAGGGTATGCCCCTTAGCACCTGTAGTTGTTTTCGTTTTAATGCAATAACGTACCTAGTTAGAAAGGTACTTTTAGCTGAAAATTGGGGTGACAAAAACTTTGAAACGCAAATATTGAATTTGGTTTTCAAAATTATATATGCTTCCATGCGAACTTGTAATTTTAGCATAGGTATCTCGCATGTTTAATCCATTTTCCAGGTTAATTACTTATTAAGTTGTTAAAACCAATTAACTTGCAGGCAAGTACAAATAAGGGTGCTTCTAATCTGATGGAGCTCTTCCTTCCTAGTTTATAATTTCTGTGAAGTTCAACATTGGGGAATTAGAAATTAAGTATTTATAATTAAAGACTACTTGCTACATGGTACAATTCCCTATATCTACAAATGATATGATGCCATTTAAAGCACCCTAGCTACTCAATACCAATTGGATATGAGTGGTGGGGTTTCGATCTCATGTTATTAAGTGATCATCAATTCATTATCCAAGCAATATGAGATTGTATTACTTAACATCCTCCCTCACTTGTAGTCGCATTTGAAGTTTGTCACATGTATTCTCTTTTTGCGTCTATCATCGTGCACCTTTTTGCTCGATCTGACATCATGGGGGTGAGGATTGAGAATTTTTAAAATGTGGGATAGAATGGGTTCGCTCTGATACCATGTTAAAACATCCAACTTAATACCAATTGGCTAGTGGAAAGGTCTCTCATTTTATTAAGTGATCACACATTTCATACCTAAGTAATGTGGAATCATGTATTACTTAACAATGCCAAAAGAAGAAAATGAATGACCAATAGAAACCCTCGAAATGAAAATATATTTTCTCGAATAAGAGATTGCAACGGTGTTCAAAAAATAGAGTAAATACAAAGTTGCATGGTTCTATTTCCAAATAACAATGAAGATCACAATTTGCCGACAAAAAGAAAAAAAAAAAAAAAAAAGGAGTAGCAATTCTGAGCGAGAGAGAGAGAGAGAGAGAGAGAGAGAGAGAGAGTGCAGAAAATTGCAAATAGGGTAGAATATTGAAGGATTAATTAAATAACCATCCTATTTGGCTATAGCATCTCTGTTATTTTGAACGGTTATGTTTTCATCATTTTTGCTTGTGAAATACTTTTGGTACCCATTTTTAGTGAATGTAGTAATATATGTAAATATAATTTCCTCAATAAGAGCGATTGGACTAAGTTTTATGTAAATATAGTGAAATAATGCGAAGGCAATAAAAGTCCCAGAGGGGTGATGAATATGACTACTAATATAAAATTTAAACAAATCAAGTAAGATCCAATCACCAACTCCATACTAGATAACACAAATCAATAACATCAATATAATGGGAAAAAAAAAAAAAAAAAACCGAAGGAGACAAGAGACGAGAATTACGTGGAAACTACTTATGGTCTAATACCCTAAGTATAAAACCACGGTCTTACTTCTACTTATATTTCCTAATTCAGAAGGGTATAAGAAAGACAAGGAATTACTAACAAGTTGCTATTCCTAGCTTAAATTCTTAAAGTAGCACCACGCGCGTGCTCCTTTTTGAATTCGTGAACACCTTTAGAATCACCATCTCGATCTCCGTGTCATCTTCCGGCGATGTAGATCGATTTGAAGGCATGAATGCATGATTATGAATGATGATGTGATTTGATGAAGGTTTTTTAATAACAAAAATCAATCTAGAGTCAATCTATGGAGTATGAGAGGATTGCACTATATGGACAAAAAAAAAAAAAATTTGATCAAAACAATGTAATTAGATTATCTAAACAGGCTGAAAATGTAACGACCCGGATTTTCGGAATCATTAATTAATACAACAAATTAGGATTAATTTAATAAAAAGAATTTCCATCAGAGTACACGTTGGAAAAACGTGAAATGCAGCCCATTGCAAAATACTTAGTACGGTTTTTGGAGAAATTAATATTACAGATCCAACAAAAAAAAAAAATAAAGGGGTGGGTTCTACACGTTTAGGTTCAACCCTAGATTCCACGGCTCCTCCTGAGTCTGGTCTGCCGGAAAACTCTCGTCTCTGAAATAACCCTCTCCTTGCACACCAACAGTACCTGCTTGATCATAGTCTAGTATAATACGTCCGAGTCGCGAAGCAACATCATGGTATTATACCATGGCAACACCGTGAGCGATAAATCACTCAATAGCTAACTCTTATGCCCACTAACCCTTTACTTTACAAGCAATACACAATATATGATTGAAAAGCAGTAATTAAAGGAATGCGCAGGAAATAAATCGTAAAGCAGAAATTAAACACATAGCTGATCTCATTACTAGCCATTAACTTACATGTTCATCTAAGCTCTCAACCTAGAGAACTTTCCTCCCGGTTAACCACTAAGGAATATGACCAAACTGTGATTTACTCCCCCCTTGCTTGCCCTTCACTCGGGAGCCCCGACGGAAGGTATAAGTTATGTACTTAATCCAGCCGTCAGCCGCCTCGCAAGGATGAATTTCCCAGGGACTAACTGTACCACTGGGCTACGAGTGACACCTGTCAGCTCCTGTAGGTATATAGCCGTAACTCGGTCTATAATACTTCCACCCTTATAACGCCTCAGAATTCAAATGAAACAAATCACAGAGTGTCACATCCTAGGGTTTCGAATCAAGGCAGACTGCCAAACAATCCTCCAAAACAAATCACTTGGCGGAACTGCCATACAACAACAATCTCGGGGTAACTACCCATCAATCAATTCCAATTCACTTTTCCATTAACCTCAATGTCTATGTGATATCCGCGTACAATCACCCAATCCGGGAACCTAATTGTCCATTCTAACATTCACATTAATAGTAACTGAATAGCAAAACAAAGCAATAATGATAAATGTAAGAGAAAGCAGTATGTCAAATTTAGCATGTAAGTTCATTTAGACAATTCTGTTATAAACAAAAAAAAAACACAGATTATGCACACTTTAGTATTTAACCAACTACACGACTCAAATGTATTCCGATTGTTATAAAATTTTACCACAGAGTTATTTAGAAAGTTAGGATCAACTTGTCTCAAGAACATATTTTCAAATTCTAATTTTAAGCTCATGCAAATTATTGTTGAACATAAGATGTCCAGTTTTGACTCAAGTTGAAAATTTAATTATTTAGAAACTCAAAAGGTGAAATTAAAGGCTATAAAAATTTGTACACATCCCAAACATCACACTTGACTTCCAGTAGGAACAGAATTGAAAAATAAAATGTTTAAGGGTTCCATTAAATTGATAAAACTTCGACAAGATAACTGTATAAGATATATTTCGGTTTTCACAAAATGGTTCTCAAAATCACATCAAAACATCACCAAATTTCATGAAACTTAACAGATTTATAATTTAGGAAGTTATAAACATTATTCGTAGAGAACACTTTTACAAAAAATGAGATTAAGTTAGATAAACACGCCATCTAATATTTTTCTCCAGATTCGCCATTGCTCACTAAAATCGATTTTTCTGGAGTTCTATAAATCCGATTAAAGTGATTCCAGAAACATTTTAAATATAATAAGTATATCTACAATTTGACATAAGATTCAACACAATCGGAGCTACATAGTATTTTATAACATTTTCCAAAGTGGACTGATCTGTTTGACATCAAGACAGATTATACACTTGAGTTTATTAACTTATTTTTATGGATCGTAAACACTTCTCACACATCATTCGAGCATTAAAAACAGGTCTATATTACGCATAATATATTTAGGGAAAGTGGAATAAGAGTCTACTACCTTAGGTCCGGACGAAAAGCTCGACGGTGAAGTCCGATGGTGTTTCGAGTGGTAGTGAAGAACTCCATTGCGAACAGAATCTTTGGGCTGCGATATCGGGTTCAAACCTCGTCCGTTCCCAGCGATTCTTGTGTCTAAAACGAAGCTCTCGAAGTGCTCTACAACGTTGAAGAAGAAGTCTAAGCCTAAAACGCACTCCAACAATGAGAAAAATGGAGATTTGTGAAAGGACAGTGAGCTGTCTGAAATATGTAACTGGAAGAATTTTACTGAACTTTGGATGGCTCTAACTCACTCAAAACTCAACTGATTTGGGTGATTCTTATACCGAAATCGAAGTACTCGACGCCCTCTACAACTTCTGTTTAGAAACGTAAACCTAAAAACGACTGTAACTATGAGGAAAAGTGGCTGTAATATGGGTACGTGATATGGACGAAAATGGAAATGGGTAGGTGCCTTCTTCCTTCTTCTTTCCTTCTTTTCTTCTTTCTTCTTTCTTCTCTTCTCTTCTCTGATTGTTTCTTCAGAATAAATGGGAGAGAGGGGAGGAGTTGGAAAGTGAGAGGAGGAGTTGGAAAGTTGGTTGGTGGCTCACATCCATGTGAGGGAGAGGGAGACTCATGTGAAGCCATGTGAGGTGACAAGGCTTATGACCTTACCATGTGGGAAAAAGGGGTGGTAGTCTGGTAGATAGGAGTAATTTGGGGGGGCGGGGGAAGCATGGGACGCGACACGCGATGCGGCACAATGTAGTACAATTTACTCCGAGCAGTGCTCGAACTGTCCGGGTTTCGATTTCAGAAAAATACCAAAATATTCGTACTGACTTAGAAAATCGTGGGCAACGTCACCGTATGCTCGGAATCTTTTGGAAAAAAATCTTGAAAGTAGAACACGCATTACGATGCGCTCGCCAGGTGAGCGTATATGGTTGACTCGGGTCCCACCATTGTAGTAGTCGTGCTAGTGTCATCTGCGTAGCTCAAAATCATCCTCCGCATTATGCACATTATTCTGGCCGTTCGTCCGGGCCCACTGGTGACAAGTCGGTTGAAATTATTCTGTGCACCTCGAGCGCCAACTCGTCTAAAGGAAATAAAATAAATAAATAATTAAATAAATAAATAAATAAGAGACCCGCATATGGTCAACTAAAGTCAAAATTGGGTAAAAATTAAATTAGGAAAATTAGTATTTACAAATGTCACAAATTTTATTTTTGAAAATTTGGGATATTACAGAAAATGCGAAGAGCCTCGAGGCTCTTTGGAGGCGCTTCGGAGGCTTAAGGGAATCTGGTGGAAGGCTATAAACTTCAAATATTTTACTTTAACTCCAGCCACACGATTCATTAACGATTCAATCTCCGCAAAAATTATACTAATCTATAACTTCTCTAATCACCCCACAGTATATGATATACACACGAATCACATAAACAGTATTCCTAACTAAAACTTAAGTTCCAAAAACCCTAGCTTCCTTCCGACGACTTAGCTCGAGTAAATGGAAAAATCAAGAACGTCGGTGATAGAAATATTATTCTGAAAACAGAAAATTAAGGGTGAGAGGGATTTGTTGCCATGTGGATGAAAGGAGAGAAGTTGAAAGTCAATTAATTCAAAGAAGGGAGAAATAGATAAGTGAGGTGGAGTTTGAATAGTCAATAAAAATAAAATAATTGAAAGAGAAAGAGAGATGGAGAACCTGTTACAAAAACAAGAAAATGCCGGTTTTTTTTTTTTTTCCCCTTTTTGACTTTGAAGGATGAACAATGGATTATATAAGGAAGGAAAATAAAGAAATAGAGTTTTCCAACCAATAGGAGAGTGAGAGAATTTTTAGGGTGAGAGGAAGAGAGGCATACGGCTGAGTAGGAGAAAGAGAGAGTGAATCCTGTTGGAGCAAAACTTTGGACTCTTATAGAAGTCAAAGTGATTTTTTTTTAGCGGAAGAGAAATTAGTGGTGTAGAAGGAGACTTATATGGGAAATTGGAGTGACAAGGGAAAATTAGGATACTCAATATTAAAGAAATTTCTTTCCCTTCTTATAGATATAATTATCACTAATAGATTATCCCTTAACCACAAATAAAGAAATTAAACTTATAATCTCTTAATCAATAATTTACGTGTCTTAACAACTAGACTCTAGACTAAGAAACTATCACCCAAAACCCGAATACAAAAGATCAAAGACAGACTCTGAAAAGTTTGAAAAAAACCCGGAAAATGCCAATAATACTAACAATGTGGTTTTCTAAATAAGGAGGATTTGATTAGAATTTATGTAAATATAGTTTCTTAAATAAGGAGGATTCGATTTGGTTATTTCAATCGAAAAATAGGGGGAATTAAAAAACGTGGAATCTGATGCAAATTCAAAGATTGTTTCTCTAATTCACCGAATCGACCATATTTACTGGTGTATATTTTTTTACCATAATCTTAGGGTGGATCACATTTACTGTGTTACTTTTTGCACATATGTTTATCTAGAGTTATATTTACCATGGTCAATTTGCAAATTTACTATGTTCACTGTTATACATTTATATTTTACCACAATTTTTCTGGGTGTATCCAATGTATCATGGCTATTTGAAAATTTATCGTGATTCCTGAAACAATCAAATTAGTTATTGAAAAAATCAAATTGATTACAAATTTATCAATTCATGTCCGCGGGAGATGGCCGCTAATCTTGAATCTACAAACGATTAGACAATCTTTAACCTTAAGTGGTGAGAACTTCACTCTCAATCCACTACCTTTCTTACAACTCAATCGCAATGTCACTCATGTAATGACAACAAAAGCAAATCACAAAAACATGACAAAATGCAAAAAATGTTTACCACAACATGCTAAATTCATGAGAATTTTTGCAAAAATGGTAAATTTTCCCAAAATTCTTTGAAATTTAATAATCATGTTGAGTTACCTAAGGGTAAAATTGGATTTAATCAAATGTCAGGATTGAAACATAAACCCTAAAATGACCAGGATGAAAACATAACATGGTCTATGGGAGGACTAATATTTAAGTACCCATGTAAATTTTCATCCCCGTACACTACTACAATAATGGTTAAAGATGACACACCAAAAATTGAAACAATGACAGTTTTTGTAAAACTGTCATCGAAAATATGAGGGTAGAGTTTTAATGTCAGTCTATCCTAAAAACTGTCATCTTTGCGTATAAGATGACAGTTTATAATAAAAGTGACATTATTATCTATTTCTTTAATGTCAATTTTTGCTTTGAACTGACATTAAAACAAGGCGCTTCCAGAAGCCCATATGGATAACCTTTGAATGTCAGTTTTCCTTAAAAGTGACATTGAAACTAAGCTCTTTTAATGTCAGTTTTAATTAGAACCGACATTGAAATTGATCATAAAAGATGACTGTCAAAAAGTGTCATTAAACATATAAGATGACAGTTTAAAACTGTCATCTTATATTAAATCTAAAACTGACATAAAAAGTACTCAGCTAAATTTTTCAAAAATATAGTATAAATATTTTTGTTGGTCTTTTGTCAACAACAAGCGTGCTAGCTCAGTTGGTAACATGCTCGCTCACAAGGAAGTCAAGGTCTTGGGTTCGAGTCCTGGGGCCAGCAAATATTACCTAACCACACAAGTGCTACGTAGGCGCCACACAAGTGCCACGAGGGTTCCATGTGAACTCCACTGGGCGGTCATGTGAGGGCGGCCACACGAGAGCCACGAGTTCGAACTAGAATTGGAATTTTTTTTTTTTTTTAGAATGGAGGATAGATAAGATGACAGTTTAAAACAGTCATCGTTGATTGTAAAGATGACATGTTTACACTGTCATCTTATTGCAAAGATGACAGGTTTAAACCGTCATCTTATATGTTTCAATGACATTTTTTGACTATCATAACAAATCTAGACTTTTAATGTCACCTCCAAATATGACAGTTTTAAAACTGTCATCTTTTGTGATTCATGACACCTTTTAACTGTCATGGTTTAAGGTTTTTGTAGTAGTGGTAGTTTATGAGGTTATGTTTCCATCATTTTTATCTTATTAAATTCCATAACTGTCCTTAGAGCATCTCCAACACATGCTCTCCTCTCTAAAATGAGGAGTGGAAGTGACATATTAAGGGGAGATTTTGTAATTCATGTCCTCAAAAAGTTGTACTGTTTGGAGGAACTCATCCACTTTTTTGTCATATCCACTCTTTAAATT
Source organism: Vaccinium darrowii (assembly GCA_020921065.1). Lineage (NCBI taxonomy): Eukaryota > Viridiplantae > Streptophyta > Magnoliopsida > Ericales > Ericaceae > Vaccinium > Vaccinium darrowii. The sequence goes on along the minus strand of CM037151.1, from coordinate 5,980,678 downwards.
TAATTTTGGCTCTTTAAAATATGGTAACATGGTCAATGTGAATTTACATGATTTCTAAAAAAATTAACATCTATACAAGGAAGTAGGATAAAATACAAAGAAAGTTAAAAAAAGAAAAAACCCATCTAAACATAAACGAATTGGTTCACATCAAAGTGTTCAAAATCAGCAGATTCATTTTCTATTGGTGCCTTGACCCATTTCTCAGACTTTTCACTGTTGTGGTTGAGGGTCCACGATTTTTAACTCTCAGTCTTGGCTTCTTGAGACCCTTTCTTGTTCGAAACCCATGTCTTGGAAACCTATCATTTCGATCTTTTATGATGTTCTTCTGTCATCTGTAGCTGCCTAGGGTTTTCTCGGTTAACCATAACTTGCCTATTGAGGGTGGGACGAGCGACAGGGACGAAGTGAGGTCGATGGGGGGAGGGTGACAAATTTTCGAGAAAAAGGGAGAGGGTGAGGATTTGCAAAATAGTTTGAAACCGATAATGGAGGGTGCATGGAATTAAGATTGTTGTGTTGTGTATATTCCAAAATAACGGGGGAGGACCTCCAAGTTTATATTTTGCCATTTTGGTCCCAAAAATATTTCCATATATAGTGCCCCTAAAATAGGGAATCAAAATAGATGAGATAAAGACATAACTGTCATACTAGAATGGATGACCAATATTTAAGTCTCCTACAAAATAATCGGCAAAAGTCAAGGGATTTTTTAAAAATTTTGTTCATTTTGATACTGTAAAAAAAAGGTCAAGGGCTTTTAGTTTCCGCAGCACCCAAAAACAAAAAAAAAAAAGAGACAGCTTCACTCTGGTTGCCCATTCCACCTCAAGGGGTGTGGTCTGGCCATTTTTTCCCTTATTCAGAATAGGGGTGTAAACAAGCCGAGCCGAGCTTTGTAGAGTTCGAACTCAGCTTGTTTAGTAAATGAGCCGGTCCTTAACGAGCTGACCTAGAATTTATTTAACGAACCTTATTAAACGAGCCGAGCCTATATAAATAAACCGAGCTTTTGCGAGCCGAGCCAAGCTTTACAGAGCTTGTTTCGTAAATGAGCTTAGAAATTGAGCTCGAGCTTAGCTCAATTACTAAACGAGCCAAGCCATGAGCTACTCGCGAATAACGCGTTCGTTTAAAAAAACCCCATCTAAACATAAACGAATTGGTTTACAGCAAAGTGTTCAAAATCAGCAGATTCATTTTCTATTAGTGCCTTGACCCATTTCTCAGACTTTTCACTGTGGTGGTTGAGGGTCCCCGATTTTTAACTCAGGAGTGTGTTGAAATGGTGGAATCACAAAAAAAGGAAAAAAATCAGGGGAGATTCGGTAAATTAGTTGGGTAATGTTGTAAATATTTCTAGCACATTTGGGGCAAGTGAATTATTTGTAGAGCAATGATCACAGCATAAAGATAACAGGATATACTCTTGTGGGGCAAAATTACAAAAATGACCAAAAAAATATGCATATCCCGGTGTGGATATTTGGCTCAGGGGGGGTCAGCTGCCCCCCCCCTGCCCTTACATGGAGCCGCCCCCTGTTGAGACCCTTTCTTGTTCGAAACCCATGTCTTGGAAACCTGTCATTTTGATCTTTTATGATGTTCTTCTGTCATCTGTAGCTGCCTAGGGTTTTCTCGGTTAACCATAACTTGCCTATTGAGGGTGGGACGAGCGACAGGGACGAAGTGAGGTCGATGGGGGTGGGTGGGGTGGGAGGGTGACAAATTTTCGAGAAAAAGGGAGAGGGTGAGGATTTGCAAAGTAGTTTGAAACCGATAATGGAGGGTGCATGGAATTAGGATTGTTGTGTTGTTTATATCCCAAAATAACGGTGGAGGACCTCCAAGTTTATATTTTGGTCCCAAAATTATTTCCATATATAGTGTCCCCCTAAAATAAGGAATCAAAATAGATGAGATAAAGACATAACTCATACTAGAATGGATGACCAAATATTTAAGTATCCCACAAAATAATGGCAAATGTCAAGGGATTTTTTAAAAAAATTGTTCATTTTGCATCTTACATTAAGCAGATGGCTTTTAGTTTCCGCAGCACCCAAAAACAAAACAACAAAAAAAAAGAGACAGCTTCACTCCGGTTGCCCATTCCACCTCAAGGGGTGTGGTCTGGCCATTTTCTCCCTTATTCGGAATAGGGGTGTAAACAAGTCAAGCCGAGCTTTGTAGAGCTCGAACTTGGCTTGTTTAGTAAACGAGCTGGTCCTTAATAAGCTGACCTAGAATTTACTTAGCGAACCTTATTAAATGAGCCAAGCCTATATAAATAAACCGAGCTTTTGCGAGCCAAGCTGTACGGGGTAAAAACCACGTAACCCTGGATCGCGTGCTTCCTTGAGTTAACCCTAAATCTGCAAGACAGAAAAAAGGTTAGAGCACCTTTGCCTCTCGTTGGCAAAGGCCCTCCGATGCCTAAGTTAGTATCACGTACTCTGAATACTCAAATCACAACGCGGATGAAAATAGGTTTCACAGCGTACCTTTTGTCATGGTTATTCTCGTATATTTATAGGTGTAGATGTTCTTCATATTAGGCATCTCGTGCCCTCATTTCCTATTCTCTTTAGGAATCCTTCTCCTAATAGGATTTTCCTATTTAGAGGTGAGTTTCCATATCCTGCTAGATCTCGTCTAGCAGAGGTCTTTCTTTCTATGTAGGATTCTTCCCTATACCAACCCCTTGCTCTACGGGATTGCTCCTTATCCCATAAGGAACCACTGTAGAATATTCTGGAATGTCTCACCGCCTTATTCGCAGCGGTGTCGAGCTTCCACGTAGCTCGGTATGACTCGTACATAACCCAGCTACTCACGCCGAGCTGAATCTATGTATCCCAGAATGCTATTTAAGCTTTACTCATAGCTTTGCTAACTCGGCCATATCAGGGGCATTCCCTTGTGACCTATACCGAGCTTGCACATCCTGGTATATATTTAATTTATTCAATCATTTTAGCCTTATTCATGGCCAAACCAGCTCGGCACAGGGCTCACGTGTACCCCAGGTGGTGCCGAGCTATTCACCCTTTCGTGGTGACTGCCATAGGCACGTGTTATGCCTAGTAGTAGGGTAATCAGATTTTACCCACTCCAATTGCTCCCCAGCTCTGCCGCTACTGTCACGCATCAGTAGCGTGCAGAGCTTCAACGGTTCTCGATGTACCCTTTGCACGCCTTCCCTCCACGTGGGTGACAACGTCGCTTTCATATTAAATGTGAATGACCCTTTGGTGGCTCGGATAAGTGGAAAGGACGTTTCTGCTGACGTTTCGCGTACGTCACGTTCCACTTCACGGGTTTTCGGGCGGGATAATGATTATTTTATATATATATATATATTTTTTTTTTCCTTTTCCCCCAAAACCCCCAAAACCCTTCTCCTTCTTCCATTACATCTGAAAGAAAAAGGCTAGAGAGAGAGAGAGCACTTCGTCTGTCATCAACGCCACTCTGTGCCTTCTGCAACCAAGTCTTTTCCGTTTCTCGTCGGAAAACGCTTCCTGTCTTCGCCGGAAAGTGTCATCTTAGGCCCCCTTATCACGTAAGTACGTCTTCTTGACTTTAGATTTCCCGTTATCCGTCAAAACCCCTAGGTTTCATTCTTAGTTCCTGTTCATCTTCTTGCCATTCTGGGTTTCATTTTTGAAAACCCTAATTTATTAAGAGATGGGTAGGCACAGGGCTCTCATAAGTACCCCTGAAAAAATGATGGCGTTCCATAGAGAATACGAGATCCCCGCCGATGTACAATTCCGGCTAGGTAGGTCTGAGGACTTAATAGAAGAGGGTCAGGATGAGAACACAATTTACGTTCCCCTGATTTTTATCGCGGAGGGTGGCCTTAGGTTTCCCCTTCATCCCTTCTTTCGTGAAGTTTGTTCTAGGTGTCAGTTAAACCCCAGGCAACTCTGCCCTAACTTTGTCAGGGTAGTTATGGGCACAGTGGCCCTCAATAGGCTGCTCGGCCTTAATCTCGACTGGTGGGACTTACATTACCTTTATAGTGTAGTCCCTACAGCCGAGAAGAATTACTACTTCAAAGCACGGAGTCCCAATCAGAAGCTTATACTTGATCTGCCGAACTCCTCAAAGGGAGAGGCGGATGACTTCATCGTAGTCACCGGCAATTGGGAGCCCAGAGATGCCGAGGGGAACACAATCGGCCCTGCTTGTCCCAGAGCTGCAGGCAGACTACGTTAGTATTTTTCTCTAGCTCGGTTCGTTCCTTTTTACTTTAGAAATCATACCCTGACCATCGTTTTGTTTCGTTTTGCAGCAGGAAACCTTAACCACGGTGGGCGCCTGATCCACGGCAAGCTCCACCGGGAGGACATCGCCAAAGCTCTCTGGTTTGACGGCTTCGAACCGACTCCAGTAGGGCTCGGCCGCTCGGCTCACCGGCTGCTAGGCTATACACCGTCCTACTGGGGTAACATCAGGAGAGAGGGGGAGCATAGGACCAGACACGCTTGGCCGCCACCTTCCTCCGTGATCGCCACAGGCCGACCTGTTGATCGAGAGAGAACTCATGTCCGCAAAGGCCGAGCCAGACGAAGGTCATCACGACCCCAAGCTTCCGAGGATCTTCAGAGGCAAGTCACCTTTGCCCACATCCCCGAGATCCAGACCGCCATTCCTATACTCGTGCGTACTGACTTAGAACCGAGCACATCTGGTAGAGCGACAGAAGCAGAAGAAGAGGTAGAAGCTTTTGGATTTGACCATCGCGAGATCGTCCAAGCTTTAGCTGATCAATCTGACCTCCTTGCTGATTCGGACGACTCGCCGGGCTACTCACCTTCGCCAGTACGTTCAGAGATGCCTCTTCAACCAGTTAACTTGCTAGACACCCTGAGCCTTGGCGGAGCCTCTCGTGCTCCCCCATCTGCTGACAATGCCACGCCCCCTCCTCCAGCAGCAACCTCTCTCATCGATCGGCAAAGAGACAAGAGGCCGCTGGAGAGTACTCAGGACGTGCAGCCCCCAGTCCAGAGGAGAAGGACAGGGGACTCCAGCTCCAACCAGAGGGCAGCAGACTCCCCTCCCCTGGTTCAGCCGTGGGCCCCTCCTTTGGCGCGCCCCGATGGCACCCCTCTGAATATGATTGACAAAATCTCCTCCACTGATGTGGCTTTTGGCGTCTCCAGGGCTGCTCTCCTCCCTAACGACATCGACAGGGAAAAAAGCAATTCCTATGATGTTCTTATGAAGTCGATTTTCCAATCGAGTGCCAAGGTAAAGAAAGACCCCCCTTATTCTCTTCCTGTTGCACTTAAAACCCTTTTCTTTTCTTATGTTGTGTTCTTGGTCTCGCAGATCATGCAGAAGGCGTCCGTTGGGTTTGAGAGAGCCAAAGATGCTGAAAAAGAGTTGAAAAAGGAACAAAAGAGGGCGGAGAGAGAGAGTGTTCAACATGCTGAGTCCTTCAAGGAAGCTCGGGAGCTGGCTGAGGAGCTGAAAGGAGAACTGGCCGAGCAGAAGAGGCAGTCCGAGGAGACGGAGCAGCGTCTGCGCCTTGACCTGTCTGCGGCCAACGCAAAAGCCGCCGCTTAGTATGATAGGGCCGTGCTGGAGGTGACTGAGCACTACAGAGCCCAGATGCCAATAGTGCAGGACACTATTTGGGGTGCGGCGTGGAAACGGTGCCTCACCAAGCTTGGGGTGGATTCGTCTTCCCCCTTCTGGACCGACATGGAGCTTCCGAGTGCAATGGCTGCTATTCAGGATAATCTTGATGCTCAAGCTCAGCCCAATCCGGAAGCCCAACCCCAGACTCAGACAGACGAGCCCATTACCGATCTCACCATCTTGAAGGGTGGTGCTGCTGAGGGCTCTGCTGGAGGTACGGATGCTAGTCCCAATGCTGCCACTGCTGCAAATGAGCACAGTGAAGAGGTTTGATGCCTTTTACCATTTTCTGAAACTCTTCCCCTGGCCCTGCGTGGTCTTTGCTCGGCCGTCTGTGGCCCGTTCAATACTTTGGTTTGTTATGCTCGTACTTTACTGTTTTCTGGTTTTGCTGATAGTTGGTCCTGGGTGACCGGTTTTGGTCATATGTGGCCTGGTGACATTTCCACCCTTTATCTTTAATTCAGTAGGGATTTTGCTTGCAATATTTGCTCGCCGAGCTGAGTTTTTTCATACTACTTTTGTTTAGATTAAGACTCTTCAAACTTAGCATTCTGCTCAAACTAAGTTTCTTCATACTTAGAAGTTTTTTAATACTAAGTTTCTTCATACTTAGTAATATATAATACTAAGTTTCTTCATACTTAGTAATATATAATACTAAGTTTCTTCATACTTAGCATTTTTGCTAAAACTAAGTTTCTTCATACTTAGAATCTTTTCGTGCAATATTCGTTGCGGAACCCTAAGTTTTTTCATATTTAGGATCTTTCGTGCAATATTCGTTGCGAAACCCTAAGTTTTTTTCATACTTAGGATCTTTCGTGCAATATTCGTTGCGAAACCCTAAGTTTTTTCATACTTAGGATCTTTCGTGCAATATTCGTTGCGAAACCCTAAGTTTTTTCATACTTAGGATCTTTCGTGCAATATTCGCCGCACATACACATATTTACTGTAGATATACATATCCTCTGCTCCCCAATAGGAATCAGAATTTTGAAGTAGAAATTGCAGTTCATATTAACCAAAATCATGATAACATTTCATTAATGCTAGAAATATCAAAAAATCTGAATAACTAATGTTGGTGATTTTACTCGTAATCCCAACTAAAAAACAAATTTCGAAAGAAGAAGTGTGATTGTATTCGTAATCGCACAAACATTACTGGAAGAATTTTCTGAAGTTCTGGACATTCCATGGTCGTGGGACTGGTTTCCCATCCAGGTCGGCCAAGCGGTAGGCCCCAATGCCAGCGATCCCTACGATCTTGTATGGGCCTTCCCAGTTCGGCCAAGCTTTCCGTCTGTGGACACTTTGGTGTTGGCCAAAACCTTCCTTAGGACTAGATCGCCAACTTTAAATTTTCTTGGCTGTACCTTCTTATTGTAGCTCCTTCGTAGCTGCTCTTGGTATGCTGCTAAGGTAATGAGAGCCCGCTCTCTCTTTTCTTCGGCGAGGTCTAGCTGCTCGGCCAGGGCTTTATCGTTGCCCCCTGACTCCACCAGAGTAGTGCGAATGGTTGGCAATCCAACCTCTAGGGGAATCACTGCCTCTGTCCCATAAGCAAGGGAATACGGCGTCTCTCTCGTAGATCGCCGTGGGGTGGTCCTATAAGCCCAAAGCACGGCTGGAAGCTCATCTGGCCATTTACCCTTCTTCTTTTCCAGCCTCTTCTTGAGACTTTTTAGGATAGTCTTGTTGGAGGCCTCTGCCTGGCCATTGCTCTGCGGGTAGGCAGGGGTCGAGTAATAATTTCTGATGTCGTACTAAGCACAGAAGGCTTTGAACTTCTTGCCGAACTGGGACCCATTATCTGAGATAATAGAGTAGGGTACCCCAAACCTTGTAATTATCTTATTCCAGACGAACTTTTCCACCATAGCTTCTGTGATTTTGGCAAGAGCTTCCCCCTCTATCCATTTAGTGAAGTAGTCAGTGGCAATAAGCAAGAACTTTCGTTTCCCTGTTGCCATAGGGAGAGGACCTACGATGTCCAATCCCCACTGGGCAAATGGCCATGGACTGGTTAGAGGCAACAGATCCTCCGCTAAAGCTCGGATAAGAGGGGAAAACTTCTGACACTTTTCACATGTCTTGACAAAGGCCTTTGCATCCTCTTGCATGTATGGCCACCAGTACCCCTGGGATATTGCTCGGTGGGCTATGGATCTCCCACCAGTGTGTCCCCCACAAGTTCCATCGTGGATTTCGTGGAGAAACTTCTGAACAAAGGCTGGGTGTACACATAATAAATATGGGCCAAGGAAAGACTTTTTGTAAAGCTTACCTTCTGGAGAGAGCCAAAAACGTACTGACTTGGTTCTGATTTTGTGTGCTGCCCTCTTATCCTCTGGCAAGGTCCCATCTCGTAGGTATGCCACTATTGGGTCCATCCAGCTCGGCCCAAGCTCTGTTTCCATCACGACTTCCACGGCTCGGCCAATGCTTGGTTCGCCCAGATAGTCTACTGTAATTGTGCGGCGATACTCCGTCTTGACCGCTGACCCAAGACAGGCCAGTGAGTCTGCATGTGCATTCTGACCCGAGCTGATCTGCTGGATATGGATCCTATCAAATTTGTCTAGCAAATCCTTGGCTGCTTCTGAGTATGCAGCCATCTTTTCGCTTTTCGTAGCATATTCTCCTGAAAGCTGGTTAACAACTAGTTGGGAATCACAAAGTATCCGTAATTTATGTACCTTGAGCTCCAGAGCGCTTCTCAGTCCAGCAAGCAAAGCCTCATATTCTGCTACATTGTTTGTGGCACTAAATCCCAGCCGTAGTGCATGCTCCAGGACCAATCCTTCTGGAGAGAAAAGCACAACCCCTGCTCCAGATCCTTTGTTGCAAGCCGACCCATCAACGTAAAGCTTCCACTCGTCTAGTTCCAGATCGGCCATACTCGTTGGCTGCTCAGGATTACTGATTTGCTCCTTTTCGTGGAGAGTTGGTGGCGGCGAGGCCACTGTTGGAGCAAATTCTGCTATGAAATCAGCCAAAACCTGCCCTTTGATTGCTGTTCTGGGCTGATAATCGAGGTCGAACTGACTTAGTTCTATTGACCACTTGGAGATTCTACCAGAGAAATCTGCTTTCCTGAGCAAGGCCCTTAGTGGGTATTCCGTGAATACGGTGATGGGATGTTGCAAGAAGTAGTGGGGCAGCTTTCTTGATGCAACAATGAGAGCATATACCAGTTTTTCCAGTGGTAGGTAACGTGTCTCAGCTTCTAACAATGTCTTGCTCACGAAATAGATTGGAGCCTGCTCCGTCCCCTTTATTCGTAGGAGGACCGAGCTGACCGCATGATCAGATACCGCTAAGTATAGTATCAACCGCTCCCCAGCTTCTGGAGTAGAGAGCAAGGGTGGTGATGATAAGTAGCTTTTTAACTCCTGGAAAGCCCGTTCCTGTTCGGCTCCCCACTCGTATCCGTCTCTCTTCTTCAGAAGTTGAAAGAAAGGTCTGCAGCGGTCTGAGGATTTGCTGATGAAGCGATTGAGTGCCGCTGCCATTCCTGTTAGCCTTTGGACCTCCTTCGTGGTCTTTGGGCTTTGAAGGCCTTGCAGAGCCGTGATTTGATCTGGGTTGGCTTCAATCCCTCTTTTAGTCACTAAGTGCCCAAGAAATTTCCCCGAGCTGACTCCAAAGGCACACTTGGAAGCGTTTAACTTTAGCTTGAATTTCCTCAAAATGTTGAAAGTTACCTTTAGGTCAGCTAGGTGATCGGGCTTCAACTTGCTCTTGACTACCATGTCGTCGATGTAGACCTCCATAGTCTTGCCGAGCTGTTCCTTGAACATTTTGGTCACCAATCTTTGATAGGTTGCTCCAGCATTCCTCAGCCCAAACGGCATAACCTTATAGCAGTAGAGCCCTCTGGGGGAGATAAAGGACGTCTTTTCCTGATCGGGCTCGTACATAGCTATCTGATGGTATCCTCGATATGCGTCAAGAAAACTCATCCTCTCATAACCTGATGTAGCATCCACAAGTTGATCAATTCTGGGAAGTGGGAAGCTATCTTTGGGGCATGCTTTGTTGAGGCTTGTGAAGTCCACACATACTCTCCACTTTCCATTTTTTTTCTTGACTACAACTGTGTTGGCCAACCAATCTGGATAGCTCACTTCTCGTATGGCATCCGCTTCTAGTAGTCGTTCTACTTCTTCAATTACAGCGTCTGCGTGCTGGGGTGCCGACCTCCTTGCCTTCTGCACAACTGGCTTGTGCTGAGGGTCCACGTTCAGGTGGTGGCATATGACCTCAGGATCTATCCCAGGCATCTTCTGGGGGGTCCAAGCGAATACATCGATGTGGTCTTTAAGAAAGGTGACCAAATCTCTTTTCTCCAGCTCGGGGAGGGTCTCGCCGATCAGGAAATACCTTTCTTCATCGTCCTCTTGAATTTGTATCTTCTTCAACCCTTCCACCATCTTCTTAGTGGGATCACCTCCAACGTCTTCTAAGGTTGGTTGGTCTGGAACCTCAACCGCTTGTACCAGCTCGGCCCTTGGTGATTTCTTCAAAACCATATTAAAACATAGGTCGGCCACTTTCTGGTTCCCTTGCTTGCGTCCTTGGATTGTATTTCAAATGATGTTTCCCCAAGCGTAGGGTTTAGGTGTCGCAAAGCATAATAACTCGGAAGTCCGAGGTCGAATCCACAGGGAGGGGTCGGAGCTAGTGAGAGGCTTACTTTACGGTAGAGGTTTCGGCGTTAGGACGGCCAACCTTTTGGTTGTGATTTTTGTTTGGTGGAATCTCTCTACCTCTAATGGGATTGAAAATGAAATTTTAAACTACAAATTAAAGGCGGCAAGGTCTAGAGGTTCATACCACCCATGACTAGGGATATTCAATGGCTCTCGACTATAACTCAAGTGAGAGACAAAGTCACTTGCTCTCACTCGGAAGATTTAGCAATGAAAATTATTTTGACTCTAGCAAATTGGTTTAACAATGGGATAAGTTCTTTGAGGTATTTTTACAAACACTTGGAGTGACATAGCTCTAAGCATCATGTGTGGCAAGTGGTCAAGCCCTTGCCTACACAAGATCAAAAAGGTTAACAACTCCTAGTTTTGGTACATAAAATTGAACTCACCCAATGCAAACCAATCTTTACCACAAGAATGAGGTTTGTAAATGGAAAGAAACTCTCTAAGACATTTTGTCGAACACCTAAAGTGACATAGCTCAAAGCATTGTGTGTGCCAAGTAAGTTGTCTACACCCAATCAAGGAGGTTAACAACTCTAAGTTTAGACCGAAAATAGAGTGATTAATCCATTCACAAACCCACAATAAGCATACAAACGTGAGAAGCCATTGAAACACCGAAGTCATGGGGTGATATTCACCCCATGACCAAGCCTAAACTACTACTCAAACATGCTTAAAGTACACACAAAGGAAGAAAAACGTGATTAAGGAAAACATAACGAAAATGAAAATAAACACAAGATTTAGATAGATAAAGATGAGTACTACAACATTAATGAAGAGCAATTACCTTGAAACTAAGTGGAAGTACATCAAATCCTAGAGAGAAGTTGGAGCAAAATATGTACAAAACTAATGGAGGTAGAGAGAGAAGGTGGAAGATGAAGAATGACCTAAAATTCTGAGGTTGGGGACCTTATAAAGGCCCCAAAAGTCGTGCCAAATAATTACAAAAGTGCCACAAGATATTTTAGATCGGGCTCAAAAAGTTGCAGAAAAGTGCAGCTTGTACCGGTAGAAACAAAAGTGCTCTACCGGTACAAGAACTCACTGTATTGCTTCTACCGGTACAAACAAAAGTGTTCTACCGGTACAAGGAGTAAAATTCTGAGCTTTTCTTTGTCTGGGCCTCCCGGCTCCGTCCGAACTCGGAATGAGGCGATTCTTGAACCGTTGGAAAGCTCTATGAGTCTACTTTCCAACCCAATTGACCTCATCGTCATAGCCTTTGTATATTGAAAGTTATAAGCCTTTTTCTATCAGTTGGTCAGATTTTCTCGAGGCTCATAACTCCAAATCTCTTGTTCTCTTGTTCTGGGCCTTCCTTGAACCTTCCAAAGCTTCTAGAATCGACTTCCAAGCTTCGGCGATTGTCCTCCACGGCATTGCGGGGCCTTGGGTACTTCCGGATACAACCGGGGATTATTTGGAGCTTTGGACGCGCCTTTTAGCTCCGATTTTCTGAAACTCATCAAAAACACAACTCGCGCAAAATCAATCATATAAAGGCACAAAATGCACGTGTGTGTGATCACAACGAGCGAGATAAGCCCCGTTATTTACATTTTCGGGGGCTTATCATCCCTCTAATGCATTCGATGCCATCTGCCCCAGGGTACTTGATCTTCTGGTGGTAAGTTGAAGAAACTGCCCTCATCTTGTGCATCCAAGTTCTTCCTATAATCACGTTATAGGAAGAAGGGATGTCTACCACAAGGAAGTCTGTGCTCAGAACCACCGATCCAGCTCGGACGGGCAGTGTGACCTTTCCCATAGGCCATACTGTCTGTGCACTAAAGCCGACCAATGGAACAAGACACTTTTGCAATGAACTTGGAGGGAGCTCCATCTTCTTGAAAGTATTGTAATACATGATCTCTGTGTTGGCCCATTGGTCAACAAGAATCTTCTCCACGTCGTATTCCCCTATTCGTAGGGTGATTACAAGTGCGTCATTATGGGGTACTGATACCCCTTCCAGATCATCATCAGTAAAGGTGATTGGGGTCTCCATGATCCCTTCCGCCCTTGGCCTCTTCATGCCGAGCTTCATGACTTGTTTTGCCTGTCCGTTGACCCTCTGGATATGTCTTATCTCGTTGTTTGTGTAAGGGGCAACTAATCCATGTATCATATGGATTGTTCCCTTTGGACCTTTCTCGTAGTCCACCTCCTCTACCAGCTCGGCATCATTCTTGACATCAGCCAGGAATTCTTTGAGATGGCCCTCTGCCACCTTCTCATCCAGGAATTTCTTATATTCCACACAGTCTTCAGTCATGTGTCCCCAATCCCTGTGGTAGCTGCAGTGCTGGTTAGTGGCTCTTCTCTTTTCTGGGTTCCCAGTCATCTTTGAGGGCCTTCTGAACCACTGTTCGTTCTTGATCCTGTACAACATTTTATAGATGGGGATGTTGAAAGTTGCCATAACGCTGAAGTATGACTTGGGATCTGGATCAGCTTTGTCCTTCTTCTGCTGTGTGTAGTCTTTCCGTCCTGTCGTGTAATCCTTTTTGTACACCCTTGATTCTACTGGCTTTTTTTCTAGAAGCTGAGGTTGCCCTGCCACAATCCTTCCTCCAGCTTGCAGGATGTCATCTTCCACCCGTGCATGCTCCTGGATTCTTTCCATGAGTTTGGCCACCGTTTTCACTGGATGCATAGTGAGTGATTCCCGTAACTTACTATGCATGGGCAAGCTCGTCTTAAATGTCGCCAGAGCATACTCCTCACTGCAATTTTCAATCTCGTTGAAAGTCTCCCAATAACGTTTGGAGTATTGCCGCAGTGTCTCATCGTCCTTCTGTCTCATAGAAGTCAATGCATCAAAAGTCTTGGGAGCTGCTCGGCTTGTTAAGAACCGGGCAGTGAATTCTTCAGCTAATTGAGCCCAGCATAGGATTGATCCTTCTGGGAGTTTATGGTACCAACTCAGAGCCACCTTTCCCAGGCTGGAGGGGAACATTTTGCATAACAAAGCGTCATCTCGCTCGTGCATGAACATGGCCTGTTGATAGTGTTGGATGTGGGCCACAGGATCTGTGCTGGTCTCGTAGGGGATGAATGCTGAATGTTTCACCCTGCTCGGCGTCTTCTCCGTACGGATCCAATGGGCCAATGGTGACTTAGAAATTTGGCCTAAGGCTTCTTTAGCTGCTTCTCGTGCAGTTTTAGGGTTTCCCTCAGCTCGGCCAGCATCCCCCCTCCTCGTGTGCCGCTCGGGAATATGCTCATTGGATCCAGATCTCTCGTATCTGTCCCTAGCATGCTTCCTTCTTTCTCTCTTTTCCACAGAAGCACTCCTGTCTCTCCTTTTTCGTGGAGAGGCAGCTCGGTCGGTGGAGGCCTTGTTGTGGTGACGATCTCTTCCCTTTTCCTCATATTGCACGGATCTCGTCCGTGAACGTAAGTCTTTCTCTTTTTCTTGGAGTTGTTCCTTCAGGTCCTGAATCTCTCGTTCTCGTCGAGTGACCTCACGGGCCAGTTCTTCTGCTTCTTGCTCTTTTCTGTCAAGGCTATCTTCCCTCTCTCGATTCCTTGTGTGCCTGTGACCATCCCTTTTTGGGGGGCTTCTGTCCCGTTCACGTCGGGTGGAGGCTTCCCCCCCTCTTGGTGGTGTTTTTGAGTGTCTTCCCCTTGGAGAACCATGGCGTATTAGGCGTGTATCCCTGAACTTTGGAATCTCAGGGATATTCCCTATGTCAAACCTCTTTGTTGCTAGTTTTTTCTGTGGTGCTCTTAGTACCGCAGCGGTTTTTTCACCCTTGAGCCCTTTCTTGTGGTGTACACCAACGTGGTCCCACCATCGTCTTCCACCTCTTTCCTCCGTGGGGTGCACAAAAGGGGCTCTGAAAGCACCATTGTTGATCCTTTATTGGAGGGAGACGAACTTTTTGTAAGCGTTTTCCCACAGACGGCGCCAATTGTACGGGGTAAAAACCACGTAACCCTGGATCGCGTGCTTCCTTGAGTTAACCCTAAATCTGCAAGACAGAAAAAAGGTTAGAGCACCTTTGCCTCTCGTTGGCAAAGGCCCTCCGATGCCTAAGTTAGTATCACGTACTCTAAATACTCAAATCACAACGCGGATGAAAATAGGTTTCACAGCGTACCTTTTGTCATGGTTATTCTCGTATATTTATAGGTGTAGATGTTCTTCATATTAGGCATCTCATGCCCTCATTTCCTATTCTCTTTAGGAATCCTTCTCCTAATAGGATTTTCCTATTTAGAGGTGAGTTTCCATATCCTGCTAGATCTCGTCTAGCAGAGGTATTTCTTTCTATGTAGGATTCTTCCCTATACCAACCCCTTGCTCTACGGGATTGCTCCTTATCCCATAAGGAACCACTGTAGAATATTCTGGAATGTCTCACCGCCTTATTCGCAGCGGTGCCGAGCTTCTACGTAGCTCGGTATGACTCGTACATAACCCAGCTACTCACGCCGAGCTGAATCTATGTATCCCAGAATGCTATTTAAGCTTTACTCATAGCTTTGCTAACTCGGCCATATCAGGGGCATTCCCTTGTGACCTATACCGAGCTAGCACATCCTGGTATATATTTAATTTATTCAATCATTTTAGCCTTATTCATGGCCAAACCAGCTCGGCACAGGGCTCACGTGTACCCCAGGTGGTGCCGAGCTATTCACCCTTTCGTGGTGACTGCCATAGGCACGTGTTATGCCTAGTAGTAGGGTAATCAGATTTTACCCACTCCACAAGCCAAACTTTACAGAGCTTGTTTCGTAAATGAGCTTGGAAATTGAGCTCGAGCTTAGCTCAATTACTAAACGAGCCAAGCCATGCATGAGCTACTCGCGAATAACGCATTCGTTTACAGCCCTAATTTGGAGGATCAAGCTCGTTCATATTATAGGACTCAGCAACCACAAAAATCATAGTTGATTGAGCGAAGCACATTTATTTGTTCAAAAATTATTTAACCAAGCTCCCATCCATAAATCTATTTTTTAAAAATAAATGCGCTCTGTTAGGTACTGATCTGCACCCGATTAAAAGTGTTTGGAAGCCTCATTTTCAAGTTTTTGGTCTTTTGAATTATGGTTATAAGGTAATTTGAATCTTATAGGAGTGTTTTAAAAAAATGTGCAAAATGCATTTTGTAACAGGGGCAGAGGAAGAAAATGAGAAAAGCCCCTCCGAAGCTCATTTTGATTTCTTGCCCCAAATGTCAAATTTTGAGAATGAGTTTTGACTTATGTGTTTTAAATTTGGGCGGCCAAGCATTCATAACTTAAAAATGAGAAGTAGAAAATAAGAAAAGGAATCGGCCAAACAGGCCTTTAATGTCTTACGAGACTGTTCTAACCACCAATTTTTACTATTATCCCCCTCAGTCCCTTTTTTACTGTTGACATTTTTATTTTTTGTTGTCCCTTAATAATTATGTGTTTTGAAAAGTTAATTGATAAAATTTTATTCAATTATAATTTTGTCTTTCTGAAAAATTGGTGTGCAAAATGTTAATGCGTAAAAGTGGAGGATAATTTTGAAAAATAAAAATAAAAGTTATTGTAAAAATATAAAGTGAAGGTAAAAATTGATATAAAATCTATAAAGATGACGTCTACATATCAGACGAAAAAACGTGCCGAAAATGGTGCGGTCCAATTGGCCAAAAAACCACCTTGATTTATCAACTGGCCGGTGGCACGGATGGCGTCATCGATGACGTCAGAGTCCAAATGATCCTCTTCCCTTTCCCTTCTCTCTCTCACCACCATATATATACGAAGTTACGAACACTGTCAAGTCGCAGACACAAGTGTCTCTCTCTCTCTGTCTCTCTCTCTCTCTCTCTAATCATCGGTCGCAATTGTTCTTCTCCAAATGGCAAATGAGCAGTGCTGTGCGCATGCTCCAACCCTAAGCTCAACCTGTGGATCAGGACACGTGGAAGAATTCGGTGGCCTCAAAACCTACATTGCTGGTCCCTCTGAATCAAAGCTCTCTATCCTCCTCATCTCTGACGTTTTTGGTACTTACCCATCTCTTATTATGTGTTCTTTTGTTGAATTTATGATCTGGGTTTTTCTTCAATTGGTTTTCATTCGAGTCTTTTAGCTTAAATTTGCGGATATGGGTTCTGAATGATATACTAGGTTGTGTGATCGGGTAACATACTTAAGTAGGAAATGGATGGTTGCTTTGATTCTGAAAATAAACCTTAGGTAAGACAAATCAGACGAATCTGTATCAATTATATGGTTATAAAAGTCCAATTAACCTGTTGTTTTTTTTACACACAAAAAAACATTTATCAATATCTATAAAATGAATCATGAATCACGAACCGAGGCCCTGTTTATAGCACAATATGTCAATATCAACTATTATTTCTTCTGTTTGCAAAATTAAAGTATTGGCTATGATTTTGTTGTTTTTGGAAATTTCAGTGTCTATTTCATGTTCAGATGTCTGGATTCCTAAAATGAATAAATCTCTGTTTAGTTTCTATATTTCTGTGTTTTGCGGGAAAAGAACAGAATTGGCAAGAATAACAAGATTAGCTTTCGTCATATTTCTCTTCATTCTCTCTGCACAACCTGAGTGCCCTTGTCTCCCTATCATTTTGCTGATCATTTCTTTAACCAAACCAAATTGAACCTTGAGTCCCAATCCTTAAAGTCCCAATCAATTGAGTTAGCTAAATGTATCTTCTATGATGCACGGACACGGACACGGGGACACGGCAATTCTAAAAAAATGGGGACACGGACACGGCAGGGGACACACCACGTGTATATATATATATATAATATTTTGAAACTTTGAGGGGACAAATTGAATTTTTTTAAAACTTTCAGGGGTAAAATTGAATTTTTTTAAAACTTTAAGGGGTAAAATTAAATTGAAAATTTTCAAAACTTTCAGGGGTAAAATTGAAATTTTACCCGTGAAAGTTTTGAAAATTTTCAATTTGACCCCTAAAAGTTTTAAAATATTTCAATTTGACCCCCACCGTGTCCCCAGCCACGTCCCCCCGTGTCCCCAGCCGTGTCCCCATCCAAAAAAGCAATACAGCCGTGTCCCATGCCACATGGCGTGTCGGGACACGTGTCCCGCCGTGTCCCCGTATCGAGACACTGCGATACGGGGTCCCGGAGAGGTGTCGGTGCTTCGTGATGTATCTTCTTTTTTCTGTGGAGCTCTTTCGAGGGGATCGTGTTCCGTGTTATACTAAAGGACTAGATCCTTTCCTTGAATCCTTGTCATTTCTTTTACAAAAACCTGTCATGTTATGTCTTTTGTTATCCGCACTACCTTCATTGTCATATCTAATTGCATGTATTGTTTGATCCTGCAGGATATGAGGCTCCAAACTTGAGGTACCGTTAGTCTTCAACTTGGTTTATAACTCTGTACAACTATTAAAGCAACTTTTGGTGATACAGTATGAGTTGTTTTAGTTTGCTTTTGATTAGAATTTCTTGATTGGTTTCGTTTCTTCTTAGATAATTTAAGCAACCAATGGTGCCGTGATGATTATTCTGGTTTCAGTTTCTTGGTAAATGATGTCAGAAAATGTGTGAAACAGCTTAAATAGTAGTATTGCTGCTTTGCATTATTCCTGATAAAGTACTCTGTCGAATTTGTATAGTTTGACAGGTTAAATAGTAATATTGTTGCTTTGCATTATTCTTGATAAAGTACTCTGTCGAATTTGTATAGTTTAACCAAATCTTTCTTGCTTTT
Organism: Vaccinium darrowii; assembly: GCA_020921065.1. Lineage (NCBI taxonomy): Eukaryota > Viridiplantae > Streptophyta > Magnoliopsida > Ericales > Ericaceae > Vaccinium > Vaccinium darrowii. The sequence continues at coordinate 5,962,567 of CM037151.1, read as the reverse complement.
AGACAAAATCAATCTTGTCGAGAGTGAATGGTATGAGCGTACACCAAAAGATGCCTAAGAATAGCTTTTACTCTCTCTTGAATGTTCAAGACTTAGATTTGTATATATGGCTAATTCCCCGCAACTTTTGATCATGTAGCTGTCGTAACCTCTCGATATAATTGTAGCATTGTGGCACCAATTTACCAAATGTAATTGATCAACTTGACACATGCCTTTCAATCACTAAAGCAAGTGACTGTTTCATTCAATGAATGACTGGACTAGTAAGTAGTCTGTCGATCGTTTAGTGGCTCTTCCAAGCTATTGTTACCTTCATTATAAACGTAAAGATATGTACGAAATCTTTAAGAACCTGAATTTTGGCCTCAGGAATGAAGGTTCAGTGGAATGATTGAATTTCGAAAACTTACACATTAGCATTGTTGCTGTCTCTATTTGTTTATTCCCAGACCAGTGGTTACACATTTGGTATTTAAATGTACATGTATTATTTGGATGATCTATTTGTTGTTTTGTGGGAAATACAGTCGTTTGCTTTTGGAATCCTTCTGTGCAAATCAATTCATGGTGGTGTCTCAACTATGGACACTCACCATTGCAAACACTTCAATTTACTTCTGCAAGCTAATCATGAACTTCAACCATTGCAGGAAGCTTGCTGACAAGTGTGGAGCTGCTGGTTACCTTGTGGTGGTTCCTGACTTCTTACATGGAGATCCCTTTGACAAAAGCAATCCTAATAGAACTTTCCAAGCTTGGTCTGATGCTCATCCAATTGTAAGCTATCGCTTTGGGATTACATGCCTTTTGGTGGTTCTAGTTTAAATTATAATAAAATTATATTTGTGTAGAACTCGGAGTAATTGTTGAGAATTCCTAGGAGCTTAACCATACTTAACATGGTTCCCTATGTCCTGACCAACGGTCAACTAAGAAGCACGGATACAGACATAATACCAAAGCCATGCAACACAGAAACGATCTTTTCTACCATCAGGACAGCCTAATATGGGGATCTGTTGGATATAAGATACTTATATATACAGCCATAATAGTTACATATGGATAAGACATTATGCTTGTCAAATTAGGATCAAAGTAAGTGCATTTGATATCAACATCAAGATATAAATGAACAGCTACTATATGTATCCGTAATCCATGAACTAAGCATCCGTGACAATTTTAGTTTTAGGGATTTGGCCTAACATTTATGCATTGCATTATGACCTCCAAAGCATGTCCCATGTGTGTCTGATTAGAAAATTTTAATAAAGAGTTGGAAACTTATTTAAGTGTGTTTGACAATGTGTTGCGTGTGTTGCGGCATGTCCGTGCCCAAGATGGATATTGGAGACGCGAGGCTGGTAGATGTGTCCCGTCTTCTTAGATAGTCAAAGTCAGGATGCTGTTCGTTCCTGTAAGTTTTTGATTAATAGTTGTTTTTGGAACATGATTTTCTTCCTTGAAGGACAAAGTAACTGAAGCAGCAGTATCAGTAGTTGAAGCTCTAAAAGCCAAGGGTGTGTCTAAAATTGGATGTGCAGGCTTCTGTTGGGGAGGTGAGATATTATCTGGACTAGTTTTTAGTATCTGCAGCTATATTTGGCTGACCTGAATTGTCAATTGCGTTCTGGTGTTTTTTTCTTACCATTATGAGCTAATATTCAACCTGTGTATATTCTTGTCAGCCAAAGCTGTAGTGAAACTAGCCCAGCATCCTTACATCCAGGCAGCAGTGCTGTTACACCCTTCATTTGTTACATTGGATGAAGTCCTGGGTAAGAATTTCATCACATAGCCATTCCAATACTATGTACTTGTTTTCAGTTTTTCTCATTTAAGAGTTGTACATAGGGACTTCAAGGGGGTCAATTTTGTTGATTTTTTATTCTTGGCTTTTGTTATTTTCCAATTTTCCACCTTTTCCCCTCTCCCTTAAGTTATTTTTATCTTATTGATTATATCATGGGGTGAAAGGGGAAACCTGCACCCAAGTAATTTCTTAGTTAATGGATCTTTTGCCAATTTGCTTGATTTTCAGCGGTCAAGGTCCCGATTTCAATACTGGGAGCTGAAAACGACCAAATTTCTCCGCCAGAACTCTTGAAACAATTTGGTGAAGCTTTGGAGGCTAAAAAGGAGGTAGGTGTCCCAATTCATGAGCAATATATTTTTGTATGCTGTTTCTAAGTTTCTGATCTGCCATTTGTTATATACTACATTCATTGAAATCAGGCAAAGACAAAAAGCACATGTTTTTCCCCTTTTTTCGTGGGGGTGTGTGATGCACTGAATCTATTCATTAAATCAACAACAGGGTTGAGTTCCAAAGTTGGTTAGACCTTGTTTTCCTGCTAATGTGGGAGTTCAAGTCCATGCATTGTTCAGTTCAAGCATTCCTCTTGCTTTGTTGTTTTGCATGCCAACTGAACATGGCTACCCAAATCTCTATTTATTTATGTTTTCCCCTTCACGCATGCCGCCCTGTTAGATCGGGTCTGGTCATTCTCCTGGCTTCACAAACTTAATATGCCTTCGACTTCGGTTTCTTCTTAGTGCTATTTTCATTTGATTACTATCCTTATTAATACAATTGCTAAAATGCATTAAGGTTGATTATCGCTTACTTATTAATACAATTGCTAAAATGCATTAAGGTTGATTATCACCTACTTATGGACTTGGGTCCAAGATGTATCCGTGCAAGCTCTTAAAAGGAGTAGTTGAAATGAACTCCGAGTGCACTGGTATGTCGAGTTTTCTGCAAGACGCAGAAACAAAAAGAACAAAATATATTGCCTCATTTGTCCCTACCTCACTTGCCCGACTCCGAAGTGAGTTCCGTGTATATGTGCCCGTTCCTGGTTAAACATAGGCAGCTATAATTGTGTCTGAGTGTGCTCGATTTCACTTCTGAATCAGAAATTATGCTCACTAGTTACTCCATTTGAACCCTATGTAGAAACTAATCATCTCTACTCCTCTCAGGTTGACTGCTTTCTGAAGATATTTCCTGGGGTTGCACACGGGTGGACTGTGAAGTACCCGAGTGACGATGAAGAGGCTGTCAAGAAAGCAGAGGAGGCACACAAAGATATGTGTGGTTGGTTTGCTAAGTACATATGTTGATCAAGAAAATGCTCAAACTACGCAATAATTAAGTGCGCGAGGAATCCCTGATATAGTTCTTAAATAGGTTGTCTCCACTATGTATGAACTAGGAGGGGTTTTATTCTCCTTTGTTTTGTCTGAACAAAGTTCCTTTCGCGGGCAACTACCGTTCTGCTCATGCAAGGAGTTTGCTTAATAGTAGCTTAGGACTAAGGAGTTATGAATATTGTGCTTGTTAGACCTTTTAGTGACCTTGCTTAAGAGTGCTTTGGGGTTGAGCTGTTGCTCTGGAGCTTGGTTCAATGTTACTTGGTTGAAGTGTATTTTGAAACTATAAGTTTTATGTTTGCGGACTTTTTGTATGGTTGTTGCGAAATTACACGTGCAATGTGTTCCATTTTGGGGTCTGGAAGGAAGTCTTTTTGTACCGGCTGTATGTTGGATTTGGCCCTTGCGAATTACTTGTTGGTTAATAATCTTGGTCTGGGATTTTGAATGTTACTTCTGTTGGGAAAAAAATTGGTTTTAGAACACATTCATTTGGCATGTTCAGAACTATTGAGGAGTGAAAGAGAAATTGAGTTTAATAGGTTTTTCATTTTATATTGCTTGACGAAAGTCAATCAAGATTACCATCTTTAGGTACTAAGCTATACGTATTTGTATTTTTTTGTTCCACTAACAAAAAAATTATTTTTTCCAAACATCGAGACAAGTCATTCTCTCACAACACATCATATAAAAAACCGTGAAAAACCAGTTTTTTCAATAAACTGGGTTATTGGAACACCTCCTAAAATTTTTCGTACAAAGTTATGGTCTTTGAGTGATACCACTTGTTTGAGTAAAAGCAAATGTGCCACTTCAACTTTTCCCTCCAATGGGGCTAGGGTGAGGTGAGGGAGGCGTCCTCAAGGCACGTGTTAACGTGAGATCAAATAAACCCATATGTTAATGAGAGATCAGCTAAACCCATATGTTAATGTGGAAAAATTAGTACAGTAAGACTAAAATACCCTTAATTTGCTTTGCTTTTCCTCCCCCACTTTCACTTCTCTTCTTCCATCTTCTTTTGCCCTTTCACATGTCTGTCTTTTCAAGTTCCACCGGCTACCTTCCATGCACATAATTATAAAAATGTTTTTTAGGCCTAGTTTTTCAAAAGATTTTAGCAATTCAGGTGCTAAAATTAACCATGATTTTAGTAAATAAATTCACTAAGTGCTAAAATCAACCATGATTTTAGCAATTGGATTACTAAAATCATTTGGAAAACTTAGCCTTAATCTACTACCATAAACTAAAAAAGAATTTTTTTGTTTTTCGTTTTTTCATTTTTTTTTTGGAAGACGATGATTTTGATAGGTTTCAATCTGCCGAAGGAATTTTTTGATGTGTTCGGGAGTTGCTTAGTTTTTTTAATTGGTCCAGTTTTTTCCGTTTTCAGGTTTTTTTTTTTTTGTGTCAAAAATTGTGCGAGGAGGGGAAGAAAATTTTAATGTTTGATTGGTTGTGTAAGTTTCAGGGTATTTTCGGTCCAACAGGGAAAAAGGTTAATCCTCTCCGAAATGTAATTATGACTCACTTTCAACTTTTTACTATTTCCTATTAAAAAAATAGAGTCAAAAGAAGGAGTCAATATACTTTTAATATACTTTTATCAAAGGACAGATATTATAGAGACCCATATTAAAATGTGGAGTAGTAATGTATACACCTTGCACGGCGGCATGACGTACGTACCGGCTTCTTCGGGCCTGTCTTTCTTCCAATGGCAGTTTGGATTCCAGATATTACCACTGAAGATTTTCCCCAACTCCATATTGATATCCAGTGATGTCTGGTCCTCAGTGCTGCGAAAACCCACCAGTCCTCAGCCCCAGCTGCGGCGGCGGACACGAGGAGGAAATTGGAGGCCTCAAGTGTTATGTAATTGGGGCCCCTGACTCCAAGCTCGCTGTGCTTCTTGTCTCCGACGTTTTTGGTACTTACCCATCTCATATTTTGTGTTTCCTCTTCTATTTGCGATATGGGTAATTGAAATTACTTGTTTGTATAGGAGTTTCGTTGCTTAATTTGATCTTTGTTGTTAGAGAATTTTTCACTCTTTGGGTATGGAATCGAAGATCATTTTATACCATGAGTGACCTCTCCCATTGTTTCCAATTAATTTTGGGTTGGATATAATGTTTCCGTATCAGATTTCGACACTGTATCAGAGCAGGTGCATTCCATCCCAGTTTAAAATTGAAATAGCCCAAACTTATGATTGACAATTGACGGACCCAAAAAAAGTTTGCACGAAGGTAGATCCAAAAATAATGTGGCTGCACTCGAGGGACTGTTAGGGAATAGTCCCCAAGTGGGATTGGTTTTGGTTTGGATATAAAGTCTCCATATTTATGTTGTGAATTTGACCCCATATTACCTCATACACACTCGTACAAAGAATAATCAAGAAATCTGACCCGTGGTTAATTTCTTGATGTCATTGAAGTTTTGGGGTATAAACGGTAGAATAGTGGGGTACAGGGGTTTTTCTTTTGTCTGGTTTTTGGACTTTTTGGTGTATAGGATCTTTTGTCCTGGCAGTTTTTTCGTAAATGGGTGGTATCCCTTCATGCCTTTTTTATATAATTTATTGATCTTTAAAAAATGAATAACAATCAAGCAAGAAAGAAAGGATGACACGAAGATTTTACCCTCCCCAATTGGATAATTGTGTACAATGTACATCTACAGTTCTTACCACTTTTCACTATTTATGGAGTGATAAGAATACAAATGGCTCTCACATGTTTAGATTACAAAACTAGTTGAGAAATGGTGAGGCATGGAGAGAAACATAATTCTCTTATTTGATCACTTTTGGTTCTCATAACAAATGGTAAAAACTGGGGAGGAATTGGTTGGGTGGTCGCAAACAGACCTGAATGTTCCATCACAGTACAATTATAGGAGAAGAAATGTCACCAATATCGCCGTGGGATGTGTTTCTGCTTACTCTTGGTGAGTGACTGCAATCCTTTGTTTTCCTCTCACCTACTGCACCAAAGAGATTGCTTAATTAGTGCGGTTTTGGTGTGTGTTTGTCCACCTGATAAGAGAATTGGAAAATGTTGTTTTCTTTATGGGATTTCAATTTGTAGACCTTTACTTGAGGTTTGGGGAAGATTGCCTTATTTATTTTTATTTTATTTTGGCAACTATGTGCAGATATCCTAATCCCAGCTGATGTTCGCTAATTATCCTATGAGTCATGATGCTTAGGTGGTGATGTCCTTTAGTTGGGGACAAGTTTATGCAATTGTTGGTTGTACTTATATGTCCTGATAATTCTATGTTTTTAGCATGTATACATACTTATGTGTGTCTTTGGGTCATGTACGTCTCCGATTGATTGTTGTCCTTCTCTTTCATCAATGCCATTGTGATTGTCATTCATGTGGCTGTTACGTCTAATTTACATGGGTGACTTCATAATGCAGGATATCAAGTTCTGAGCTGTACTGTTAAGTGTATGTTTTTGCTCATGTATACGTGCATTCTTTGGTTCATGTATCCTATATATTTTCATGTTTCTCCCATTAACATCATCGTGATCGTCTGATGTGTGACTAGTATGTCTAATTTATATGGTGACTTCATTCTTCAGGATATCAAGCTCCGAAATTGAGGTACTACTAATTCTCAATTCTTGTTGTGGAACCACTCCACGCATCTGTACAACCTCTACGCGTTCTGAATTTTTCTCTGTTGTTTCACAAGTAATTCAGTTTGTCTCTTTTTTTTTTTTTACCATCAATTCAATTATTTGTTGTTTCTGATTTCTCTCTGCTTCAGTATGGATTGACTATGTTGCTGCCCTTAGTTTCAGATGCCATTGCCATGGAATTAAACATATTTTTCTGTTAATCTTTATCTTAAATAAGATCCCTTCCAAGTTCGAAACTATGTTCCGTGAGTCTCTACTTGGGTTTATCTTTAATATACGAGACAACCTTTTGCTCCTTTCATGATCTCAGGAGCCTAACTGTAGATGTTACAAATAGTCAGCACAATCTGTATCTTATAAGGGTTGTCAACATGTATAGGGTACCACGTGTGAGATGTGCAAGCAAACTGATTTGGAAGAATGATTATATGTTGGACGTATATCTTTGTTGGGATTGAAACTTGACTTGGAGGCTTGGAGCAATGGGCTATGTGGTTCAACCCACTTTAGTTCCACCTCAGGAATATTAGGGGGTTAACATCACTAACAGAGGAGGAGTGAGCAAGTAGAAAATAAAGTCTTCGCCCTTACCATTCACCAAACTTCTAGATTTCCAAATTGTAACCTCACTATGTGCTTCCAATGTGTCAATGGTGGGCCTATGCTATTCCTTGCTAATGGTGGTTGTTATATATTGTCCTATGTCGGTATCTTCTTTAAAAATAGTATATGAACCTGGGTGACCTCTCCTGTTATTGACAATTTGTTTTGAGTTTGATGGTATAAATAATATGGTATCAGAGCTGGGGTTTCTGAATTTTGTTTTAACAAAGCTCTCAAGATTGATTTCTCCTTTGTATGTGTTATAATTGTTCGTTTCGTTGTGATCCCTATGTTTTGGATCTTTAATCTGTCTCTCATTGTGTGATGGAGTGATAGAGTTTGTTTCACATCGGTTAGTTAACCCCTTCAAAACTAAGTATATGAGCCTAATTGTTTTCTCCACTCATTGTTGATTGGTTTTCAAAATATATGCTTTAAAAATGGATTTCTCAGTTTTAGGGGCATTGAGCTGATGCTTATCCCTCTCAGTACTACACCTTTCTTCCCTGTATGATGCACGGACGCATGGACACGGACACAAGAATTCTAAAAACATGGGGATATCGACACGACGGGGGACACGCCACGTGTATATTTATTTATTTGTATAATATATGTATATAGGAAAAACTTCCTATCCAAACCCTTAAAATACGGACTCCGTCCGCATCTCATAGTTCCTGATCGAATTTCGATGATCTGAACCGTCCAATTAGTTTAGAAGGTGTTTTTAAGGGTCCCTACAAGAAATCAACAAAAGCAAATACCGGGAAGGGCTTGATCAGAGTAGTTTTGCATAAAAACTGTATATGTACAATTTTATGAAAAACTGCTCTGATGATTCCCTTTCCGGTATATATATATATTTTTTTTTGGTTGTTGATTTCTTGTGTAGACCCTTAAAAATATCTTTTAAACACATTGGATGGTTTGGATCGTGAAAATTTGATTGGGATCTATGAGGTGAGGATGAAGTCCGCATTTTAAGGGTTGGATGGGGAGGGGACTGCATATACATACATACATATGTATGTATGTATGTATGTATAATTTTATTTTTATTTTTTTAGAAAATGCAAACAAAACATCCATAAGTTCAAACAAACCAGATGTGCAGAAAGCCAGAAACACAGAGAAGGGGGTGGTTCTAACATACCAAAATCGAAGGTTTCTTAAGAATCAAAAAACCTAACCCTAATTTTATTTTATTTTTGAATCAAATGCAGCTGTGCAGAGAGAGAGAGAGAGAGACAGAGACAGAGGCGAGAGAGATCCTCGTCGTCGGTTTTGCTTGTCGTCTATTGCTGGTTGTCTGAAGAGTGGCGGGAGAGATCTTATGGCAGATTAGGGCTTTTAGAACGCTGATATGTGTGTATTCATAGGTTTAATTACATTTTAATCCAATACTTTTAAGTTATAATATATTTACCCCTGAAATTTTTTAAAAAATTACAGATGCACCCCCGCCGTATCCCCATCGGTGTCTCACCCATGTCCCCGACCGCGTCCCCCTCCAAAAATTAAATTAAATTAAATTATTGGGCACGCCACATGGCGCGTCCGGCCACTTTTCTTGCCATGTCCCCATGTCCTAACACTGCAATATAGTGACCCCTAGAGGTGTCGGTGCTTCATAGGGGGCATATAAGGATGTCGCAATTCAAATTGATACCCTGAGGTGGTATCATTCTGTTGCCGTATCCTGAATACTAATTAGTTGGTAGCTGATTCTCAATTCGCATGGATGTGTGTTTTCTTCCACTGTAATTTCGTATTTTTCTTGAACCACTCAGCAATAGCTTTCAAATCTACAGGAAACTTGCTGACAAAGTTGCAGCTTTTGGTTTCTATGTGGTGGTTCCTGACTTCTTGTATGGAGATCCATATGTAACTGAAAACCTGAGGCCTTTGCATCTTTATGTGAAAGATCATGGACCGGTATAAGTCACTCTAAACTGCTATTTACTTCAACTAGGCTTAAAATGTCGCTATAACAAAATGTAATCGTCTGTCGGGGTCTTTGTGGTACGCATTTGCCTCTTCTCCTGAGAACTTACATATCGATCAGGATCAAATATGTAGTGTAGGTGATTCAGCTGTCCCATGAAACAATTTCTACATGGCTGGAAATAATGAACATTTCTTATGAGTTTTTTATTCTCTTTTTCCCCTTCTCCAACTGAATTCAAAATCAGGAAGCATGCCTTATATTTTTTGAGGAATCTAATGTCATTTTTGTTATAAGGAGTGCTAAAACACTAGCTGCTGAAGACAGTGTTCCTGTTTTATAGGATAAAAGTTTTGAAGATGCGAAAAAAGTACTTGAGGCACTAAAATGTAATGGGATATCGAGTATTGGAGCTGCAGGTTTTTGTTGGGGAGGTGGGACGGCTTCTGGAGAAATATTATTGTGTTTCTTTTTGTAATCGATAGATGTATCACAAAGACTGTTTACTTTGTCACTAGTGTGTTCCAGGGCTTAAATTAAACTTTACATTTTTTTCAGCCAAGGTTGTTGTAGAACTAGCAAAACATGCTTACATTCAAGCTGCAGTGCTATTGCATCCAACATTTGTTACTTTGGAGGATGTCCAGGGTATGTATTCCATAACTGAGCCATTCCCATGTGTATTTCTTTTGTCTTTTCGTTGGTCAGGGATTTTGTACGCATTGAAGTTGGCGATTTGTTTATGAGGTGGAAGTTAATGTTCTCTGAGTTTCCTTCCTGACAAATCTTTCATTAACCAACAAAAATTAGTGTCAGTCATTAGTATCAATTAATCTTTCATTAACCAGAAGTTGTTTGTGTTATTTACGACGCATTAACAATTGGCATTAATTTTAGCTGTCAAGGTTCCAATTTCAATACTGGGAGCGGAGATTGACAAATTATCTCCACCGGAACTCTTGAAAAAGTTTGAGGAGGTCTTGAATGCCAAACCTGAGGTAGGCTATCCCTAACGATTCTGCAATGAAGCATTGTAATTGGTCTTTGTTTCCTCTGCTAATTTTCAATTTCCACTTGTCATTTCTTCAGAATATCATCTTGTCTTGTCTTTTTTATTTTTATGGAAGGGGCATCTTTCTTTTCTTGAATTGCAATAGAACGGCAAAGTAAATGTATTCCACACTGTATGTTGCCGTTTAACTGAAAATAGTATCAACTTTGGAAAGGAAGGTCTGTATTCTTCCTTCTGTTCTAGGAGGCTTTCTTCCAGTAACTTAGGGTGGCCCAAAATGTTTGTCCAAGTTCCTAGTGGACTTCTAATGTGGGACAGGATGTTAAAATTCATTAATTTTTGCGATAGGAAAAGAAATGGATGGTGAGCAGCGACGACAGTTTGGTATTGGTTTTCTTCTCGGTTATCATGTTATTGGTTGTTGGTTTTGAGCTGCATGATTAGGATATAACGTAGGGTTTATGATTATCAACAAGAAAAAAAGGGTTTATTGGACTATCATTTCAATATATTTAAAGGTTACCATAATTTCCTTTCAAATTTCTTGCCCGATTTCCCACATTCAAGGCATTTACCTCCGTAGTTGTTTTTGCCAGGCCCCTGGTAGAATACTGATGAATGACAATAGTTATCGAGGGGTTTTGATGCTGAGATTCCTTTTATTATTTAGACCCCTTCGCTTTTTATGTAGTAGTAGTTATTTTGCTCCTTACCTCCAGAAGTCGTATTGATTGAGAAAGTTATAACCTCTACTTCTTTTACAGGTTGCTGGCTTTGTGAAGATATTTCCTGGGGCCAGACACGGGTGGACGGTGAGGTACAAGGATGAAGATGAAGTGGCAGTGAAGCTTGCAGATGAGGCACACAAGGATATGTTGGACTGGTTTGTTAGGTATGTTCAGTAGCTACATGCATATATTTATATATATACATGATTGTATATAAAGCACAGATAGAGAAATTTAATATGCCAGATTACAGGGGAGATAAAAATTGTACTTCCGGAAAAAATATCTTGATTGTGTGAGCAGAGGTTGCAGTAATGAAATAACAAAATACGTAGGGTAAGCCTGAAAATAAAGTAAACCCAGGCACATTTATGCTGTTGTTTCTGGGCCGGGAAAATCGTTGCAGAGTGATTGACGCTAGGGCTGTCCAGCGGATCGCCCAATCCGCTCAATCCACCCAAACTGCCCAAACCGATCTGTCTGTTTACTCACCGAAGTTACGTTACGGATGGATAAAGATCCTAATATTTTTATTTTTACAGATACGGTTCGGTTCGGTTCGGGTTCGATCCGCTCGATCCACCTAATAATCCTTCTTTGATCCACCAAATCCGCCCGATCCGTTCAATCCGTAACCGAACCAACTGTCACCCTCGGACGGTTGCGGATCTTAAAAATGACAATCCGTCATGAGCAGATCGGATTGAGAACCGAACCGATCCGTGGACAGCCCTAATTGACGCGATTTAGAATTCATCCCTCTCACAGTGATACGATTATAGAATTATATGTTGGCGTTTAGTTTTGGATATCAGGTCATTCACCATTAAATTTCATTATTGTCTATGAAACTTGTTTTGCCATCTCTTCAGCTAATACATTTTTTTTTTCAGGCAACTCAAAATGGTAGGTGAGAGCTCTAGTGGCACCTTGGGGATTTCTTGTATTTGACTTCTATAAAATGGAATCTTGGATTCTTTTTCTTATTTCTCTCTCACTTTACATATAGGGAAAAAATAATAATAAAAAGTGTCAACATCAATTCCCGTTGTGATTCATTGTTTATTTGGTTAATCAGCTATTTGTGCTCCTTCGTATGTTGCTTTTTGTCTTTTCGGAAGAAGAGTACTTCAGATGTACATATGAATAAAGAGAATGCAAGAGGAAAAAAGTTTTTTTTTTTTTTGGGCAAACATTTTATTCATGGTAATGACAACGAAGAAACATCAAGGGATGCTTCCCTACTAATCTAGTTCGGAACAACCTCCTGCCAGATTAGCGGGCCATCCAATGAAACAAAATGAAACGAACAAGAAAGAAACTTATTAGTTAAAAATAAAGCATCTCTGATAACAACTTCTAAACATGCCTTGACTATAGATTGACCCTGAAAAATCTTGATAACTGTCTGCGCATCACCTTCCACCACATATGCCTTTTCTGGAGAACAAATAGGAGAACCCAGTGCAAACTGAACCCCTTCTGCCTCAACCAATTCCGCGGACATGCTACATAAGATAGGTGCAGCAGCACCCACAACCTTGCCCAAATAATCACGAATCACTAAACCCACACCACCCCTGTGAGTTTTCGCATTGAAAGCACCATCCACGTTGACCTTCAATACTCCAAACTCCGGTGGTTGCCAACGAGAAACAGTAGCAAGGGGGCCAATATCTGCCATTGGTTTTTCCTTCCGAACAGCTTGTAAAAAAGTATTATACTCATCCACTGCTCGCTCAATGATAGTCGTTTCCGGAATCCAACTCTGCTTGAAAACCCAAAAATTCCTTGCAATCCAAATGTGCCAGCCAATCATTGCAAATAAGCCGGTAACTTCCCTTCTATCCACTCCACTAGCTGCAATATCTAGTTCTACCCATACATTCTTCAATTGCGCAGAGATAGAAGTTTCTGGTCGAAATCTGAACAGGGATAACAACCAGACCCTTGTAGCTCTATCACAATTGAAAAGCATATGAGAAGGTGTTTCCTCCGCCAACCCACAAAGAGGACAAATCAAATCCACGTCTATTTTTCTTTGGGTTAGGGCCATGTTCACGGGTACAATATCATGGAGGCAGCGCCAAAGAAACATTTTAATTTTTGCTGGGGCCTTAATTTTTGCAAGAAGAAAAAAGTTAAAGAGTTTCAATTTACATATTACGGGCATGTTTGAATACAAGGTTTGAGGGACGGGATTGGATTCAGAATAATCTTAATTCAATCTCTTCTAGACCAAATACAACATGAAATTAACAATGTCATACTCACGGAAAAAGCTACAATACACACCCCTTATTTGGGTGTGTATCATAAACACCCTTATAAAAGTAGCGAATTTTTTGTAGAAGTTGCGAATTTTTTTGTAAAAGTTACGAATTTCTTTATAAAAGTTACGAGACACACCAAAATGTTACGAATCATAGAAAATATTACGAATCATATTGCTGAAAAGTTACGAAAAACTAAAAAATGTTCCGATTGCCGATGAGGTGACACAATCTGGACCATACAATAGGTGCATATGGTACACCTAAGCAAGGGGTGTGTACTGTAGCCATTTCCCATACTCTAATACTCCGCAAGACAAAACAAACATAGAGAAGTTCGTCATATTCGAATTCATTACGAATCCCAATCTCAATCACACCTTATCATGAATCCCCGAATCCCATGTTTTCCTCTGTTGTTAAAAACGCGGATTTTCCTGAATGGGTAGTGGAGGGTATAATCTTAGTCACATATATAATCCTTCAATGAAACGTATTGTTTGTTGACCGTTGGAGAACAAGAATCAATTCTGGTTCTCGATTCTTTCTGACAATGATTCAGCCCAATCTAAGTTGTTGTTGGACTACGACATCAGAAGCATATAAGAACAAGTTTCAACTCCCAAACCTCTCGACATGGTGGTAGCTACCTGGCAACCAAGGACCTCAATAAGTCTTCTCTTTGGTTTTCGCCTCCCGCCTGCGTGTTCTTCATTCCTCTGTTGGGCCAGTCCATAAAGACTATCAACACGACTTAGAGGGTGTTTGGGAGCCTACTTTTTAGCTTTTCATTTTTGGCTTTTTGGCTTTTTGGCTTTTTGGATTATGGCAAGAATGAGTTTTGAATTTGGGAGGAGTGTTTGGGAGAAATGTGCATAATGCGTTTTGCAAAAGAAGTAGTGTTTGGGAGAAAAATGGTGAAAATGAGTTATGGATTATTTTTTACTAATTTGCCCTTGTTTATTAAAAACTTGCCAACATCCAGTAACTTAATGAATGATAAAAATGATAAAAATGCCAACATCCAACACATTTCCGGGAAAAACAAAAAAAACAAAAAACAGAATAGTGATAAAAATCTGCTCTCTCTCTCTCCTCTCAGGCTCTCACCACCCAAAACCCATCTTCCTTCGTCTCTGCTACAGTCCGAAAACCCCAAACCTTACCATTCTCTCTCTCAAACAAACTCCAAAACCTTTGAATACCTTGACCAATCTACACCTAAATCACATAAAAAAAACTCCATTTTAAGCCCTAATCTACCCACTGCACCTCTAAATCCGAAAACAATAACCAACACCCTCAATCTCGTTCTCTTTCATTTCACCCAAAAACCTTGATTAAAAAACTTAAATTGGTCAAATCCGACTTTAAACCATCACCCAAACTCGGTTTTCACCACCCATGGCTAAAGTAATTGAACAATTTTGGCCAAAAACAGGAAGGGAAGACAGGGGTAGAATGGGAGAGTTTTTTTAGGGGAAAATCTGAAAATGGAGAATGGAAAATGAGAATGAGAAAAGGAAGGGAAGAGCTCATTGTGGCTTTTGGCTCCTAACGTTGAAAATGAGAAATGAGTTTCTGGAGAATGCATTTTGGGAGGAGGCGGCCAAACAGCAGAAATGTAAAAATGAGAATGGGAAACCTCAAAAATGGGTCGGCCAAACAGGCTCTTAGTATGCTTGTCCTTCAAAAGGCGTAGTATGCTTGTCCTCTCTGTCATCCCTCTACGCTCGTTTCTCAGTCATCCCCTCTCGCAACTATGCTCATGGACGTGAAGTATAAAAGCATTGATCTAGTTCTGGGAAATGAGGGGGTGTTCCACTAAGGTGATTTTTTGAAAAAACTGGTTTTTCATGGTTTTTTATATGATGTATTGTGAGAATGACCTGTCTCGGCTTTTGGGAAAAACAGTTTTTTGTTAGTGGAACACCCCCTGATTAGCACAGCTCAGACGCAGTTCAAGTTGCAACATAATTTGTATCTAACGCTTGTAACATGTTAGACAAAATGACAAGGAGAGCTTTCGATTCTCGGCTGCAACCTTGGTATGATACAAAAATTGTAAATACCATTTAAATATAAAGGAACCAAATAACCATTTTTAATCATATTCAAAAGTCAATATGGCTAGTGGTGTAAAAGAGAAAAAAAGAAAAAAGTGTGTGAAATGAAAAATAGGAAAAACGGCAAGCCGGGTGGATAGCTAGCACTGCTGTACATGCACTTTGAAGATTGCCATTTCCTCCAACGAAGTGCTAAAAAAATATAATGGGTACAACCTGGCTAATCTGCTTTCTATGAGAAGAATTTAGAGCTTGTGAAATCTAAATATGACTCAACTAAACTGCGATAAATGTGGTTCAACAAATTTCATTCACCGGATAAATGGCATTTCAGAGTAAAACATTTTCTGGTGTTTGGTTAAGATAGGAAAATATTTTCCGAAAAATATTTTCTATTGTTTGGTTGACACTAGGAATCATAGCAAATACAAAACCCATTTTTATATTTTTTCACATCCTACGCAAACCATATACAATTACTTCTGAAAATGATCAAAATACCCTTTTAATTGAGTTCAATTTGCAAAATCAAACAAAAAATTACATATTGCAAAAGTTCGCACGGCCTTGATCGTCAAAGGCCCAAAGCGGTTGATCGTGTTCTTGAATTCAGTTGACAAACACGGCCTTGATCGCCAAAGGCCCGAAGCGGTTGATCGTGTTCTTGAATTCAATCGACAACCATCTCTTCTGCCACCCACTGAGGGTGCTGCAATTGGAGTCCACAAACGCTGATTCTGACACACTGAGGGTGCTGCAAATTTGATAGAGTACATAATCTCAACTGAATGCAAAGGGTATGAAAACAAAATGAGGAAAACTCTCTGATTCGTATGGAACAATCAAGCACATATGATCCCACATACATAGAGAAAGGGAGCGAAAATTACCTTCGCTTGGGAAGAAGAATCCATCTCCATCGTTTCGATCCTTCAGCGAAAATTACCTTCAGCGTTTGTGGACTCCAATTAGGTCCGAAGCGGTTGATCGTGTTCTTGAATTCAAGAGTAGTAGCCACATCAAATCCTTCGAAGAATCCATCTCCACCGTTTCGATCCTTCTTCCGGAGCGGGAAATCCTATTCATCTCCACCGTTTCGATCCTTCTTCCGGAGCGCGAAATCCTTCTCACAAACGCTTGAATTTTGTGGTATTCGAACGAATTGAATAGGATTTGACTGAATGATTTGGGAGTGTATAGGTATGTAGAGAGAGAGAGAGAGAGAGAGAGTTCCTGGGCTCAAGTTTTGAAAGAGAAACGCTGAGTATTAAGAAAAGCTGAGTATCGGGATTCAAGGGGGATTGTGAGTCCGGAAATTGTTTTCCGGCTTTCAAAAGGGGAAATTGTTTTCCGCCTCAAGTGCCTGAGTTTTCCCTCATTTTAGGTTGACCAAGGAAACCGTTTTCTGTTGACTTTTATTTTCTGTTGTTCCAAACGCCGGAAATTGTTTTTCATGGAAAATGTTTTCCTAGAAAACGTTTTCCGCACTCATTCTGATGTTTGGGCGATCAAGGAATACGGCGAAAGAATCTTGAACCACATTTGGTACAACAAACAAATTGGTCCAAGATTCTTTCACGCCGTATTTCCTTATTGCCCAAATATCAAAATGAGTATCTTGACAGTTGTCAACTACACAAAGCTATCCACCCAAAACCCCCCATATAAAACAGATCAACCTTACTTCCATAAATAAACATAATTCAGTACGAATATCCAAGTCCCAATAGTAGGACTCCATTCAATGAGCGCAAAATTTCAAGAAGAGACTCACTGGGTGTGATCGGGTGCTTTATAAAATAGAAATATTTAGAATTATGAGAGGTGATGAATACTGCTATACTATTGGCGGAAACTATGGGATATTTAGCCTTTAATGTCTTGGCGATTGTCAAGTGCTATCCACCCAAAACTCCAATATAAAACAAATAATTCTTACTTCCTATAGACACCCCAAAATGAGACTCTCGTACGTCTTAATCCCCGATGATGAAAGGAAATGCCCGGAAGGACTCTCGGATTGAAACTCTCCAAGTCAACTCAGTCAACAGTACCGTACGGTACTCATCTCTCACGCACGGCACAGCCCAAGCAACTTTTTGAATTTTGGCGGTCAAGTGTGCCGCACGGCACAGTCAGTGTGCCGTACGGCACTGTCACTTGTCACACAGCTTTTGCAGAATGCCCAGCAGCTCAAAATGTTGACGAAATTGGCTCCCTCTGCTCTGATGGTTGCGTGCGAACAGAAGAAGGCTATCCCCTATGCCATCATCACTATGAGTAAGGATCAAGAAGACTTGGTGGTTACGTTCACCCATCCCCTATAAGTACTAGTCGATTCCAACGGAAATGAGGATCGGAAAAATTCGTGAGGAAAACCATGAAGCTCTCTCCTTAAATTCCATCAAACAAAACCTCTGTGGTTACAAAACTTCCCTCATTTCTTACTTATAGCCTCCAGAAATCAATCTCATTCTCTCTTCAAAAGCAAAATCAAACCCGAAGTTCACCCCCTGTTTTCGGTTCCAAAACCATAACATAATCACCCCAAGCTTGTTCAAATCCAAACCCTCAATCTTCCTTGCCACTACGCCAGAGTGAAGCCAGAAGTTCAGAGGAGCCCAAGCCGCATTCAGAAGTTCAAGAAGATATTCAATCCGAGAGTTTCGAAACCGAGGTACGATCCTGTTTCGCCAAAATCCACAACTTTGGCCCCCTGAGGGGAGGGATACCAAATGCGGGGATGATCTCCTATATCACCTCTGCATTTGGTGTGCCCACGTTACATTAAGATTAGTTCAAATTCATACCTCCCGGTCGCGTCGTACGGTGAAAATATCGCCTTGTACGGGGTGATTTTGTGAGGAGGAACATCCTTTATCTAGACACATTGTTTTCTTATTCAAAATAGTTCATTTTTTAACCATGTTCCATGCCTTGTATGTGTCTTTATTCAAACATTTCTAAAAATTAAAGTTTGAACTGCTTGTGCAATGAACAGTGCCGCACGGCACTCTTTCCATGCCGCACGGCACACTTGGAATGCTGTACAGTACTCTTTTAAAAATTCGACCGTTGGGCTGATGAACAGTGCCGCACGGCACACTTTTTGTACCGCACGGTACTCCTAGTGTGCCGCACAGCACACTTTTCTGGCTAAAATCAAAATTTTGATCAGTATTCTACATGAACAGTTTAAACTTTCGGATTTTTTACTGTTATTTACATACTAGTTGCTTGCTTTTCATTATTATCGTCTGCTTTGCATAATTCAAATGCTTATTTGTTGAAGCTCGGCTTTAAAATATTTTCTAAAAATCCCCCAAATGTTTAGCAAAGACCGATTTTAAATCGGGCGAATGGGGTGCCTTAAAACCCTTCCCCGTTCGTAACCTGGCTCCCGGATCCAAAACGAATCTCTGGTTTTCAAATTCTTTTATAAATCATTTTCTCAATCATTTTTCAAAACGGTTTCTCGGGTCCTAAACCATTTTCCAAAAACCCGGGTGGCGACTCTATTTTCAAATCAAAACCAACCGGCGTGGAGGTCGACCGTCCACAAAATGGCGACTCTGCTGGGGATTCTCAAATTAATCTCTAATTTGGTCTTTTTTATACTTATGAACTTCCCGAAAGCTTGTCAAAATGAAAATGCCTAGCGCTATCGCAAGGAAGGAATGGCGGACTAACAGGGTCTCGCCCGGCCATCCTGACTGGAGCTTTTTGGGTTGTTTGTTTGTGTAAAGATATCAAAGAAGTGATTAATTTGGAGAGCCAAGCTTGAAAGATATTTGTGGGATTTTTGAAATCAATTTTATTGCTGAACTTTTGCATCACGTGCATTGATGTTGGATAAGCCCCGCTGTTGCATCTTGGTTACCCTACCCAGTTCACTGGTGTTAGGACATCCCCGGATGCTCAGCAACCCTTGGACCGTGATGAGTCAGCCTGCCGCTTGACCTTTGCCATGCAGTACACTTGGCACTGGGAGGCAAATATTGGCTCTAGTCTGGGGGACCCCCTAAACCAAAACCGGCCTTTGCATATAGTAAACCTAGAACCTTCCAACCTAGGACAGGAACCCACAGGTTAAGATTATGTGATATATCATGTTATGTGTTTATTGCTTTCCATATATTGTCATCATTTTGCATGCATTTGTATTATCATGGTTAGTTTGACCCTATGCTGTCACATTTTCCTATGGTCTTAAGAGGTTGCCCTGCCCGATGAAGAGTCGTGCATTCCAATGCACATTTTTCAGATTAATTATATCATTAGAATAACGGGACTTAGGAAAATCAAATTAACTTGATCCTTAGCAATTCCTTGGCAATGACCTAACAGAAATTAGGAACGATTGACCCAAGCTGGGGCAGTTGTCCCTAAAATCAAAGTTAGACCCTTGAAAAGGAATCATTAAGAACCAAGTTGGTTTAGTTTTCTCAAATCCTGCTATCCTAACAAAGGATACACTATTAAAAGAAACAATGAGGATCGGGGCAGCCTTTTTAGACCCATTTTTCTATAGTCTAGGAGACTTTAAATCTTTGGAGTTTGAAACACCTCCAGTGTCAGCCGTGCTCGAATGGCTCCTTGCGATTCTATCACATTTTGACAGCCTTATTGCTCTGCCTTGGATGGTCACGAAAGTTGATTGGCTCTGGTTCCAACACACAAGAACTATACCTACTGAGTAGTCGACCTACCCAGGGCTGTTGAAATCTTTTTGAGACTTAGGTTTGCATACATGATGACACAAATACGACATTCCCATTTTTCAAAATAAAACAAACAGGGGCATTTCTGAGTTTTGCTTTACTGTCAATCTTTAGCCATTCAGCCAAACAACAAAGCCACCCCCAGCTCCACAAACAACCATTCCAACAACACTAGCCCAATGCCCAAGTCAACCAAATCTCCCTTAGCCCCACTTCAAATGAACAAAGCTCCACCCAAATTTTCATGTGAATGAGATCATTGCTCAAGCCAACCACTCTCAGAAGTCATAGAGAACCACTTCCCAATTCTCCAAGCCTCTGTCCTTGATTTATGAGAAGCTCCTCAAAGCCGACCATATCAAACCACTCCTTCCAACACCTCTACCTCAGAAGCTTCCATCTTACCATAACTCAGATGCCGTCTGCAGCTTCCATCAAGTGCCTGGTCATGCTACCGATGAATGCCACCGCCTCCGTAATGAAAGTACAAGACCTCATTGACAACGAATCCATCTCTGCTCCATTGATGAAGCCAAACCAATGAACCACCAAGGACCATGCAATGGACCAATCTTCCACAAGTCTTGGGAATTTTCAAGTTTCAAGTCAGAGTTTTCTCTTTTATTGAGTCAGTTTGTTTTTCTATTTCTACTTTGGTGTCTGTCTTCGTATTTGAGTCTATCTTGTTGTTGTCGGGAGAACAAAAACCAAAATAGAGTCAGCATTGTAGTCCCGAACTACGCACAACCTGATTCCTTGCACAGGGATACGTAGGCAACCCTCAGTGGTTCGGTCGCAACTTTCACAACTTTCGATGTCACGCTTTTTGTGTTAGAATTGTCATAATAAACTTGAGTTTTTGCAGTAATCCTTGAAAATGGAATTGTTTTCCACCATCATTTGAGATTCATGATAATCACTTCCAAACACAAGATGATTTTTATTGAACCCTCAGTTCTCACAAGAAGAAGGAGTTCCAGGCGCCATTCTCCAACGTCATCAAGGAGCAATGCTTTGACCAAAAAAAAAAAAAAAAAGGCCTGCTAGGTTGAAAACCCGAAAGGGCGGCCTAGACAAAAGTTAAGGCAAAAAGCTCGCTGGATCAAAACTTTGAAGTACGATCCAGGCAAAAGTTAGAGCATGTACAGATTCTTTCTATCAAGTTGTGCAATTCAAAATGAAGAAAGGCATTCTTTGCTTTTATTCCCAGATAAATATATCCCTTGATAGCCCTTTTGAGCCTGAATCATTTTCTTTGAAAAGGAACCCAGCTAGATAGCTATCCCCCACACTGGGGTGCATTAAAAGAAACGAAAGTGCTCCAAGTTATCAGCAAGATGTCCAGATTGAAGTGTCAAACACATGATTGCTTGAGAAATGCCAGATTTTCAAAAGTACCAAATGCATGATTGTTAGTGGTACTTCAGAATGAAAAATGCCAAGTTCATGGGCACAACCAAATGTGAAGCACTGAAAAGGAAAAAAGGAAATGAAGTGCCTATCAAAAGCCAAAATGGG
Source organism: Vaccinium darrowii (assembly GCA_020921065.1). NCBI lineage: Eukaryota > Viridiplantae > Streptophyta > Magnoliopsida > Ericales > Ericaceae > Vaccinium > Vaccinium darrowii. Next base: position 5,940,866 of record CM037151.1, on the reverse strand, counting down.
GCACAAAGGAAAGCATTCAAGAAAACAGAAAGGGCACACAACAAGAGTTCAAGATAGCTGCTAGCTTTAAAACCCAGAAGAAAAATCAAAATTTTGAGCCTTTTATCCTTTCTTTGTCGAGCCCAAAGCCTTGGCCCCGTTATAACCTAAATAAAGTCCTTTCAGATTGAAAAGCACAGCTCGATAGCCAGAATCCAGTTGAACAGTATCATTAAAGATCAAAAGTCAAAGTATTGCACAACACCAGCCTGCCAAAAGCAAAAGTCCAAACCGGGGCACCTCAGATGCTCATCAGCAACCCGGGGGCAAAAGTCAGAACATTGCACAACACCAGCCCGCCAGAAGCAAAAGTCCAAACCAGAGCACCTCAATGAAAAATGAATGAATCAGCATCCCGACGGCAAGGGTTCGCACTAAGAAATCTTGTGTTTTAATAAAACAATTGATCTATTTGAACATCATTTGATGGAGTGAAACAATTTCAAAACCAAAAGACTCAAATTTATGACAATTTCAAACATCAATTGTGGGGCATGTTTTGCCACTTCCCCAAATTCTCGAGTTTGTCATCAGGTCAACATGTCTTGTCAGAGTCCATTTCTTTGTCACAAGGTCGATCCAGTAATAGAATAACCCGCGTCTACCTAATTCATGAGTAGTCATTCTCCACCCAGTCAAGCGCACCTTCAGGAAAATCACCATTTTGAGTCTGTTGAGTCAGCCTAGTCTCGTCACAATCTACCCCCTCTTGAGTATGTCACCTCTGCCCAAATCAGGGGCATCTTTGTAAAGTTACTCGTATCATCTGGGCCTTGTCCAGATTCACACAAGGTCTTTTGGCTAGTCAACCCTTGGTGGTCTTGATATTCTCAAACTCGTGAAAGACAGTTTCAATGCATGGAGGAGCCTATGTTTGGATAAAATAAGTCAATGGGTTCAGAGTTGAAAGTTTGTCATCTATTGGGGCACATTTGTCCAAGACTGAGGCACGTTGGCTCAATGTCATCTACTGGGAGAAGCACATACACCCAAATTCAAGACTGGGGCAGGAAAGCCCAAAAAGGTCAAACCTCAACCTAAAGCCTGAAAGCTCAAGCTCATTGATCAAGTGTAACTTCAAATCCAGACCCTGTCCGGAAGGAAAGACAGTAAAGCAAAAAGAGATACCCTGTTGCACCACCAAGTTTCGAAAAACAGGAATGTTGTCATTGTGTCATCAAATGTCAAAACCTGAGTCTCACACTGGAGTCCTCATGAACAATTTTTCAATCAATCGTCCTTCGGGACAAGTTTTTCCAATCATCCTTCTGGGATAGTTTCCCAATTAATCGTCCTTCGGGACAATTTTTCAACCAATCATCCTTCGGGATAGTTTTTCATTCCATCGTCCTTTGGGATAGTTTTTCAATCAATCGTCTTGCGAGACAGTTTTTTTTTTACTCCGCCATCCCTTGGGACATGTTTTCAATCAACTGACTTTCAGGAAATGTTTTCAATCAACTGTACATCTTGCAGGACATATTTTCAATCAATTGTCACTCAGAACATGTTTTCAGCTAACCGTCATTCGGGACATATTTTCAATCAACCGCTCGTCCTTCGGGACATGTTTTCAATTAGGCGTCCCTTGAGACATGTCTTCAATCAACCATCCCTCAAGATGTGTTTTCAATCAACGTTTTTCAATCAACCGTCTCTCGTTGCGGTTTTTCAATCAACATTTTTTAATCAACCGTCTCTCGTTGCGGTTTTTCAATCACCGTACCTAGTTGCGGTTTTTCAATCAATGTTTTACAATCAACCGTCCCCAGTTGCGGTTTCTCAATCAATTGTCTCTCGTGGCGATTTTTCAATCAACTTCAATCAATTTCAACCAATTTCAATCAATTTCAACCAATTTCAATCAATTTTTCAATCAACTTCAATCAATTTCAATTCAATTTCAATCAACTTCATCCAATTTCAATCAACTTTTCAATCAACTTCAAATCAATTTCAATCAAGTTCAATCAATTTTTCAATCAACTTCAATCGAGTTCAACACCAGAAATGGTCGCCTCAAAATCAATCAAATTCAATTTCAAGCCCAGAAATGGTCAGCTTTTCAATCAACCGTCCTTTGGGTCAGTCTTTTAGTCAAGCATTCTTTGGAACAGTTTTTCAATCAATTGTCCTCCAGGGACAACTTTTTCAATCAAATCAATTTTAAGGTCAATTTCTCAAATCAATCTACCTTCTGAAACAAATTTTTCAAACCAATCTCTAAACTCAATTTCAACAACTCAAGTCAATCAAACCACTCAGTTCTTCACGAGACCTCGCTGGTCTCGCTCAAACCTTTTTGGGGACCTCGCTGGTCTCGCTTAAAACCTTCTTGGGGACCTCGCTGGTCTCGCTCTAAAACCTTTTGGGACCTCACTGGTCTCGCTTAAACCTTTTTGGGGACCTCGCTGGTCTCGCTCTAAAAACCTTTCCGGGGACCTCGCTGGTCTCGCTTAAACCTTTCTGGGGACCTCGCTGGTCTCGCTCTAAAACCTTTTTAGGGACCTCGCTGGTCTTGCTCTAAAAACCTTTTTATGGACCTCGCTGGTCTTGCTCTAAAACCTTTCACGAGACCTCGCTGCTCTCGCTTAAACCTTTCTGGGGACCTCGCTGGTCTCGCTCAAACCTTTCTGGGGACCTCGCTGGTCTCGCTTAAACCTTTCTGGGAACCTCGCTGGTCTCGCTCCAAACTGGGGACCTCCTTGGTCTCGCACTAATCACTTCATAAAGGCCTCACTGATCCCCCGCATTCACGGAATCTCACTAGTTGCATTCATGGTTTCGTAAGCCCTCTACGGCATTAACAGCAAGGTTTCCTCAGCACCAATGGTTTCGTAAGTCCTCAACGGCATTAACAACGGTTATCCTCAGCACTGAAGGTTTCGTAAGTCCTCAACGGCATTAACAAAGGTTTTCTGGTTCTATAAGTCCTCAACGGCATTAACGACGGTTCTTTCAAACACCGACTGGTTCTATAAGTCCTCAACGGCATTAACGACGGTTCTTTCAAACACCGACTGGTTCTATAAGTCCTCAACGACATTAACAACAATTTCTACCTCGCCAGTTACGTTCACAGCACATCATTTGTTTTTCCCTCGTTGAAAGACAGAATGACCATTCCCGTAAACCGATCAAGGTATGTTTTCTATAACTCTTATACAAATCACTATTTTGCATTGTGCATTTTAGCCCCGACGAACTACGCTGGTCTGATCTTTACAATGAGGTACGTAGGCAGCTCTTACGAGCGCGACCACATGCATCACATTTTACTCGTTTGTTTTCACACGAGGACGTCCACATCGAGGGGTGTCTTCTGTCTTTGACGCGACCTCCATCACATAATGATTGTAAGTCTCGTCAAAGAGGGGCAACTGTAGACACCCCAAAATGAGACTCTCGTACGTCTTAATCCCCGATGATGAAAGGAAATGCCCGGAAGGACTCTCGGATTGAAACTCTCCAAGTCAACTCAGTCAACAGTACCGTACGGTACTCATCTCTCACGCACGGCACAGCCCAAGCAACTTTTTGAATTTTGGCGGTCAAGTGTGCCGCACGGCACAGTCAGTGTGTCATACGGCACTGTCACTTGTCACACAGCTTTTGCAGAATGCCCAGCAGCTCAAAATGTTGACGAAATTGGCTCCCTCTGCTCTGATGGTTGCGTGCGAACAGAAGAAGGCTATCCCCTATGCCATCATCACTATGAGTAAGGATCAAGAAGACTTGGTGGTTACGTTCACCCATCCCCTATAAGTACTAGTCGATTCCAACGGAAATGAGGATCGGAAAAATTCGTGAGGAAAACCATGAAGCTCTCTCCTTAAATTCCATCAAACAAAACCTCTGTGGTTACAAAACTTCCCTCATTTCTTACTTATAGCCTCCAGAAATCAATCTCATTCTCTCTTCAAAAGCAAAATCAAACCCGAAGTTCACCCCCTGTTTTCGGTTCCAAAACCATAACATAATCACCCCAAGCTTGTTCAAATCCAAACCCTCAATCTTCCTTGCCACTACGCCAGAGTGAAGCCAGAAGTTCAGAGGAGCCCAAGCCGCATTCAGAAGTTCAAGAAGATATTCAATCCGAGAGTTTCGAAACCGAGGTACGATCCCGTTTCGCCAAAATCCACAACTTTGGCCCCCTGAGGGGAGGGATACCAAATGCGGGGATGATCTCCTATATCACCTCTGCATTTGGTGTGCCCACGTTACATTAAGATCAGTTCAAATTCATACCTCCTGGTCGCGTCGTACGGTGAAAATATCGCCTTGTACGGGGTGATTTTGTGAGGAGGAACATCCTTTATCTAGACGCATTGTTTTCTTATTCAAAATAGTTCATTTTTTAACCATGTTCCATGCCTTGTATGTGTCTTTGTTCAAACATTTCTAAAAATTCTCAAACTGTTTGTGCAATGAACAATGCCGCACGGCACTCTTCCCATGCCGCACGGCACACTTGGAATGCTGTACAGTAATCTTTTAAAAATTCGACCGTTGGGCTGATGAACAATGCCGCACGACACACTTTTTGTACCGCACGGTACTCCTAGTGTGCCGCACAGCACACTTTTCTGGCTAAAATCAGAATTTTGATCAGTATTCTGCATGAACAGTTTAAACTTCGGATTTTTTACTGTTATTTACATACTAGTTGCTTGCTTTTCATTATTATCGTCTGCTTTGCATAATTCAAATGCTTATTTGTTGAAGTTCGGCTTTAAAATATTTTCTAAAAATCCCCCAAATGTTTAGTAAAGACCGATTTTAAATCGGGCGAACGGGGTACCTTAAAACCCTTCCCCGTTCGTAACCTGACTCCCGGATCCAAAACGAATCTCTGGTTTTCAAATTCTTTTATAAATCATTTTCTCAATCATTTTTCAAATCGGTTTCTTGGGTCCTAAACCATTTTCCAAAAACCCGGGTGGCGACTCTATTTTCAAATCAAAACCAACCGGCGTGGAGGTCGACTGTCCACACTTCCATAATTAGGCCTTGGCACATACCTTGTTGAATTTCTCCTCCGTAGAATTAAAATAAACTGTACAATAATCTACACCTATGTTGCGATTCACAACCCAATGGGGTGTGCCATTCAGAACAATCACGGCCAATTATAATCAACTTCGTAACCAAACTCTTCAATGTTCTTCCATGAACTTAGTTTAGAAGAAAACACTTAAAACAATAAAACGGGTAGGACTGGAATTGTAGAATCTTTCAGTAAGAGTTTCATAACTTTGCATCTATTGTGAAGCAGATTGTTGAGAAGGTGACTTTTTGTGCTAGCTCTTGGAGGAAAGTTGATCGGTCTTCTGATAATCTCAGGTTTGGTTTGGAGTGGGGGATCCCTGAGGCTGTTTTTCATGTATAGTGTCGGCATCTTGTAGTTAGGCTTTGGCTGGTTTTTTGGTTTTGTCTGCTCCCTGTATTGGGTCCTGTTTGATTGTTTTGTTTAGTTTCTCAAGGCCATCTCCTTGAGTTTGTGTTGGGTTTTCCCTCTATACAATTGACTTTTTTTCCACAAAAAAAAAAACCTTGAAATCGTCACTAACCAAATCATAAGCAAGCGCATACATCATAGCCTCATTTAGGTGTTCAGGTATTGAATATTTCTGGCACAATCTAATTGATGGACTCCATAAATATAATTTAATACGAATATCTAAGAGTAGGACTCCATTCAAAGAGTCCAAAATTTCAAAAAGAGACTCACCGGGCATTTCTAGCTCGACTAAGGTGTGTTTGGGTGCTTTGTAGGGAATAGAGATATCCAGAATTGCGAGGGGCGATTAATACCTTTTGGTTCACGTTGTATTTCATGGATTGATGGAGGTGAGATTTGATGAATTGGGGATCGGAGATAAGAGCTAGCCACGGAGCCAGGGCTTTTAAACCGATTTGAAGCGACACAGAGGCTTGTAGTCTTGAGAGTATGTCGTAGATTATTTCATGAGGAAGAGTGGATATGGAATTAATTTGGTAGGGGGTAGTTATTGATGCTGTGGAAGCAGTGTGTCCATTCCAATAGAGACGAGAACAAGAGCTACAAGAGTGCAATTTTGTTCACCCTCCCCATAAAAGAAGGTAAACAAAACTTTCCCTTCTATTAGTTGAAATGGTGTGGACCCCACCATAAAGTGATGTCATGTTTGCCAAAGAGCTACAAGAGTGCAATTTTGTTCACCCTCCCTAAAAGAGGGTGAACAAAAACTGGGAGGGTGAACAAAAACTTCTCTCCTATTGGTTGAAATAGTATGGAACCCACACAAAGTGATGTTATGCGTACCTCTGTAATGAATTTTTTAGTAAGCATGACATCACTTTGGGGTGGGGTCCACACCATTTCAACCAATAGAAGGAAAGGTTTTGTTTACCTTCTTTTAGGGAGGGTGAACAAAACTCCACTCGAGCTACAATAGACGAAATGTTATAGTACTCCCTCCGTCCAATTTGTGAGTCTATTTTTGGAGTTTATGCCATTTTTTGAATGGTTATATCTATAATGCAAAATATTTTATGTAATTTTAAAAATATTGTCTTATAGAACTAACCGAGATCTATCAAATAAAATCTATATTGGACATATAATTAGTTACCATTTTTAAGATATCACTAATTTTTTATCCGGCTGCAATAGGACGAGGGACAAACAAATTTGGACAGAGGAAGCATTATGTAATTTGGAGTTCTTGTCTTGGGGAAGGGGTAGAGGAGAGATGAAAATCGTACTTTCAAAAATAATACTCCCCCGTTCCAATTTGATAATCCACTACGAAAATACGTATAATTTTTAAATTTAAAATAATGTACTTACGAAAGTAATTTTCTAATTTATATGGATCTTGTTTGATAGATCAAATTGAGAACTTTAATACGGTGCCAAAAAAAATTAAAAATTATTTTGGTAAATACATTATTTTTTTAGTTTGAAAATTAGACATAATTTCGTAAGGGACTATCATTTGAGACAGAGGGGGTATCTCAATTATGTGAGCAAGGTAATTGACATGACTTAGGATTCATCTCTCAATTATGTGAGCAGAGTAAATACAATTTGGTTGAGTGTTTTGGGAAAAATATTTTGAGAAATATTTTTGAGATAATGTTTGGATGGGTTTTTAGAAAAAGTAATAATTAGAGAGAGGTGTAATAATTGGAGAGAGATAGATAGAGAAATGACAATAATGATTGGAGAGAGAGGTGTAGTAGAGAGAGAAATGTGATTAATTATTGGAGAGATGAAAGATGGGGAAAGAATCTTTTTGAAATTTTTTTTAGAAATGTGAAGTGAACAAAGTGATTTTTTTAGTTTGAAAATTAGACATAATTTCGTAATGAAATAACAAAATCCCTAGGGTAGCCTGAAAATAAACTAAACCGAAGCACATTTATGCAGTTGTTCTGGGCCGGGGAAATCATTGCACAGTAGTAATTGACATGACTTAGGATTCATCTCTCTCGCAGAGATACCATTTTAGCATTATATGTTGGCATTTTTAGTTTTTGGATATCGGTTGTGTTTGGTTTGGATTTTGAGTTTTGGTTTTTGTAATGATTAGAGGGATAAATAGGGGTAATAATTAAAAAATAGGTATTAATGATTGGAAAGAGATAGAGAGAAAAATTAAAATTAAAAATAAAAATAGGGGTAATAATTGAACAATAATTGAGAAAACGGATTCTTGAAAACCAAAACGAACAAGGCCATCATGTATTCATGTCATTCACTACTGTTGCCTTGTTTCCCATCTGATAAAATGAGAATCCTATAAAATTGATGTCGCTTTATCAAATGGGAATCCCATAAAATCGATGTCACTAAATGAGATATCGATTTTATGAATTTCCCATTTTGTCAAATGGAAAACAAGTAGGTAGTCGTTTAGTATCGTGACAACTTGATAGTTATTATAAATAATTTCTGTTTTTCCAATTTGGAAACTTATTCTACAAAACTTGTTTTGCCATCTCTTCAGCTTTACATTTTTTTTAGGCAACTTAGAACGGTTCATGAGAAATAGGGTTGATATGGTACATGAAAAGTTTCTTCGAAAATGTTCATGAAAGAGAAATGAATAGTTCATATTCAAAGTGAAAAGAAATGAAAGGTTCAGATTCACGTCACTTTAAATCTAAACTATTCATTTCTCTTTTTTGATCATTTTCAAAGAAATTTTTTCTGGATCCTTAACATTTTTGTACGAGAAAAGCTATGTTAAGCAAACATTGTTATCTCTATGGGCTATCTGGAAAAGCAGGAATTCTGTGGTCTTTGCAAATAAGCCCTTTCGTAGAGATACTGTTATCTCTATGGCAAAAGACAACGCTCTTTGGTTCAATAGAGCTTCTAATTGGCTCAGAAATTCTAGTTCTCAAGGTCTAGAAACAGATAAATACCCTTCTATTATTCTAAAGGATCACTCAGAGGGTTCCTCTACTCAAAGAGCTTGTGCCATTCGTGTCGATGGTGCGTGGAAAAGGGGGAATTCTTGGAGTGTGATTGGTTTTACAGCTAGAGACCCTAATGGAAATCTTATTGCGGAGAATGCTATATCTTCTTATTGTTCCAGTCCTATCCAGACTGAGATCCAAGCAATAAATCAGGCGATAAAATGGTGTCTAAAAAAGGATTTTACTAATGTCTATATTCTCTCTGATTGTTTCAATGCTATTATGCAGATAGGAAGCAGGAGTGACTGTCACCACAATGACACCTTTTTGATAGCCAACCTGAGGAGGGAGATTGCAAAGCTGAATCTTTGCAAAATTTCTAAGGTAGATCGAGAGGAGGTCCAACGTGCTCATCTTCTAGCTAAGCATGCGCTTGGTTGTTTTGTTCCTCACTCGGACACCGGTGATGGAACCTCTTTCCAGTCTTTGTTGTTGCTCTTTGTTTGTGTATGTTCATATATCTTGTCTATGTTCTTTTTCTTGTTCGTGTTGTTATGTTTTCAGTTAGTAGATACTCTTGTATTCTTTTACCCTAAAGTTGGCTTTATTTATGATATTTCTATCTCTTTATCGGGGCAAAAAAAAAAAAACATTGTTATTCATATGAGTGAAATCATAGTACCCCTACAAAACATAAATAGCGGTGCTTTGACCTTTGACCATACCTACAGTATAATCCAAATATTGATAAGCACACAAATATGTAAATATTAGTGGGCTTAAGTCCTCAAGTTTGATCTTAATATTATGTTTACTATTAATTTTTATAAGATATTGCACGTAAGGTTTGTTTTGAGTGTTTCAGGAGAAAACGGGATAAAAATGGTGCATTCGATGCTGTGCGGAGGTGTGACATGTCACAATGGATAATTTTCCAAAGCAATAACTCCACCAAGGAAAAATGCAAATGAGGAAAAGAAAGTCAGGAAGTTGGTGGACGGCAGTGGAAGTAATAAATGGAAACAAATATCGCGGAGTCCGGATGATATCAGATTTTGCCCCACGAAACACATGCCAAGCACAAAAATTACAAGATTTATACCGTTTTATTCCCGGAATTAAAATAAGAAATTTGACTGTACCGGCACTCGAATCGGACACCGTTTTGAACATCAGTCGAGAGCGTAGCGAACCAAGTCAGTGCAGGAAGTCACGATCAGTGAGGACTTTCCTTTCTATTTTTTTCTACTTTTCCCTTTCTTTATTATTTCTTTTTGCCTATTTAAGGGCATGTGGGGGGAAGTCATAAGAAGAACAATTTCGAGTAGCAAAATTTAGCAGTCTTTTTCTTATTATTCTGTCTTTCTCTTTTCTGTCTCACTTTCCAGCCAAGAAGCCGAGAGCTTCTTTCTTCAGCTCTTCCATTCCCCAGTGTATTTTTAATTTACCTTGTATTAAGTTAAAGTAATTGTTGATTGCAGCTCTTTAATTTTAGTTTCAAATTCAGTCTTATATTTCCAGTCTAATTTAATTCTTAGTATAATTTCGCTTAATCAAAAGATTGAGGTTTGGTTTTGAGTATGCACAAACTACTCGGTTGTTTCTCACACCAAATTCGAATCTAAGTTTAGTCTTACTTGTGGATTCCTTTGAGATTGAAAGGAGGACACCTTTGGTCTACCCTCCTGTACACATCTCATCGGTACACTCTTAAGACCGATTTTTTTAATCACTTTAATAAGCCGTAATGTTTAGTGTAATTTTTAGCTTTCCCTTGACGAGTTCTTCGTCAATGGAGGAGTAGTCATAGACTCGGCCTAGGGTGATCACCACCCAAATGGCCTAAGTGGATTCGTGATTCTCACACCTATGCTAACAAAGTTTGTTTGTGTTTAATCCGGGCTCGTAGCTATTGATTTAAAACTCAGGGTTGTTAAGTTTTTGATTTTGCGTCGACAATAAAATTGGCACGCATAATTCTTAAATCGATGTCATTTTGAGGGTTTAACAAATTTTCGATCGAGCATTGATTAAATCAAACACCAGAAAAAAAAATAGAATTTTATTGAATCATCTTCTGAGAGAGCGCACAAATACCGTGTGGCTCAATCGTGTTAAATTGTGAGAATCATGGATCTATTTAGGTTATAGGTGATGTGAACCTTGGCCCGAGCCTTTCAATTTAATTTTAATCAAAGTCAAAATTTGGCAAAAAAACTACCTTGTTCCACTAACTAGTTTTTTGGCTTTTTTGGTTTTTAGTTTCGCAAAAAACTAAGTAGTTTTTTGTTAATGGAATGAGATAGTTTTTTAGTTAAAACAAAACTGTTTTTTTTTTTTTTAAGCGGAACGGGGCCACAGGAAAGCCAATCAATTTAAGAGGATTAAAAATGGCAAGTCATCCTGTTTGAAATTCCTGTTTGAAATTTCAACCCTTCAAACCAAGATGAAGTCTTGAAGAATATATTTAGTTGTTGGGGCATCATAGGACATACTGTAAAATTAATAAATAGTCTGTTTGGTTGATTAAGTCCCCTTGATTTGGTACTAGAAAAGGATGAAGATAATTTTGAACTTTAACTATTTAATTATTTATTTAATTTGGTTTACTCAAATTACATTTCCAAGTAAATTCTTTTTTTTACATTGACATTTAAATTTGACTTTATACTTAGAAACTTTATATTATTTTAATTAGTTAATTTTCTTAACAATGATAATAAATAAAAAAAAACTTGTAAAAGTGAATAATATTACAATCACATTTAAAAGTAAATAAATATTACAATCAGTCTTGGGGCACCGCCAAGTGGTGTTAAGCCGTTATCCACCACACATTTGTGGGATCCCGTATTAAGTGTATAGAATCAAACACAGGTGTAGTGGATAAATGTGCTAAGTTGCCAAGTGACGGTAATTTTTTTCTCATTCAACCAATAATTTCGATGTAGTGTATAGACTCAAACAAATGGTCGATGTTGTCCGATCGGATCCCAGGATATGTTATTTTTCATGTAGTGGCGCGTATTTTACAATACGAGATTGCCGATGTCTTTTCACGCATCTCGCTTCATCGGGGCAAAATGGGGTATCAACAATAATTAAATAAAAAATTGAATAAATAATTTAAAAAATTGAATTAAATAATTAAATGAATTAATTTAAAGAAATGAATTAAATAATTAAATGAATTTATATAAAGAAATGAATTAATATAAATAACAAAATTAATATAAAAAAGTAATTAAAGGAGGGGATGAGGGGTAAAACAGTCATTTGGCGCGTATCAATTTCCTAATTTGATCTCAACAAATTTATGAAATTAGATACCACCTCCGTGCTAAATTTCTTGTTCATTTTAACTTTTTATAAACCTAAACACAAATTTATATTTTCAAATGTATAATGTTATATAAACCCAATACGGGTCTCGTTTAGTAGTTCTCGATGTGTTCTATTAAACAAAGTTCTCAAACTGCAATATTATAGATTGAAAGATATAAGCAATTGAAAAATGATATGTATACATGTAAATTGATAAGAAATTCAGAGCAGAGCGAGCATAAAAGTATTTTATTTTGGATTAAAAAAATTACACATAGTTTGTTAGGTGAATGACAAATTGACCCAACTTTTTAATAAGACCAAATGAATAAATTATCAAAGAAAACATTAATTGGATCACGAGTGATCTCAGTCTCACATATCAAAACATTATCAAAACAAAAATCAACGTTGATCAACCCAAACCGAGACAATTCCAACCAAATCCCATATAAGGAATTCCAACCAAACCCGAGGAGTTAGCAAAGTGGACATTAAACGTGCTTGACCGTGAGGTCCCACGTTCGAATTCAGCAGAAGTCAATCATTCCAAATCTCGGGGCCAATGGAATTTATGTCCCGTTGTTACTTTGAGAGCACCAAAATTAGTCAAGGTACACGCAACTTGCTCCGGACATCCGATTATGAGAAAAAGAAAAAGACAAGGAAGTGCTCCCAAAAATCAATCCAAAAAACATAAACAAGTGGAGTGCTAAAAATCTAGCGTTCCTCTCACGTATACGCTTACGTCAACAACCCCAGCGCTCTCTCGCGCTCTCTTATATATATGTCGATAAGAATAAGAATTCCAGACGCCTCCGCTGAAGCATATTCCCATCTTTCGGTATCTCAACTATTAGAGTGATATGTCAGGTCCTCAGTGCTGCGCAAACCCTCCAGCCCTCAGCTCAAGCTGCGGCGTAGGGCACGAGGAGGAAATTGGAGGCCTCAAGTGTTACGTGACAGGGTCCCCTGAATCAAAGCTTGCTGTAGTTCTTATCTCCGACATTTTTGGTACTCACCCAACTCATTTTTCCCGTTCCCGATGCATTCGTTAGCACTTTTTAAGGCAGTTCTTGGCGTAGGAAACTGTGTTTTTCTTCTACTTGTGTTTACAGAGGTGTTGTTGGTTAATTTAGTGGGAATTTTATGTTTTGATTGCGGATATGCACTTTACTGGTTGGTGGGTAGTTTTGGATTACCTTAATTCATTTGGTGAGAGGCGATTAGAAATAGAGAGACTAGCCTGTTTATTTTTCAAGAATTAGTTGAGAAACAGGGAGAAAGAGAACTAGCTTATGTAACCACCTCTGTTTCTCAACAAAAATTATGGAAATTGGAGCCACGGCGGTTGCAGGATTTTAGTTTCACGGGGACGAAAATGTATGGAAAATATTACCATACAAAATACAAATATCTATTTCAGCTGAAAATATATAGGGCCTAGTTTAATTTTATTTTGTTGCGTTAGTGCGTTACTCAAGCTTCGTACGAATGATTTAGTGCAAAGAATACTATAAAAAAAGGAAGAAAACCATGGTGGAGGCGCCCCCGCTTGGAGCAAGACAAACTTGATGGGTATTATATTCTGAAATTGCATATCCTTGTAGAATCAAGAACAAGACCTATCACCCAATATCCTATCTCCCATGCTTATAGTATCCCATTTTCTGTAGCAACGATTCGCCGTACTGGTAACTTAAGTTTGGACATGTTATGCAATTGAACTACTTGGTTGTGCATTTGAGTATTAATCAATCTTTTCGTTTGCACATTTATACTAATTGAGGTTGTTCGATAAATTCTTCCATTCGCTGTCTGTCATCAAAATTACTCGCGCAGTAGTTTGACTGTTGTATCTAATTATGTCAGTGACTTTTTTCTGCAGGATATCAAGCTCCGAATTTGAGGTACTGTTAATTCTGACCTCTAATTGTGCAACCACTCAAAGCATATCTTACAAGCTACAATTAGCTGAATATTTTTCTCTGATTGACAAGCAAAAATTTACGTCATTGTTCTGCCTTGTGTTTACTAACATCCATATGTACGTTGATTGTCTTTCTTCTTTAGTTCCATATGCACGTTGATTGTCTTTCTTCTTTAGTTCCATATGCTCATACCGACGGATTTTTGCTTATGTGCTTTTAGTTTTCATCTTCTTGCTTTCTTATCAGTTTGTTTATCTTTTCTCCGGTTAAACCTTCAACCATAATCTTTGCTTTTGTTAAAAATGACACTTTTTAGACGCTCAGATAGTACTTGTGCATTGTATCATCCATCATTCTCATTCCATGCCACTACAAGTTATAAGTTCTTTAGCATTACCTGTAGTAAGTTTGAAAGCTCTTAACTGGCGAGCCTCTAGTTATTTGGGTGAGAATATGAAGAGGGCCTTTTCCAGCGCCTGTGATAATTTTGGGAGCTTAAAACTTTGGTTGTCCGAAATAATTTCCACCTTCTGTTTTTTAAGGGTTGACAAATTGTTAGCGTGTGCTACACCCGACACGTGCCAGGGCTCGCTAATGGTGGATTCCTTAGCGCTACAGCTACCACGAGTCGAATTTGTATAAAACATTCAGTGTAATTTCAGCCACAAATCGCACAAAAGACACTTATGGATAGCCAAGATGCTAGTTTTATGGGGGCTAGCATCCATCCTGTACTCGAGGCACCCCCTGCTAGCGCGAGGCACTTCACCATGCTTCTTGTCGGTGATGTATGGGTAGCGTTGTGAAGCGTCTCATGTCTTTTGAAATTATGTTGCACCTTCCCCTAACAACAATTGCTTTTAGCTGAGTTGCTTTACACCTGATCCAACACAGGATTCTTTTTATGTAATCGTACAACCTGAGCCGACATTGGCTGGCGTATTTTCCTAATAACTCCTTTGGATGTTGAGTAAATGTGAGAAAACAAAGGAATCTGGTTTGTCTCCAAATCTCAAGTCGACATTTGCTGTTGTATTTTCCTTACCACCCCTTCAGATGGTGAGTAAACATGAGAAAACGAAGGTATTTTTTTTTCTCTCCAAATCTCCCCATTTTGGGTGAGAAGTGGTGAGAAACAAAATGGACTTTAGACATGTGTGCAATTCATTTTCATTTCTCCCCTCTTTTGTGCTCCTAAACAACTGATGGTACACTAGAGGATTTCCGTTTGTGACATTGGTAATGAGCTTACGTAGGCAGGTGTATGTCCCTGAGAGTTGGTATGAGGTTTTTTTGATCCATCGATCAACTTTAAACTTTATTTGACCTTATGCTCTTTGCACAGAGATATGGTAGTTCAGATTGATTCCTAGACACGGTGTCATTTTGGTTCCTGCTGCTCTTAGGTGTGCGAATAGGAACTGCTTATATTTCTTGAAACTCGTGCCACAAGCTTCCAAATCTGCAGGAAACTTGCTGACAAAGTTGCAGCTTCTGGTTTCTATGTGGTTGTTCCAGACTTCTTCTATGGAGATCCCTTCTATGGAGATCCCTATGCACCTGAAAATGCTGACAGGCCTTTGCCTGTTTGGATAAAAGATCACGGACAGGTTAGTCATAGTCTCAATCCAGTTATACACGATAAACTGCTATCGACTTCAATCCAGGATCAGATTGTCATCATATAGAAATATGTTTCGCTGTTTTGGTATCCATGGTATGCATTTTTCCTTCTGTCCTGCGAGAAGTTGCATATCTACTTGGGATGATGGTGTTTCGGCGATTCAGCTGTCCCATTTATTTCATAGTTAGGAAATATATGTTTTATAGTTTGCTTTAAAGTTTTACAAGAATCTAATGGCGCGTTGAATCTGTTGATTAGAAATGGAGAGCCTAAAACACTAGTTGCTGAAAATCATGATACTCTTCTTATAGGATAAAGGGTTTGAAGATGCGAAACCAGTAATTCAAGCTCTAAAAAGTAAAGGCATATCCAGCATCGGAGCTGCAGGCTTTTGCTGGGGAGGTGAGATGGTTTCTAGAGAACTACTGTATTACTGTTTTCCGTTTTGCAATTGATACATGTATCACAAACACATTTCGCCAATAATATTTCACTTTGTCACTCGTTTGCCCCGTGGCTTATTTTTAACTGTAATTCTGTGGATCTTTTTCAGCCAAGCCTGTTGTGGAACTAGCAAAGTATGGTTACATTCAAGCTGCAGTGCTATTACATCCATCACTTGTTTCTTTGGAGGATGTCCAGGGTATGGATTCCATAACTCTTCCCAAACATAGTTCTTGCACATGAAATAAGAGATTTTGTTACGAGTTGGAATGCCAATGTTCCGTTTCCTTCCTGATAGCTCTCCAGAATTTGGAGTCGATTATGTTTGTTTGAAGAATGTTAACAGTGGGCATTATTTTCAGCGGCTAAGGTTCCGATTGCTATATTGGGAGCAGAGGTTGACGGATTTTCTCCACCGGAACTCTTGAAGAAGTTTGACGAGGCCTTGAATGCCAAACCTGAGGTAGGCAATCCCAAACAATTCAATTGAATATCATACTTGAAATTTTATTTCCTCGACTGATTTTCGTCATAATTTCATCTTTTATTTTCTTGATTTTCTATAGAACATTGAGAACGTACTAAAATACTTCCTTTCACCCGTGCTTAATGTGTCATTTTTAAAAATCTTATATCAGGGCAGAAAAGAAATTGAAACTATGTAAATCACCATAAGTCCTAAAGGGGGCGAATAGGACGACAAATTTAAAAATTAAACATTCCCATTTTAATCCATTTAATCATTTTACATGGAGAATCAATTAATATCACAATGTAAGAAAATATAGCAATAATCGAAAGAACACGAACACAAAGATATACGTGGAAACTACGTAGCGTCTAAACACCCTAAGCATAAAACCACGGCTAAATCTACTAATTGTTATAAATCAAAAGGTTTAATCAAGAGCTACAGGATTACCAACTTATCTCAAGCTACACCTAACTTTACTCCTTGATTTAGCTCTCCGAGCCCCTTCTCGATTCCATAGCCTCCTCGAGTCCAACACTCATCGATCTCCGTATTAAAGACGGCTCCGAATCATCTGGTCAAGTAGATTTAAAGCCAACAAACCATGATGTGTAGAAGATATGATTTTTATGAAGGTTTTTGTAGAACAAAATCAATCTAGACCGAGTCTATCCATTGAGAGGAATGCAATAGATTGAATAAAGATGATCAAAGCAAGCTTCAATCATCTTAAGAAATTCAAGCTCACAAAGGAATAAGAGGGCAGGACTCCTCTCTCTGGAAGTGGCTGATTTTTTGAAGTACCCTAAATGAGAGAAAAAGATGCTTATATAGTGCTCAATTCCGTAACCCCCAAGCTAGTCACTTAAAACATGGCACATGGCCTTTAAAAGCGCTAGCAGATGCATGTAAACGCTTTAGGGAAGCCTCTCTCAAGATCTGATCCGTTAGGATCATGGCATGTGGACACAAGGGGACACGCGTCTACAGACGCTTGGAAACCTTTTAAAATGCTGATAAAGAACAAGGGCCACTAGATGCTTTGTAACCGCAATGACAAAAACACCGCCCTCATGAAATCTAATGCCTTAGACTAAAATCATGATTTTTAAAATGCACCAATACATTAGATTAAGTCAAAATCATGCACCCTAAATCAAGACAATTAGATGAACTATATGCAAACATGATATGCATCATTATACATTTCTGAATTGAGTTTCAAACCATTCAGCACAGCATAGGCTTGACAACGCATCTTGAAATCATAAGTGGAGTATCTAGACTTAAAACCCAAACACACTAGCTCCCAAACCCCAAATGAAAATTAAGCAAATTACAAACTCCAAAAGGCTTGACAAAACCCGGAAAAAGCCAACAAAACTAACAATCTCCCCCTTTGGCTTTTCTTGGACTAAACCTTTCCAAAACAAGAATGATAAATGAAAACATTACCTAATTAGCTAGAAAACCTTCAAAAACTCTCAACCAAAGTTTCCATGAACAAAGCCGCAATTCTGCAAAAGAAACTCAGCTAACACAAACGCAAGCAGAGGCAAGCTAAGCTATCAAGGACAAGCTATCATATATAAAGCCATGCATCAAGATGAGAATATCCAACTAAGGCATAAACATAAGCAAAAGGATAAGCATGCATCAACCACCCTAGCACGGGTTCACAAAAACTCTAGTAGCAAAAGATAGAAATCAAGCAGCAAGGTAGTTATTACCTAGTAGCAACTACAACTCTTCTCACAAGCCAACCATTCTCTCCCTTTTTGTCATGGAAACCAAGGAACCCCCCAAGAATGAGAAGAGTGAAAACAGAATAGTATGGGAAGCTTATACAAGTACCCTATTTAGAAATATGGGCATCGACGGATGTTGCTGGATTTCTTTCTAGTTGTTTTCGTTTACCTTTTTGCTTTTGTTTGTAGTCATTTGGCTCCATACCTCCAAAAATAATAAATTTCGCATCCTGTTGAGAAACTAATGACTTCTAATTACTTCGCAGGTTGATAGCTTTGTGAAGATATTCCCGGGGGTCGAACACGGATGGACGGTGAGGTACAAGGATGAAGATGAAGCGGCCGTGAAGCGTGCAGACGAGGCACATACAGATATGTTGAACTGGTTTCTGAAATATGTTCACTAGAACACTTATAAATGTATGTTTTTATTGGCAGAATAATTTGATGGTGTGGTAGCATTTTGTTCATTAGAGAGGGGAAGTCTGTGATTAATGTTTTAGGTAATTTGGAGTTTTGTCTACCTTGAGAAATAGTGTGGTTCTCACAAGCTAAGTTTGTATTTGTTTTTTTGTTTGAGATTGTGGAAGTATTGTCTATCCTATTTACATGTTTTCTAAGTACGCAAAAGAAAACGTATATTAGAGTAATTTTATTGGGATACTATCACATGTTTGTTGGGTGTAATTCAAATACTTAAGAAGAATAATGTAATTAAAATCGAGCGAGGGTCCGTGCCTCCACGGGTCCCATGTGGGTCCGTTCCCAGTCTTTGGTTTGATTGCAAACGACTCTTGGGGACACTTCATCCCACACGTACACGTGCAAAAAGGCTATGGCAGGAGCTCTAATTTGAAATGCACACAAGATGATCACCCGAGACAACTTACGTTATAAAAAAATGGGAGAGTTGTTATAGGGTCCACTATAACTATTATATAAAGTCTAAGGTCCATTCTATTTTTTCCTAAGAGATTAAGTCCACACGCGCCATCAAAAGACAAAAAAAACCCTTCTCCCAAACCCTCCTCTCTCTTCCATATAAACCCCTCCATTTCACACTCCCACAAATCGCTCCTTTTTGCAACCGCCTCCAAAAACTCCATCTCCCACCTTACGTCCTCAACCAAACCAAACCCAGATGACCATTTAATTTCTTGATTTCGACGAAGATGACCATCCTCGAGAGGAGTGCGGCGTCGTGGGAATCTACGGTGACCCTGAGGCCTCCCGCCTCGCCTACTTAGCCCTCCACGCCCTCCAACACCGCGGCCAAGAAGGCGCCGGAATCGTCGCCGTTAACAACAACATTCTCCACTCCATCACCGGCGTAGGCCTCGTCTCCGACGTCTTCAACGAGTCCAAACTCGACCAACTCCCCGGCGACTCCGCCATCGTCCACGTCCGTTATTCCACCGCCGGAGCCTCCATGCTCAAGAACGTCCAGCCCTTCGTCGCCGGATACCGCTTCGGCTCCGTCGGCGTCGCCCACAATGGCAACCTGGTAAATTACCATGCCCTCCGTGTCATGCTTGAAGATAATGGGTCTATTTTCAATACTAGTTCTGATACGGAAGTGGTTTTACATCTCATGGCGATTTCAAAGGCTAGGCCTTTGTTTTTGAGAATAGTTGAGGCTTGTGAACAGCTTGAAGGGGCTTATTCTATGGTGTTTTTTACTGAGGATAAGTTGGTTGCGGTTCGTGATCCACTGGGGTTTCGCCCATTAGTTATGGGTAGGAGGAGTAATGGGGCTGTGATTTTTGCTTCTGAGACTTGTTGGTAAATGTGACATGTTGACTACTGGAGTAGTTAATATTGTCTTGTTCTTTTCTTGGGTGGGACAAGTGTGCACATCCCAAATACAAAAACAAATACTCGCCACGTTGTCTGCTTTAAATTGGTTTTTTTTTTTCTTTTCTCCTCCCAATGCTCTTGCTTATGCCTTTTCTTTTGTTTATTTATTTTTTGGACATGCAAGTTCACAGTTAAAAAGCAATCCTCATTAAAGATAGCCACATCTTTTGAGTATAGATAACCATATCTAATGCAAAAAAGTGAATTAGAGGTGTTATGGAAGTATGAGGTTTTATGTTAAAAGCAGAGAGTTTGTGCTGCTACCTTGTAGTGCTTGGGTGGTTGAGGACATGATCCCAAGTAAGTTTTTTAAACAAAAATATGCCCAGATAACCACATCTTATGAGTGCAGATAACCACCTCTTGCGAGTCAAGATAACAACATCTGATCCTAAGTAGGTTTTTTTTAAAAATGACACAGTTCAGATAACCACATCTGCGCCGGTCAATTTTCCGGCGAAATCCAATTTTCTGGCAACTTTTCCGGCACCGGCAGAATTTTCCGGCGAACTTTCCGGCGAAGTCCAATTTCCCGGCGAACTTTTCCCGCACCGGCGGGATTCCGGCGAACTTTCCCGGCAGACTTTCCGGCGCCGATGACTTTTCCGGCGAAGGTATATTATGTATTAAATTTAATGTAAGGGTACATTTGTCTAGTAAAAAAATAGAATGGACCTAAGAGCATTTAAAAAGTGATTTGGTGGACTAGAGGTGTTATGAAAACATTAGGTGGACTAGAGGGCTTATAACAAGCTATAATGGACCCTATAACAATTCTTTATAAAAATTTAGAAAAAGGACCCGCAATTCTCTTCCCCGCTATAAGGATCAAACCCACTGCTATCTGATTTGGTGACTATGTTTAGACATGTTTTGGTTATGCATTCGTAAGACACATTATAGGTGGAGCTCATTCAATTCACTAAAGGCAACTCACATGGTTTTCAAGTATGAAAAACTTCAAAGGTTCCGGCTATTCAATTCACTAAACACATTATATGTTTAGACATGTTTTGGCTATTGATTGTCGAGATGGACGACTCGGATTGGGAGTTAGGCTGGGGCCTACCGTCCTCAAGGACAATAGAGTCCCCCAATCCTTCGAAGGTATAGATAGCTATGGATGCCAATCATCTTGGCCGTAGAAAATAAAAATGGGTAAAATAAAGTGCTTCCAAAAGAAAAACTAACCAGAAAAATAAAATTCTGAGGGTGTTGACACGGAATTCTCCAGGGACAGGAGAATTGTTAATGCCAACACCGAGTGGTGTTGTGAGAGTGCGGGCGTGCCAAGAGATAGGAGATCTCCAGAAGACTTAATAAAGAAAAGAGCCTAAAATCTGAATAAATTCTTTTCAAGCAACTGTGATAACTTATTCAGGAGGAACTAAGTTACAAAAGTTCGAATGCCTTGAACAAGGACTTCAACAACAAAAAGAAAAAGAAGATTACATAGAAAAGAAGAAGGAGAAAGATAGGAGATAAGAGTTGACAGACATGATTGAGAGAATAACAATCGACTAACTCGATGGTTAGGAAATCAATTACAATGCTGTTGTGAGCTTTTGGTGTGTGAACCCTTGTAATGTTGCACAATGACTTGTATTTATAGGCATCATTTGCCTATGAATGGTTCAGGAGATTTCGGATCCACGAAGCACATCTTCTGTCCACTTTCTTTAGAAATCTTCTCCAAAGCTGCCAAGTGTCCCTTTGACTCAGTCATCCCCTTTTATTTGGTGCTGCAATTAACTCCTAGGCCGCCAAGTGTCGCAGTACTTCTATAACTAACCACTTTCCACAAAAAGTGGTAACTAACTCCTTGGAGGCTTTCATCCCACGTGGCAATAACTACCCACTTTCCTTGATTTAAGCTTCATGCATTTGAAAGAATGTCTAATGCTCTCACATATCGCCACGTGGCAGAAGATATCCGTACCAGGAGATATCATGCTGACAAATGTCCCATATGGCCGAAATTAACTATTTGTGATTTTATCTAATCATCACATGTTAATTTTGGCCTTTTGGAAAAAATCATGGGATAAACTTTGCTTCCTACAATTTAAATTGTAGGTAACCACCTTATCACTTTCAAAAGATGCATTATCTCCTAAATTGTAGGGATAAATCCGAATTCAAATTAAAGTTTTTTTAGCCAATATTATTGCCACGTGTTAAAAATTAAAAATTATGGTACAAATATTGCCCCCCATAAACTCTATTTTTGAAATAAAATGGAGTTTAAAATATGTTATATAAATAATAATGGGGAAAAAGAGTCCATAGATACTAGAGAAGGGGACTCTTTTTACCGTTATCTTCTAACACGTGGCATCATTCAACATTTTGGCCTTGCCCCCCTTGACCTCTCCCCCCCCCCCCCCCCCCCCCCCCCCCCCGAGATTCAAATTTCTTCTGGACATACCGGTACTTCAGCCTTGATTTCTCCTTAAGCAGGTGAGGAAGTTTCTGATTTTCCTTGACTCTATCCCTCCTTAGCCAATCTCATTCCTTGTCTAGTCCCTTGAAGCTTCCTTTTCTGGGGATTTGACAAAGCATTCTTTGGTTATAAGAGTTTTGAATGCTTGACTTTGAATTATTGGCAAGAAGTAGGAGGTGTTTCGATCGTCAGGTTCTCCAATTTTCTCTACACTTCGGCCATGGCAAGCCGAACTTGTGTAAATACTGAAGACCTCTTTCTCTTGCCATGTATGTTGACTGGAGAAAATCTTCTCTTTGTTTCTTGACCACAATTCTTTAAGTCTAGCATTCTTCTTGGGTATTCATTGCCCAAGTTCGGTGTAACTTTGAGTCTTCTTATAAGGGAAACTTCTCCTGATGTAAATAGCTTCCATATCTCACCAAACCTCCTATCTCCTAAGGAGATGGTGTCAGAATCCTCCCAAAAGAGGTAAATATGTAGGAGAAACGAATTACCCTAGCTCCCTTTGCTCAACAGAAGGTGAAGCAAATAAAGGGCTTTGTTATCTCCTGAACCCTTAATCATGGCCATTACAAAATCTCCTGCCATTTTTTGTTGGCTTTGACCTCATTCGGCCTAAAGTGAAGAGGAATTTTGATCTGCACATTCCCATCCCTCCTATACTTGTGTTGTTCTTGAAAACTCCTTTGGAAGGCTTAGAATGGTGTTGCAAACCGTCCCTTCTGATTTTCCTCTAACAGTGAGCCAATATCTCCAGGAAGTAGAATTGGCTTAAAGCTCAACGGTTTTCGCATTCGAAGAAACTCATTCAGCTCCTATTTGTCCTCTTAAGAATCAGGTTATACAAATCTTTGATATCTCCTCATCCCCTTGTTGAGAAGAAGACTTGGTGGCTGTTGCCGAAAATTGTGGCCCATAGGCTGTTTGAGCGACAACATTGGGACAAAATCTCTTTTATGCCCCCTGTTTCTCCTTAAGGATAATTAAAAAGGGAGTTTGGTATTTCTCCAGATTCATAAATGGGCTTTGGTTTATCTTCTGAGCCCAAATTTACTTCCTCCAAAGGATCTTGAACATCTTCTGTCAGATCATATAACTTTGCTGGTGGAGCTTCCAAATCTTCTAACTGGATGACATCATCAGGAGGTGTATTGCCCCCCTCGGCCACAAAGGCCGAATTATCTTCTGCATCCATGGTAGGAGACCTTGGCTGATGAGTTGACATCTTCTGCGACACCAGCAAGTGTAGAGGTCACTTTATCATTGAAGAAGGCTCTCATCTCCTTGACGGCCTTTACCAAACTATTTGTTGACTCTTATCTCCTTCAGGAAATTGTTAAAAGGAAGATTCGAATTACTCCATGCTCCATGAGGTTGACTGTTGCAAGGAGGAGAAGGTCTTTGGTTGGGACCAGCGCCTTCTTTCACCTCTTTCGGCTTATTCCAAAGAAAAAACTCTTGCCAGCTTAGGCAGTTGCTCCTTAGGAGATATTCTTGAGTCAAGAAGCAACTGAAATCTCCTAAGGTCTGAACCTGAGTGGCTCAACAATAGAACCCACACCTCACAAAGGTCCAGGAGATGTCGTCTGATCATGGCCAGCATCTCCTTGATGGCCTTTGTCAAACTATTCTGAGAGTCTTTGACCTCCTGTGGAAGGTATTGTTGAAAAGCGAATTAGATCTCTTTATGCTCCTAGAAAATGACCGTTGTGAGGGATAGGAGAACTTTGGTCAGGACCATTTTTCTCCTTTGTCTCGTTCAACCTAATCCGGAGTAAAATTCCTGCCGACTTAAGTTGCTGCCCCTAAGGAGATTTTCGTGAAAGGAGATTTTTGTGAAAATCTCCTAAGGGCTGAACTAGAAACGGCTGGCATGTTTGACGAATCGGCGGTTGAACCTCATGAAGGGCCAGGAGATGTCATGTTCTCTCTGATAAAGGCCATCATCTCTTTGATGGCCTTCGTCAAACTTTGTCGAAGTCTATGTGATCTCCCGAAGCGAACCGACAATGGAATTAGTCGACCCTAATGACAAATTGGCGATGCATTCGAGGATGATATCCCGCATTCCAACAGCCACCTTCTGGAGATCTTCTTGAGAGGCTAGAGCAATTTGATCTATGCAACGCCTCCTCCTCCAGGACAAGTCTTCTTTAGGCGAAGGCTCATCCGTTACCGTATTCTTTGTTCCTCCTTTGTTTCCACCTTTTCCAGCCATCTTGAATCTTCAATTGTCTTAAATGGGTCCCACTGGGCGTGCCAAAAATGTTGACACTGAATTCTTCAGGGACAAGAGAGTTGTTAATGCCAACACCGATTGGTGTTGTGAGAGTGCGGGCGTGCCAAGAGATAGGAGATCTCCAGAAGACTTAATAAAGAAAAGCGCCTAAAATCTGAATAAATTCTTTTCAAGCAACTGTGATAACTTATTCAGGAGGAACTAAGTTACAAAAGTTCAAATGCCTTGAACAAGGACTTCAACAACAAAAAGAAAAGGAAGATTACATAGAAAAGAAGAAGGAGAAAGATAGGAGATAAGAGTTGACAGACATGATTGAGAGAATAACAATCGACTAACTTGATGGTTAGGAAATCAATTACAATGCTACTGTGAGATTTTGGCGTGTACCCTTGTAATGTTGCACAATGACTTG
Source organism: Vaccinium darrowii (assembly GCA_020921065.1). Taxonomy (NCBI): domain Eukaryota; kingdom Viridiplantae; phylum Streptophyta; class Magnoliopsida; order Ericales; family Ericaceae; genus Vaccinium; species Vaccinium darrowii. Next base: position 5,915,918 of record CM037151.1, on the reverse strand, counting down.
TATTTATAGGCATCATTTGCCTATGAATGGTTCAGGAGATTTTGGATCCACTAAGCACATCTTCTGTCCACTTTCTTCAGAAATCTTCTCCAAAGCTGCCAAGTGTCCCTTTGACTCAGTCATCCCCTTTTATTTGGTGCTGCAATTAACTCTTAGGCCGCCAAGTGTCCCAGTACTTCTATAACTAACCACTTTCCACAAAAGTGGTAACTAACTCCTTGGAGGCTTTCATCCCACGTGGCAATAACTACCCACTTTCCATGATTTAAGCTTCATGCATTTGAAAGAATGTCTAATGCTCTCACATATCGCCACGTGGCAGAAGATATCCGTACCAGGAGATATCGTGCTGACAAATGTCCCATATGGCCGAAATTAACTATTTGTGATTTTATCTAATTATCACATGTTAATTTTGGCCTCTTGGAAAAAATCATGGGATAAACTTTGCTTCCTACAATTTAGGCACCTTATCACTTTCAAAAGATGCATTTTCTCCTAAATTGTAGGGAATTCGGCTTAGGGATAAATCTGAATTCAAATTAAAGTCTTTTTTAGCCAATATTATTGCCACGTGTTAAAAATTAAAAATTATGATACAAACAGAGGGACAAAGAGAGCTCATCATGCAACATATATATATTCCCTCCGTCCCATATTGTTGGCCCTATTTATCTTTTTGAATGTTCCAAAGAATTATTTATATCTCATAATCTATGATGTTTTTTATCATTTCAACAACTTTGTTTAATAAAACTAATTGAGATCTATCAAACAAGATCCATATTGAATATAAAAAAACATAATAAATTAAAAGTTATAGAAAATTCTTTGAGACGCCCAACAAAAGAAAGAGGCTCAACATTATGGGACGGAGGGAGTATATATATACATGGATGTATATAAAAACACAGATATAGAAGTTAATATGCCAAATTAGAGGAGAGATGAAAATCGCGCTTCTGAAAAAAAAAATCTTGATTATGTGAGCAGAAGTTGCAATAATGAAATAACAAAATCCATAGGGTAGCCTGAAAATAAACTAAACCCAAGCACATTTATGCAGTTGTTCTGGGCTGGGAAAATCATTGCAGAGTGATTGACGCAATATAGGATTCATCCCTCTCACAGTGATACGATTTTAGAATTATATTTTGGCATTTAGTTTTGGATATCACGTCATTCGCCATTGAAATTCATTATTGTCTACGAAATTTGTTTTTCCATCTCTTCCGCTAATACATTTTTTTTTTTCTCAGGAAAATCAAAGCGGTAGGTGAGAGCTCTGGCGGCACCTTGGGGATTTCTTGTATTTGACGTCTATAGCGTAGAATCTGGATTATTTTCCTTATTTGTGGTTCATTGCTTATTTGGTTTATTAATCAGCTATTCGTGCTCCTCCGTATGTTGCTTTTTGTCTTTTATGAAGAAAAGTAATTCAGATGTACATATGAATACAGAAATGCAAAGAAAGAAATTAAAAGTTTCAATTTACATATTACTGTCACCTTTGACACAAGATTTTGAGGGACGGTGGGGCCCTTATTCCTTTGTTTAATTTGGCAAATAGTTTTGGAATATTAATCCTCCAAAATGGTGTTTCCATGGAAAGATAAGATTAGAAGGCAATGATTTTAATTCAATCTCATCTACACAAAATACACATATCTATATTATTATAAATCTCACTCTCTAATCCTCTGCAAAACAAAACAAACACGGAATTTTTTCAATCTCAATCCCTCCTCATTAAGAATTACTGAATTTATAACCCATATCAAACATGCCTCAAAATCCAAAATAATAGAGGAGAGAAGCAGATATAACTGAGCATAAAATCAAGAAACAAATCAGGGTTCGGATCCTGATATGTTTTAAGCACAGCAGGAGGAGATGATGCGCAATCGTGGTTTTGTTCCAATGTGCCAGTCTGGATGTGTCGTGCCTTCTGGTGTCGTCGTAGCCATAAGGTGAAACAAGACTCTCCACATATAAATCAACACTAAACTGCTTCCAATGTTGAGGGATCCCAATCCGCTTGAATCTTTTTTGTTTCTGGTTGTAGATCACTAACTGCCTTGACCCCTCTGAAAACAAAAGCATTACTACCTCTCCATCCACTGTGAAACACAAAAGGTACAAGTATTGGAAAAAGAAGTCTCCTTCTCCTTCCACGTTTGATATAACAAACAACTTGGTCCAAGAGTCTTTCACTCCGTATTCCTTCATCACCCAAACATCCGAATGAGTATTTTGACGTTCGTCAACCACACAAAGACATCCACCCAAAACTCCTCCCAAATAAAACCCATCATCCTTACTCCCCCAATTTGGCCTCGGCACCTCCCTGAATTTCTCCACCGTAGCATCGAAACCAACAATACGACAATCTACACCAAGGTTGTTATTTACAACCCAATGCGGTGTCCCATTCACGATAATCCCCGGCATAACATCAACAACTTTGTAACCTAACTCTCCAATGATTTTCCATGAGTTGAGTTTAGAAGAAAGCACATGAACAATAAGAGTGGCATTGGGTTGATGACATTCATTACGTATCCGATTCTTAGGCCAAACAAACGCAACAACCCTGAAATCATCATTAGCAGAGTCATAGCCAAGCCCAAACATACAACACCTGTGTCCGAGGCCCCAATAAGGTGGTGAAATTTTCTGAAACGTTCTAATTGATGGGTTCCATAAACATATAAATTCAGTACTAATATTCAAGAGGTAGACTCCATTAAATGAGCCCCAAATTTCACGACACTCACCGGGCGTTTCCATCTCGGCTACGGTGTGATCGGGTGCTTCGTAGTCTATGGAGTACAAAGATGCAGAATTGTGAGGGTTGATGATTAGCTTCTGGTTCATGTTGTGTTTCATGGATTGATGGAGGTGAGATTTGATGAATTGGGGATTGGAGATAAGAGCGAGCCATGGCTTGGAAACCAATTTGAAGCGGCACAAAGGCTTGACGGGTAGTCTTGAGAGTATGTCGTGGATGATCTCTTGAGGAAGATCCGGTAAACGCCGTTCCATGCTCTAGGAGAGTAAACTGTTTTCGAGGGCTTTCTTTGGGGTAGCGTTGAGAGGAAGGAGAGGCAGAAAAACCAATGGAGAGGGAGAGAGAGAGAGAGAGAGAGAGAGGAGCGGGTCTATAGGATCTGCCGGAAAGGAAGAAAACCAACGGGTGATGAATGAGTTCGAGGTTGGCACTAGGTGAGCAAATATATCCTTCTCCCGTTATCATTTCCTTTATTCATGAACAAAAAGCCCAATATATTAAGTGAAAAAGAGGAGAGATGACACTGAGGATGATGGGGAAACCAATTAATTATCTAATCAAACTAATCAAGCAACGGCAAGTGGTAGTTAGCTTATGCGGTAGAGCTCTTGGATGTTTCACACTGTATTCCGGGATCGAGTCTCATTCTCCTCTCCCCATGTAATAGATTAAGAATGACGAATGACAAAAAAAAAAAAAAACTAATTAAGTGACAAGGGAAGACGCAAAAGAGCCAATCTTGGGGGACTTTTTCGACTTCAACTCCCTTGTGCAAATTAATTATCTAACCAAAAAAAAAAAAAAAAGATTCATCCCAACAATAATCTCTCGAGTAATCAAGACATTATGGGAATCAGATTAGGGTTTGCTTCCAGAAAGATGATATCCTTGTGAAATGTTTGAACGTGGCCAACTGAGCTAGACCCAGTTAGCTACGATTTATTCCTTTGTATACCATTATTCTATAGGAAACCTCACACCCCTTTAGGGATGGCAATGGGGCGGGTTGGGGCGGGTTTTGATGATCCCGGCCCCGACCCTAAAATTCCGGAACCACCCCTAATCCGCCCCTAACCCAACCGGGTAATTTATGGGTACCCCCGCCCCTACCGGGTAACAGGTTTACCCGCCCCGCCCCTATTTTTTTCACATATTAATAAAGTATATTTTAGACTCCAATTAGTGAGCACAAATGATTAAAGTTCACAAAATAACTTTTACAACTTAACCAAAATCTACTATCTAATGTTGTATTTTAGTGGTAAAAGTAAAATTATAAGAATAAAAATAAAATTTGATGCATATAAATGAGAAAATATAATTTGATATATACATATAAGAGTATATAAATCACCAATGTTCCAGTCAAGGATCCCGGATTGAAGGAAAAATGGTGTTTTTGAGGTTTTAAAAATTGTTTTTGCATAATCCAAACCGTCCAATGTGTTTTTAATGATCCCCGCGAGAAATCATAAAAAAAAAAAAAGACGACCAGGAAGGGCTTGATCCAAGCAGTTTTTCACAAAAACTGTACATATACATTTTTATGAAAACCTGCTCGGATCAAGCCCTTCCCGGTATTTTATTATTTTTTTTAGATGATTTCTCGCGAGGATCCTTAAAAACATGTTTTAAACACATTGGACGGTTTGGATCATGAAAATTTGATCCAGAACTATGAGTCCCGGATTCGGGATCCCTGATTGGATCGAGACTGTATAAATATAGTTATACATATACGTCGGGGCGGGTAATATAGGGGCGGAGTGACCATACCCCTGCCCTTACCCTAAGCCTAGCGAGTTTTTCAAAATCATTCTCTGCCCCTACCCGTTATCCAAAAAAATAGTAAAAAACTCTACCTATCGAGGCGGGGTAGGGAGGGTCCAGAGTGGGGCGGGTTGAATTGTCATCCCTACACCCCTATGAAATGTTTATTGGCCAAAGTAAACTTGTGTTCAATTTATAGATACACAACCTGTTCTTTTAAATTATTGTTGGATCTTTATTAACTTGTATTCGTCTTACAAACATAGACACATCTAATCGTTAGTAACGCGCCTGTAAATTTGTATTCAATTTACAAATCAAACTTGAGTTACAAATCAAATTTGTATTCGTCTTACAAATCCACCACACTTATGAGTTATTGTGTATTCGAAAGAAAGGATACGCTTCCCTTTCTTTCGATAACTGGCTCTCCCCAAGTATGTTAGGAAAGAGGCGGGCTTCGCTTTCTTAGACCAAAAAAATCAAGGTCAGAATACGAGAGCCTGAGGAACGACTTAAACTACCCCCTTCTTCTCTCAAAAGTTGGCCAAGTATAGAAAATGACTTCTTGGAAAATATCAATTAACGGAATGAAAAATACATGGTGCGGATTACACAAATATTGCTCACATGACTCACCATTTGTACATTTCAATTAATCTTTCAAATCAGCAACAAAATAAAAAGGTCCCACCCCATTAACCCTCATACCTTAATTAGAATGCACGTGGGGATCCTGTAATAAAAGTTGTGCTAGTCTTGCACAGAAATGACCAACATTTATATTTTTTCACATAAGCCTAGCCCGTGAAATTTATATATTGAACCCTCACACTTCCCCGGTTTTGGTTACGCATTTTAGAAATCTAGAAAAAAAAAAAAAAAAATGGGGCCGATGTGTACACGCAGAACATGTTCAAAATGTTTCAAGATGAGATACTCTGTGTGACTTCATTCCTTGTGGTGAAAGGTATTGATGAGGGAGATTTCGTGTGTACAATAGTACAAGATTGAGTTCTACGCAGAACCAGAAGTAAAAATGTTTTTTTTTTTTTTTGGGGAACAGGTTCTTTTATTAAGGAACAAGCTCAACGAATCAAGGGGGAAAGCCTTGAAGAAAACAACAAAAGAATAAGCCAAGCAAATAGCAAGGCCAAAAAACCAAACCTAGAACCACTGGCGGCTCCACATGTTGCTTTGGGTTGTCAATTGACCACCCAAAATTTATTTTTTTTTTTGGTTCAAATATATGTAGTATTTTTAGTTTTCTTTGAGTTTAGGCCTTTTTGAACACCCAATCAAAAAATATTTGAACACCTAACCCAAAAATTTGAACAACTAACCCAAAAATTTGAACAACTAGTCCAAAAAAATTAACCCACAAACCAATGGAATGTAAACAACCAAATTAGAAGTCATAAGCGACTCCGTAGCTTCTCAACGACGTCAATTGAACAACCTAAACTCTTCTATATTTTATATTATACGTAATAATTTTATCTCGTGTTTGTCTGATAATTTAGTCATACACTGTGAACATCCATCAATCCAAAAAATTCACAATTTAACACATGGTATAAGCTCAAACCAAAGCACACACTCTTAATGATAAATAAAAATAAAAGATTAGAGACAAAAAAGTATCTATTGGTATAGATATTGTACTCTACATCTCCAAAAATAAGAGCATATGTTAAAAAAAAATTGGGGGTTATTTTTCACACACAAAAATTTGTATTATTTGGTTGCATTTTTCACACAAATATACTCCATAAAAATTTGGGGGTTATGCATGACTAGTTAATAGACCTAGTAGAATTAAAGTAATTTTTGAACACCCTGTTCAAATTTTCTGAAGCCGCCACTGCCTAGAACCCAGCCAAGCAAAAAACAAAACAAAACAATATTACAAACATCGAGCAACTATGAAGAAGCTATTTACACAAAAAAAAAAAACTATGAAGCAGCTGATTGATCTTGTTGTAGCACATACACAGGAATCACCCAACCAGCACAAAGAGTTTGGTTAGCAACATGGCATTTTCTAAGTTCCTAACACATAAAATAGGGCCCCACATGTGCTTAGGTGTGCATTTTAGCAAAAATTTTTTAGGTAGTGCATTAGAGATGGCCTAAGAATGAGTTTAACCCCCAAATATCGAAGCGGTGGCAGTCACCTGCCAACCAAGGACCTCATGAAGCCTTTCCTTTGGTTTTCGCCTCCCACCTGTGTATTATTCATTCCTCTGTTGGGCCAGTCCAAACAGACTTTCGACGCTACTTAAATTAGACCCCTACTGATGAATGGTGGGATTAGTCCGCATATTAGTCGGTCTACTTGACCCGAATCTGATACCGCATCATCAAAAATACAAGAAAGAGTTTAAACTCAACGCTAAAATATTCACTTGCAATTACAACCTTACATTAAAGGCTAAACATGTCCCATAGTTTCCATCAACACCAGATGAAGGATAAAACTCAGCGGATGACCAAGCAATAGAAAGAAAACATAAGTTGTCTAAAACATAAGCAAATTTTCTCAAGATCCTGACCACCAAGCACAATGAGAAAATAGCCTATATTGTATCTTTTCTCGTAGCATAGTTGCACACAAGTTTCAAAATAAATATGCAAATAGAAATTAAGAGCAATGACAATAATGGTTTGACAATTTGAAATTACTCACTTTTTCTTCCATTTCCATCTGATTAGCTGTGCCTTCTACTGTCGTTGCACGGTTGCAGCCATAAGGTGAAACAAGACTCTCAACATAGTGTAAAGCAACATCAAAGTCTTCCCAATCCTCAGGGATCCCAATCCTCTTGAATCTTTTTTGTTTCTGGTTGTATATCACTAATTGCAATAACTTTGAATTTAACACCATTACTACCTCCCCATCCGCAGTGAAACTCAACAGGTCAAAATCATAGAAAAAGAACTCTCCTTCCACATTTGGTACAACAAACAACTTGGTCCAAGATTCTATCACGCCGTATTCTTTCATTGCCCAAACATCAGAATGAGTACGTTGACGGTCGACAACCACACAAAGCCATCCACCCAAAACCCCCATATCAAACAGATCCTCCTTACTTCCGTAATTAGGCCTTGGCACCTCCCTGAATTTCTCCTCCGTAGCATCCCAACAAACAATACGGCAATCGCTATTCACAAACCAATGCGGTTTTCCATTCAGAATAGGCACCCGCATATCACCATCAATTTGATCATAACCAAATTCTCCAACGATTTTCCATGAACTTAGTTTAGAAGAAAACACATGAACAGTAACAGGGGTAAGATATAAAGCCAACCCAACAACCTTGAAATCATCGCCAGTAGAGTCGTAGCCAAGCCCATAAATCATTAAATCGTGTTGGCACTCAGTAGGTTGTGAAAATTTCTGATACATTCTAATTGTGGGGTTCCATAAACATAAATCAACACCACTATCTAAGAGTAAGACTCCATTGAATGAGCCCAAAATATTGTGAAACGTACAGGGCATGTCGAGCTTGGCTAAGGGGTGATCGGGGGCTTTGTAGTCTACAGAATAGGAATAATCAGAATTTTTGGAATTTTTAGAGGCCATGACTACCTTCTGTTTCATGTTGTTTTTCATGGAGTGATGGAGGTGAGATTTGATGAATTGAGGATCGGCGATAAGAGTGAGCCATGGCTTGGAAACTGATTTGAAGCGGCACAGAGGCTTGACGGGTAGTCTTAAGAGTATTTCGTAGATGATCTCATAAGGAAGATTGGGTAAATGCCGTTCCATTCACAAGTAGCGGACTGTTTTCTAGGGCTTTCTTTGTGGTAGCGTTGAGAGGAAAGTGAGGCAGAAAATCCAATGGAGAATTAGAGAGAGGGTGGTGCGAAGGCTTTATAAGATCTGGTGCGAAGGCAGAAATTTCACAACCACCCATTGAGGTTTACCTTTAGTACAGATTCCCCCTCCACCTATGGAAAATATATAACTCCTCCCTCCCTAAGGTTTATGTTTGCATTTCAAGTCTTCCAACCCGACCCATGACCCACCCATACCTGACTACTTATAACCCAACCCAATTTTCCCCATATTGTATGATGGGTTATAAATGAGAAAGCCTACATTAACCCATATTTGCATAGGTTGATATTTGTTTAAAGTGTGTTCAAGACGGGTTGGCACTGCGCGAGTAGATACATCCTTTCCCTATTATAAATTTCTTTATTCATGATCTGGCAGTCCAATTAATTATCTAATCAAATTAAGTTGAAGTGACTAGGGAAAACACCGAGGATGTGAATTCAAACTAATTTATCTGATCAAACTAATTAAGAGAAGAGGGTAGATGCAAAAAAAAAAAAAAAAAGGCGATATCTTCAGGGACTTTCTTGACTTCAATTTCCTTTTTGCAAATTAATTATCTACTTAAAAACAATGAGTCATCCCCAGAGTGATATCAAAAGTAATCACAAATCATTTTTAAAACCAAGCAGCAACCACAACTATTCTCACAAGCCAACTACCCTATTTAGAAATATGGGCATCAAAGGATGGTGCTGGATTTCTTTCTAGTTGTTTTCATTTACCTTTTTTACTTTTGTTGTAGTCATTTGGCTCCATAGCTCCAAAAATAATCAATTTCGTGTCCAGTTGAGAAAACCACACTATTTCTCAAGGTAAACAAGAACTCCAAATTACCTAAAACATTTATCACAGACTTCCCCTCTCTAATGGATAAAATGCTACCACACCATCAAAGTATTGTGCCAATAAAAACATACATATGTAAGTGTTTTACTGAACATATTTCAAAAACATATTTTCACCTCTAAGTCTAGAAAAGAGGCATCTAATTACCAGTAAGGTAAGTCACTCTTTTAATTACCATTAAGGTAAGTCACTCTTTTTTAGAGTTTAGGCAGCATTTAGGGTATCATACGGTTTCATAGGGTTTTAGAAGTTTAGGCACTTTCATATGGTTTTAAGGGTTTACGCACTTTCATTAGGGTACCCTAGGGTTTAGGTTTAGGCACTTTCATAGGATACCCTAGGGTTTAGGTTTAGGGTGCACTTTCCTATTACAATGTTTTAGTGATTTAAGCACTTTTCGTAAGGCAACTTAGGGTTATAGGCACTTTTATAAGGTACCCTAGGGTTTAAGTTTAGGTTTAGGCACTTTCATAGGGTACCTTAGAATTTAAGGTGCACTTCCAAAACCTTGATGTCAATTGTTTCAAAAAGTAAAGGGAAAAAAGAGAAAGAAAGGGCAAACTGAGCATGCACTGCCCGTAAAATGTGATTCCCCATTACATGGAGTGGGTGGTGCATTTTCAATTTTCAATTGTATCTATCGGTAAATGTTGCTCCGGACTTGTACCGGCCTATAAAAGGCTCTTTCAAAAACCAGTTCAACATATTGTTATGTGCCTCGGGGACGGCCCTAGGGTAACCCCAACAAGACCCCGGGCTTGGGCAACCCACCACCAAAGGGCAACCAAAAAATAAAAATTTTAACCAATTATGTAATAAATAAATATGTTAATGCATACAAGACGTGTAAAGTTTTGTCCCAGCGGTAAGGTGTTTGCACTCTTATCCGGCAGATGCAAGTTCGAGTTCCCTTTGCCTTCATATTATTTTCTCTTCGCTATTTTCTATAAGTGTTGGCACAACATAAGAAATTTTCAGTTTTTGGAGGTGCGACCGCCTCCATTTCCCTTAGATTAAGACTGGGAATGGCACAAGAAGAACATACCCAGATGTATAGCAATAGTAGTGGTGGTGATGGCAGCGGCGATGGTGCAGGTGGTGGTGGTAGTAGTAGTAGTAGCAAATCCATAAAAAAATTAAAGGACAAATTGAGGTTTTAAAAACAAAATTCCAGATCTCATAATAGAAAGGCCTAGCAACCAAAAAGAACAATAGGCCTAGGAGCAATTGGTACGCATACAATAGAACAGGGTGAGGTTTTTGTTTAACCTTTATTTTTTTTACAAATGTATATTTTTATTTTTTATGACTTAATAGTGAATGGGCAACCAAGTTCGGCTCGGGCTTGGGCAACCTAAACATTAGGGCCGGCCCTGATTTTAGGGTGGACTTACTTGTTATATAACCCATTTCTTGTGAGTAACATAAATTCAAAATTACTACTCCCTTCGTTCCCTTTTTTATTGTCGACATTTCTATTTTTAGATGTCCCTTATTAAGTGTGTTTTTGAAAAGTTAATGGCCAAAAGTTTGTATAATTATTATTTTACCCTTTTGAAAAGTTAGTGAGTAAAAAGTTAATGGGTATTAATGAAAGATAATTTTGGAAAGCGAAGTTAAAAGTTGATGTAAATGATCTAAAGTGGGGGATAAAAGTTGATGTAAAAGGTGTAACGATGATGTTTCTTTAATAAGTTGGATTTATGAAGCAAACACTTAAAAAGAGACGAAGAGAGTATTTATAAAGTTTGCATGTGCACAAATTGCGCACAAATGGTCCAAGATGTTTATTAATTCCAAAATTTTATTTTTCCATTCTCCTAAATAACCTACATTAATTGGATTAATGTGTGTGATTGATCAAGTTGTTTGAATTTTCTTTGAAATTCATTCATAATTCAAGATCCGGAATTATGAATGAAAAATTGGAAGATTTAATCAAGCACTTACAGTTACTTTTTTTTTTTTGGTTGAAAAGCAAAGAAGACTATTAATCAAGTGTAATAGTTACAAGAGATTAAAGGGACAAGAGAGAAGGCATCACAACAAGAGTTAACCATTCCAACGAGTTGGCATCCAAAACACTCGACAATCGATATGCCGCTCAAGCTCCAAAGATCAAGATTGACAAAATATCAACCAAGCTCAAGGAAAGAAAGGAAGATACAAGATGCAGTGAAACAACCCCAATTGAATCCCTTCTCGACAGGGTATCCACCTACAGAGGTAGTTACCAGAAAAATTAATAAACCCCCAATTGAGACCCTTTTGAGCAGAGCATCCACGACTCACCAGACTATAACCCATCATTATTACAGACATCCCCAAACATCTGCCAAATTATTAGCTCCAAGCTAAGAGTATTTGCAGTATGAATCATATTCCAAAGGACAGCAGCAGTAGCTGCAAAAAATAACAGCAGAAGAAGAATAACAGCTTATAGTAACATGACGCTCTTGATGCTGCAACATTCCACCATTGTGGACACCTCTGAATTCCAAAATGATAGAATCCCATCAGCATCCACATCCATGAACTAATGCTCTGTGTCTCCCCAGATAGATTTGGCAAATTTGAAGTAATTGACCTCTGTTTAGTTTCTGAAAACATTGCTAAATCTACTTCCTGTTCCCTTCAGGAACTTCTTAATCTTCCCCCTATTCTCAAAATTGCTTAATAGCCTGCTTAGCAATTCTTGCTTCCTATTGAATTTCCCTTTCAACCATTTTACTGATCACCTCCTCTTCAGGGCCCACATAATCATTCCCCAGCAGTTTATCCAGAGCCCATGCAGCCTAAACTTCACTCAAAATAATTCTATTCCTATTTGCAATTCCTTCGGTTGATATAGAAAGTGCCACAACAACAGCTGCAGATCTATATACAGCACATTTTTGCTACTTCTTTTCTGATTTTTGTTTAGTTGATCCGAACTGTGTGGGATCCATTTACAGTTACTTGCTAGAGCTAATTTTTTCAAGGAGACCTAGGAACTATTTTAAAAACTAATGAACAGTTTGGATCCCAAAGTGGATCCCACACACACCCATCTATCCACAGTCTGTATGCATAGTCAATTCAATATAAATTCAACTTGATCTTTGTTCAGTACTCGTACAGGGCATTAAAAAATTTCCAAGCAAACTTCTTCTTTTTTATGTTGCCTCGTGCATCGAATAACCACAACGCTAGTTTATATATCGATGCTCAAATATCTAGCTAGAATGTGTTATATCGAATTTATGCCAAGTAAACATATCAAGAGCCTAATCTCATAACTAGGGGTGTAATCGAGCCAAGCTTCCCGCTGCTCGAGCTCGGCTCGCAATATTTTTACTAGGCTCGAGCTCGGCTTGCCAATTTTTGAACAGGCTCGAGCTCGGCTCGCCAGGCTCAGATTTCTTGAGGCTACAGGAGGCCATGACGTGGCTGAGGGAAAAAGGGTTGCTGGCTTCTTTAATTTATAGCCATACATTGGCTGTGAGGTTCTCTCCACAGGCAATGTGGGATTTTGTTGTGAACAAAGGCCATTGACTCAGGTTTTGATCTGCTCTATCATGTTGGAAAATGCGAAATCTGTTTCTGTTATGTTCTGGCTTCATCAGTGATGTTAGGGGTAAAATAAAGATTCGACTTCTGAAAAATAACAGATAATCCCGAAGCTTTACCCAAACATGGAAGGCTGTACAAAATTATCTTTGAGGAAAGATTGACTCCCACGTAGTAATTCTCTTACAGATGTTCATTTCATATAGATTTTCTCGTACTTATGGTTATAGTCATAGTTTCGTCGAGGCTTCCACATATTTAATATCATACATTCTAACCATTCGAATCAAGCCTTAACTGAAGCATATTGAGAACTCTTACTAATTTACGCAAAATCAACCAAAACTACGAAAAGACGAACATAGAGACGACCTTCATCTTTTGGCGATTCTCACTAAAAATCTGCTTCTAAGGTCAACGGAGGTGGAAATTACCTTGTACTCCATAACCACCTCGTCAACCTGGCTGGATGGTACTCCGCCCTATTGATCTCATGCTACTTTGTAAAACAACAAGAAAAAACCACCAACCAAATTCTAAAAGATAGGAATTGCACTCTCATGATAACAAGTCCTTGTCAAAGTCCTAGAAATAATAAGATGTCAAAGTCCTAGAAATAATGTGAAAATAAGCACGAACTGGGAAGACAGAACTGCTCGAAACAAGCTTCATTGTCTATGGTGTGAAGCGAAACTCAAACCTCTACTTGATAGACAATCATAGAAGCACACTACCACAAGAAGGACTAGAATTCATGACATTAACACAAAAGTTGGTTCGAAATGAATTCATCTTTTGCTTCATTGTGTAGGGGATAAGAAGGGATATGAAGAGGTGTACCATGGTTTGTCTAAAAGAATTGAATCCCTTCTCATGCAAATCCCCATTTCCACACGGCAGAGAGTCTTCCACATCTATAGCCCCTCGCCACATTTTCTAGCAACAGGGCTGACATATGAGAGCACTTGAAGCAAGGCAGGTTTCAAAGGCCAAATTTGAACCCAAGCAAACTACTTAAAAAAAAAAAAATATCAAGTTAAACACCAAAAATACTTTCAGCCATAAAGGAAGGCTTCAACTCCCCATGGCACAGTCCGATAGCTTGCATTCACAATCTCATATGTTAATCGACAAAAATAAGTTACATCAACAAAAAAAAAAATCACTCATTCCATTTCAGGATATAACATCCCAGTTTTAGTTAAGAAACAGAAGCATAACAAAATTAGAAGTTTGACATAACCATTGTCTAGGACAAGGGTCTTTTCCCCCTAATTTTACTATTGTCAATTTCCAATCAAAATCTTAATCCTTCCTATTTTTTAATATTCCCGTGAACATATGACATGCTCTGACTAATTAAGAATCAATTACCTTAAAAACTCCTCGCTCACGCTTCCACTTTATCGTCACACCTGAAAGAAAATTTTCCGTGTACTCTTCTTCCTCTTCCCAGTTGTTGTTCGGGGGTGAAACAAGACTTTCAACAAATGTAGAAGCTTTGCTATTGTAGATAAGGTTTGTAGATTGGATCGGAATATACCGGCAAAAATTAAATTCCCTATTGTACAAAGAAATTTTATGTACATGTGACGTATCCAGTTGCATTATCACTTCAGCGTTCTTTGTAAAACACAATGGCGACCAAATGCAAAAGTGAGATAAATGCTCCACATTTGATATGACGAACAAGCTTGTCCATGATGCTTGGTCGCCATATTTCTTCATTACAAATACCTCAACCTTAGTTTCATTAAGACTTCTGCAGTCTGTCCAGAGAGCCAAAGAAAGACATCCATCCAAAGCACCCAAACCAAGTACGGGTTTTTCTTTCTTACTTTGGGGCATTGGAACTTTAACAAATTTATTCGTCCGCAAGTCAAAACCGACAACGAATTTGTTACTAGTACTTTTACTGAACCAATGCAAACGTTCATTCACTGTAGGCCCTGACTTAAAGCGTCGCATATTATAAGGAAAACAAACCTCTGTCCAACTTTTATTCCTAAAACTTCCAACCATGACCTTATCATCATCCCGGTGTTGAATCCGTTGCCAGCACGCCATTACTACCTTGTAAGCATCAGTGGATGAATCATAACAAAGCCCAGAAGCATTGTGATCGCCATCAAATGTCCTCAAGTACTTATGAGAGAGAACTTTTTTGCAACATCTAGTTGATGGATTCCACAAGAACAAGTTCAGAGTATTGCTTAAAAGCACCAAACCATTACACGAACCCCGGATTGTCAACAACCCCCAATTTACCTTTCTACCCCTCACCTTCAACTGTTTAGGTTTTGGTACCTCCACTGATAAAGCTTTATCATTTATCAAGTGGAGGGAACAATAGAGGTAACAATCGGAATAATCAGCTGTTGAAAGGTATTTAGACACAACGATTACGTGCTGTTTTGGAGCTGAAAGATTGAATTCGGGATCTGAAATTAAAAAATCCCAATGCTTGGAAACGCTCCTGAATCGAAGAAAAGATTTAACTGGCAATTTTGAGAGGATGGTAACAAGGATCTCTTCTGGAACGTGGGGGAACTGGGTTTCTGATTTGGCTTTCAGTTGCTTGATCCTTTCACTTCTTCTGGTTGGTTCCTTTCTCTTCTTTGAACAAATGCTGGTAGACGACATTGTAGCGGTTCTAGGGTTTTTTTTCCCCCACACACAAAAGCAACCGATGGTTCTCGTCTTGATCATCAAAATAGGGATACGATTTCACTTTTACCCCTAAACTATTCAACTTGTTTACTTCCGTTGATAAGCCCTCAATAGTGTAAATAACGGGGCTTATCTCGCTCAATTTTATCACACATACTTGCATTTTGTGGATTTATAGGATTGATTTTGCGCGAGGTTGTGTTTTTGTTATTTACAGGAAAAACGAGAGAAAAAGATGTACTTTAAAGCCATGGTTGAACCAAGGGATGCCCGAGCACCCTAGGCCACATAGCACCCCGCCACCGAGTCCCGGGAGTCAAGGAATGAAGAATTGAACAAGACTTGGGAAGCTTAGAAGTTACGATGACAAGCCGGGCGGTCAAGGGATCAAGACAAGAAATTTCTTAGATTTTGCACTTTGTACCCGTAGAGCACTTTTGCTTGTACAGGTACAAAGTGTCAGTGAAATTACAGTGAGTTCTTGTACCCGTAGAGCACTTTTGCTTGTACAGGTACAAAGTGTCAGTGAAATTACAGTGAGTTCTTGTACCTGTAGAGCACTTTTGCTTGTACAGGTACAAGCTGCATTTTTCTGCAACTTTTGAGCCCGATCAAGAAATATCTAGTGGCAATTTTGTAATAACTTGGGGCGACTTTTGGGGCCTATAAATGGTCTTCAACCTCAGAATTTTAGGGTTAACTTGGTTTCCACCTTCTCTCTCTACCTCCATTAGTTTGTAGCTTAGGATTTGCTCTCCCTTCTCTCTAGGATTTGATGTACTTCCACTTAATTTCAAGGTAATTGCTCTTCATTAATGTTGTTGTGCTACTCATTATCTATCTAAATCTTGTGTTTATTTCCATTTTCGTCATGTTTTTCTTAATCACGTTTTTCTCTTTGTTGTGTACTTTAACCATGTTTGAGTAGTAGTTTAGGCTTGGTCATGGGGTGAATATCACCCCATGACTTCGGTGTTTCAATGGCTTCTCACGTTTGTATGCTTATTGTGGGTTTGTGAATGGATTAATCACTCTATATTCGGTCTAAACTTAGAGTTGTTAACCTCCTTGATTGGGTGTAGACAAATTACTTGGCACACACAATGCTTTGAGCTATGTCACTTTAGGTGTTCGATAAAATGTATAAGAGAGTTTCTTTCCATTTGCAAACCTCATTCTTGTGGTAAAGATTGGTTTTCATTGGGTGAGTTCAATTTTATGTACCAAAACTAGGAGTTGTTAACCTTTTTGATCTTGTGTAGGCAAGGGCTTGACCACTTGCCACACATGATGCTTAGAGCTATGTCACTCCAAGTGTTTGTAAAAATGCCTCAAAGAACTTATCCCATTGTTAAACCAATTTTCTAGAGTCAAAATGATTTTCATTGTCAAATCTTCCGAATGAGAGCAAGTGACTTTGTCTCTCACTTGAGTTATAGTCGAGAGCCATTGAATATCCCTAGTCATGGGTGGTATGATCCTCTAGACCTTGCCGCCTTTAATTTATAGTTTAAAATTTCATTTTCAATCGCATTAGAGGTAGAGAGAATCCCACAAACAAATCACAACCAAAAGGTTGGCCGTCCTAACGCCGAAACCCCCTATCGTAAAGCAATTCTGTAACTAGCTCCGACCCCTCCCTGTGGATCGATACTCGGACTTAGCCACTATTCTCTGGAGTAGTAGTTAATTCCTTGTTTTTATAAATGTATTTTTGACTCGGTACGACACGGTCAAATTTTGGCGCCGTTGCCGGGGACCCAATGGTCTGCGCCGCGTGAGTTTGCCTCGCGCCACGCCACTGTAAGTATTCCGTTTCATTGGTACATATTTTTAAATTTCTGTCCTATATTTGACGAGGCGGCGGCATAGCCCCTCGGAACTGTTTGTGGTGAGGTGGTTGAATAACCCCTCCAGTCTGTGTGAGTTGGTAGTGTATGCACGGGCAGCGTGGTTACTTTCGTGACCCTTATAATCGTCGTTTGGTTAGTATTGACACCCCTCTTGTGGACACAATGGGCGATCGTGAGGAACCACCTCCACCACCACAAGTGTTGTCCATGAGGCTGTGTCTTAACCCCACACACCATGTTCCACCATCACCCATTGTTCATCCCACACCCACCGCCGAGAATGCTGTTTACACGATTAGGCCCAACACAATTCCGATGTTGCCGGCTTTTCATGGGATGAAGTCCCAATGCCCTTACGATCACGTGAGGGATTTTTTGGATCTGGTGAACACACTTGTTACGGTCCCGGCTCAACTTGAGTCCGCACGCATGAAATTATTTCCATTTTCTCTCAAGGACCATGCACGTACTTGGTTGTCGACTTTAAAACCGCAGTCCATCACCTCGTGGGAAGAAATGCACGATGAATTTCTTAAAAAGTACTATCCTGTGCATAAAACGGTTGAGATGAAAAAGCGTGTCTCCAACTTTGCCGAAAAACCTAATGAACCATTTTTCACTTTGTGGGAGAGATTTACAAATCTTTTGGCTGCTGTCCCGCATCATGGTTTTTCGGTAAAGGACAAGATGCAATTTTTTTACGAGGGCATTTCGCAAGGGACTCGGCAATTCATTGACACCATGTGTAATGGTGAATTTTTAAACTGGAGTCCACAACAGTGTTATGATTTTCTTGAGCAACTCGCTGAGAACAACCAGTCGTGGGATTATACGGATCCCTCGGACAAGACCTATGAACCGGCGAGTGCGAGTCAAGGTTCGGGTGAGAGAGGGAAATATGTGCTTAAAGAACAAGATGATTTCAATTTTAAGCTTTCCCAACTCACTAAAAAGTTGGAAAATTTGGAATTGAAGAGTGTTAAGGAGGTGGCGTGTGTGCTTTGTGCAACCCAAGGGCATTCAACTGAAGATTGCCCGACTCTGCCCGGGTTGAAAGAAATCCTCTATGGTGGAGGTACTAATCAAGCGGAGGCAAATGCCATTAATCAAAATCAGAACCAAGGTTGGTCGGGCTATCAAAATCAGCCCCAACACTACCAAAGCCAACAAGGGCAAGCACCACATCGGTATGCCCCGAATAACCAACAGTCCTACCCTCCGCAAGGACCTCCTCAAGGTCCCAATGTTTACCAACCTTCTCATAGGAGGAGTGTAGAGGATGTTTTACAAAGTTTTATCGTAGGCCAAACCGCGATCAATGAGCAAAATGCCCAAATGATGAGCAACATTCAAAATCAAATTTCTAAGTTGACCACGTCTATGGGGCAGCTTCAACAAGAAAAGGGAAAGTTTCCCTCTCAACCTCAACCAAACCCCCAGGGTCAAAACTTTGTTGGTAGCTCATCAGGACCCAACTCTAATGTGGAGCATGTTAAATCGATAACCACTTTGAGGAGTGGTAAGGATATTGACAAGTCCATTCCACCCAAGGCCACTCCTCCCATGGTCCAACCTACTCCCGTCATAGTAGAACCCACCCCGAGTGGCGTGACTCTTTCGCCCAAGGTTGTGGAGCAAAGTGCTCCTGTTTGCCCTTTTCCGGCACCATACCCTCAACGGTTGAGGGCACCGCCGAAGCCTACCACGAATGATGAGGTCTATGAGGTTTTTAAGCAAGTTAAAATCAACATCCCTCTCTTAGATGCTCTCAAAACCATTCCGGCCTATGCTAAGTTTCTTAAAGACTTGTTGATAAGCCCCAAATGTTGTATATATCCGGGCTTATCTCGCTCAATTTTATCACACACACTTGCATAATTTGGTTTTATATGAGTGATTTTGCGCGAGTTGTGTTTTTGATGAGTTTCAGAAAATCGGAGCTAAAAGGCGCGTCCAAAGCTCCAAATAATCCCCGGTTGTATCCGGAAGTACCCAAGGCCCCGCAATGCCGTGGAGGACAATCGCCGAAGCTTGGAAGTCGATTCTAGAAGCTTTGGAAGGTTCAAGGAAGGCCCGGAACAAGAGAACAAGAGATTTGGAGTTATGAGCCTCGAGAAAATCTGACCAACTGATAGAAAAAGGCTTATAACTTTCAATATACAAAGGCTATGACGATGAGGTCAATTGGGTTGGAAAGTAGACTCATAGAGCTTTCCAATGGTTCAAGAATTGCCTCATTCCGAGTTCGGACGGAGCCGGGAGGCCCAGACAAAGAAAAGCTCAGAATTTTACTCCTTGTACCGGTAGAGCACTTTTGTTTGTACCGGTAGAAGCAATACAGTGAGTTCTTGTACCGGTAGAGCACTTTTGTTTCTACCGGTACAAGCTGCACTTTTCTGCAACTTTTTGAGCCCGATCTAAAATATCTTGTGGCACTTTTGTAATTATTTGGCACGACTTTTGGGGCCTTTATAAGGTCCCCAACCTCAGAATTTTAGGTCATTCTTCATCTTCCACCTTCTCTCTCTACCTCCATTAGTTTTGTACATAATTTGCTCCAACTTCTCTCTAGGATTTGATGTTTTCTACTTAGATTCAAGGTATGTTGCCTTCATTAATGTTGTAAGTATTTCTCTTATCTATCTAAATCTTGTGTTTATTTTCATTTTCGTTATGTTTTCCTTAATCACATTTTTCTCCTTTGTGTGTACTTTAAGCATGATTGAGTAGTGGTTTAGGCTTGGTTATGGGGTGAATATCACCCCATGACTTCGGTGTTTCAATGGCTTCTCACGTTTTTATGCTTATTGTGGGTTTGTGAATGGATTAATCACTCTATTTTCGGTCTAAACTTGGAGTTGTTAACCTCCTTGATTGGGTGTAGACAAATTACTTGGCACACACAATGCTTTGAGCTATGTCACTTTAGGTGTTCGACAAAATGTCTAAGAGAGTTTCTTTCCATTTACAAACCTCATCCTTGTGGTAAAGATTGGTTTTCATTGGGTGAGTTCAATTTTATGTACCAAAACTAGGAGTTGTTAACCTTTTTGATCTTGTGTAGGCAAGGGCTTGACTACTTGCCACACATGATGCTTAGAGCTATGTCACTCCAAGTGTTTGTAAAAATGCCTCAAAGAACTTATCCCATTGTTAAACCAATTTTCTAGAGTCAAAATGATTTTCATTGTCAAATCTTCCAAGTGAGAGCAAGTGACTTTGTCTCTCACTTGAGTTATAGTCGAGAGCCATTGAATATCCCTAGTCATGGGTGGTATGAACCTCTAGACCTTGCCGCCTTTAATTTGTAGTTTAAAATTTCATTTTCAATCCCATTAGAGGTAGAGAGATTCCACCAAACAAAAATCACAACCAAAAGGTTGGCCGTCCTAACGCCGAAACCTCTACCGTAAAGTAAGCCTCTCACTAGCTCCGACCCCTCCCTGTGGATTCGACCTCGGACTTCCGAGTTATTATGCTTTGCGACACCTAAACCCTACGCTTGGGGAAACATCATTTGAAATACAATCCAAGGACGCAAGCACTTGTGCACAGTCAAGCGCAAGCTAAATGTGCAGAAAAAGGTCTTCTTGACAGAGCAAGCGAGCTCCATCATCCAAACCAATGTTGCTCCAAAGTACAAGGACCCCGGGTGTCCTACCATTTTTATTACTATCGGGGGCAACAAAGTGGAGCGAGCGCTCTTAGACTTGGGAGCTAGTGTGAATTTGCTTCCGTACTCTGTGTACCAAAAATTGGGGCTAGGAGAGATGAAACCAACCTCAGTCACTCTCCAACTAGCCGATCGTAGTGTTCGGATACCAAAAGGGATGGTGGAGGATGTGTTAGTCCAAATAGATAACTTTGTCTATCCTGTGGACTTCGTGGTTTTAGATACTTGTTTTGTGCCTCCCACCCAAGCTCAAACCCCTATCATTCTCGGGCGTCCCTTCTTAGCGACGTCTGACTCGATCATTCATTGTAGAAATGGGTTGTTGAACATGACTTTCGGTAATATGAAAATGGAACTTAACATCTTTAATGCGGGGAGTCAAATGGGGGACAAGGGGGGTGTTCAAGAGGTGAGTGTGATAAACACGTTTGGGGAGGACCAAGTGTTCTCTCCTCTGCGCGAGGAAACGTTAGAAAAATCTCTCACTGCCAAAGAGATGGATGCAGAGGTTGATTACTTATACTCTTTACTTGAGACACAAGACAAGTATGGGCTCGGATATATGTCTACTACTTTTGAGAAGTTGTCACCCATGGAAACCGAGATTCTCCCTTCGAATCTCCCACTTCTTGATATTCCTTGGGATGAGCAAGTGTTGGAGGTGCCGAGTTGTCCATGGTTAACCGACATGGATAATTATTGTGCCACGGGTGAGCTTTCGAACCAATGGAATCCCCAAGAGAGGGAAATTTTTTTAGTTGCGCTGGAAAGGGTTATCTATGATGCTCCTTATTTGTTCAAATATCATCCTCCGGATGGCCCATCCGCTTGTTTCATGTAACCTCGTCGGTACATTTTTATCCCTCCTTGTTCTTCATTTTCATACTGTCTTCGTGCTATGAGGACATAGCACATTTTAAGTTGGGGGGAGGGTTTACTTCTTGTTTTGTTGCATTGTTTCTTGTTTTGTTGCATTGTTTATAATAAGTGTCTTGAAAAAACAAAATTGAAAAAATTGAAAAATTGAAAAAAATTGGTAAATCAAGGAATTTGGATACGTGTGTGTGCTTACTCTTAATTGATGGCTTCTAATTAATGCTATGATGTTTGTTGTGTGAGACGGAGTCTTGATACGATTTCATGGATAGAATTAAGCTTGTGAACATGACGTTAAAGGAAAACACTTGGTTAAACTGTATCACCTATAGTTGGATAGCGTATGCTCACTTAAATTCATGCTTTCGCACGCACATTGTCCCACTTGAGCATTCACTGGCTTCGAATTTGGTTCACGTGTCATTGATCCCTCGGTGTGAATTTACTTGTATGTGGAATATTTGGAGCCCCTTTCCTTGAAAAAGAAAAAGATGATGCATGCTTTATTGTTAATGTTTATCCGGGCGTTCATTGAGTAACCGGACAATCGGGGTTTGCTCCCACCGTATTCTTCGCGTCAAAAGATGGATAGACCTTGTGAAGGCATTGTTGAATGTGGTTAGCTTGGATCTCACTATAAAGCCTTTTTGACTCGAGCAATTAAGTCTGAGGGGTCTCTCAAAACCTGGCGCCCTAAGGCCATTTGGCTTGGGGATGGCCGACCTAACGCTCGCTAATGGGGTCAACTAGAAAGCCCGAGAGGTCCGGCATTGCACGACCACATATATATAAAAAAAAAAAAAAAGATTCATTCGAATAAAGGGAAGGGGTGTACTTAAAGAAATACTGAGCTATCAATGGTGTGAGAACTGTTTTCAAAGTTGGTGAATTTCTATGTGAGGTTTCTATTTACACGCATGCCACGTGAGAATTCTCTATCCGACCATAGGTGAGAGGATTGATTTTTGTGCTAAATTTGGTTATGAAGTTCACTTGCTTAATTCTTTCTATGTATGAAGTATCTTGCCATGGACTTGCATGGAGGACATTGTGGTGCTATGTGAGGTTGTCGGTTGGGTATGAGTCATACTTAAAGTATTCAATTCCTTTGTGTTTTGTGAGTGTTCATTGCTGAAAACCCTCACGAGACTTCACTCGTCCTACCGGGGCCGCCCGGGGGTTTAAAAGACATATCCATTTCAGTTTGTTTCCGTTAGTTGCATTTGTTTAGTTTGCTCGGGGCGAGCAAAGTTCAAGTTGGGGGGTGTGATAAGCCCTCAATAGTGTAAATAACGGGGCTTATCTCGCTCAATTTTATCACACATACTTGCATTTTGTGGATTTATAGGATTGATTTTGCGCGAGGTTGTGTTTTTGTTATTTACAGGAAAAACGAGAGAAAAAGATGTACTTTAAAGCCATGGTTGAACCAAGGGATGCCCGAGCACCCTAGGCCACATAGCACCCCGCCACCGAGTCCCGGGAGTCAAGGAATGAAGAATTGAACAAGACTTGGGAAGCTTAGAAGTTACGATGACAAGCCGGGCGGTCAAGGGATCAAGACAAGAAATTTCTTAGATTTTGCACTTTGTACCCGTAGAGCACTTTTGCTTGTACAGGTACAAAGTGTCAGTGAAATTACAGTGAGTTCTTGTACCCGTAGAGCACTTTTGCTTGTACAGGTACAAAGTGTCAGTGAAATTACAGTGAGTTCTTGTACCTGTAGAGCACTTTTGCTTGTACAGGTACAAGCTGCATTTTTCTGCAACTTTTGAGCCCGATCAAGAAATATCTAGTGGCAATTTTGTAATAACTTGGGGCGACTTTGGGGCCTATAAATGGTCTTCAACCTCAGAATTTTAGGGTTAACTTGGTTTCCACCTTCTCTCTCTACCTCCATTAGTTTGTAGCTTAGGATTTGCTCTCCCTTCTCTCTAGGATTTGATGTACTTCCACTTAATTTCAAGGTAATTGCTCTTCATTAATGTTGTTGTGCTACTCATTATCTATCTAAATCTTGTGTTTATTTCCATTTTCGTCATGTTTTTCTTAATCACGTTTTTCTCTTTGTTGTGTACTTTAACCATGTTTGAGTAGTAGTTTAGGCTTGGTCATGGGGTGAATATCACCCCATGACTTCGGTGTTTCAATGGCTTCTCACGTTTGTATGCTTATTGTGGGTTTGTGAATGGATTAATCACTCTATATTCGGTCTAAACTTAGAGTTGTTAACCTCCTTGATTGGGTGTAGACAAATTACTTGGCACACACAATGCTTTGAGCTATGTCACTTTAGGTGTTCGATAAAATGTATAAGAGAGTTTCTTTCCATTTGCAAACCTCATTCTTGTGGTAAAGATTGGTTTTCATTGGGTGAGTTCAATTTTATGTACCAAAACTAGGAGTTGTTAACCTTTTTGATCTTGTGTAGGCAAGGGCTTGACCACTTGCCACACATGATGCTTAGAGCTATGTCACTCCAAGTGTTTGTAAAAATGCCTCAAAGAACTTATCCCATTGTTAAACCAATTTTCTAGAGTCAAAATGATTTTCATTGTCAAATCTTCCGAATGAGAGCAAGTGACTTTGTCTCTCACTTGAGTTATAGTCGAGAGCCATTGAATATCCCTAGTCATGGGTGGTATGATCCTCTAGACCTTGCCGCCTTTAATTTATAGTTTAAAATTTCATTTTCAATCGCATTAGAGGTAGAGAGAATCCCACAAACAAATCACAACCAAAAGGTTGGCCGTCCCAACGCCGAAACCCCCTATCGTAAAGCAATTCTGTAACTAGCTCCGACCCCTCCCTGTGGATCGATACTCGGACTTAGCCACTATTCTCTGGAGTAGTAGTTAATTCCTTGTTTTTATAAATGTATTTTTGACTCGGTACGACACGGTCATCCGTCCTCCAACTCTCAATTCCTTCGGAATGCAATCTCAAGTGGATTAGTAGCTGTTAATTTGTTATCATAAGTATTGAGAATAATCATTCGTCTTGACAATACGAATTGAAAAAGGACATGAAAAATTGACCCTTTTTAAAAGAAATTCATAAAAGATGAACAAGATAATGTACAATTGAATAAACTTTTTTTTTGTCGTAATTCTATACTTTTTAAGTTCCTCTCGTCAAAAAAAAAAAAAAGATTAATATTAAAAAAAGCCATGCAGATGTAACAAAAATGATGAGAAAAAAATACCCAAGCTTTGTTTTGGGGAAACTATTCAAATTTGTAACTCTGTCCATTATTTTAGTTGTAACTAGTTAATTATACTCTCAATAAAAGAGTATTGACAACTTTTTATTGAGATTCTTTCTTTTTGCCTTTACAAGGCCTGATTATATGCACAAAACCACGTGAAAATAGACACAACTCGGCTTTGACTTGCTCATGGGTTGGGTTGCGCTTACAGTATTCCTATATGGCACGACACAATTAATGAAAACCCCAGGCTATGCATGACATGAAATATGTTAGACATGGAAACAAATGAGTCAGGCTTGCAAAATATTGCCATTTGATGAGTCTATATGTGGGGAGTCAACTTGGTTTTCGGGGAATCCCAAGCCGGCACTATATTTTGAGAGATGTCCCATCCAAACCTTTATTGTATTTTTCTCCCACATAGCCCCACGCGTGACCCATCCCATTACTACTGGTTTTTGACAATTCTCTCTCTCTCTCTCTCTCTCTCTTTCACACACACACACACATATATATATATGGAGCACTTCTAGTCCGGGATCCAGGACTCCGGACCTCCATGTTCCCTATATTTGTTTTTATGATCCAAACTGTCCAATGTGTTTAAAACGTGTTTTTAAGGGTCCGTGCGAGAAATCATCAAAACAAAATACCGGGAAGACCTTGATCCGAGCAGTTTTTCACAAAAACTCATATGAAAAATTGCTTGGATCAAGGTCTTTCCGGTATTTTTTTTTTTTGATAAATTCTCGCGAGAATCCTTAAAAACACGCTTTAAACACATTGGACGCTTCGGATTTTGCAAAAACAATTTTTAAAACCTTCAAAACACCCAAAAAAACACCAAAAATCCTGCAATCAGGGATCCCTGACTGAATATATATATATATACATACATACATACATATATATCCATCTTTTCTATCTCCATTTTATTTTATCTTTTTAAGACTAAAAAATTTAATACCCTTCATTATGTATATACATTTTTCATAAAATTTATATTTTTAGAATCTACTCGATGAGATCTATCAAACAAGACCCATTTTGAATATAAAATTATGCACCAAAAAAACAAATTTTGGGTGTGAATTATGTAGAAGATATGTGAATTCTTTATTTGAGGGGTGTGAATTCTGCATTTGAGGGTGTCAATTGTTCAGAAAGAGAGTGAATTCTTTTGGAAGGTGTGAATTCTTTTATTTTTGGTGTGAATTGTGTAATTTGGAGAGAAAGTTGTGACACATGAATTTTGCATTTGAGGGGTGTGAATTTTTTCATTTTGGAGATCTGAATTCTGTATTCGAGTGATGTGAATTATTTATTTTGGAGAGTGAGTTGTGTAGAGGATGTGTGAAATCCACGTTTGAGGGATGTGAATTCTTTCATTTGGAGGGTGTGAATTCTGTATTCGAGGGGTATGAACAGGGCCGGCCCAGGCCCTTGGGCCCGGGGCACTCCAAAAATGGTCACTTTTTGAGGCACTCCACCATTTTATACTAATGAGCTTGACTAGAACACTTTTTGGACCAAAATAAAGAAAAAAAATCCATTATAAGTTACAAAAGAGCTCAACCATTGTGGCCCAATATTTAAAAAAAGCCCCAGAAGCTATTGTGGCCCAAAATTTAAAAAAAAGGGCTCAAAGCTAAAACTGATTTAAAAGAAAATCATTTTCTGCTTGTTACAGTTTTTATTTCTGGTTTTGTAAAAAATCAAGGCAGTTCTAAACGAAATGATTAAGTTTAGTTTATTATTTGCTTAAAGACAAAGTAATTAGGTAGTAATTTTCTAATCTTCTTGTTAGAGTTTCGAGTGGGTTTGTATTTGGGATTTCTAAATTGACACAAGTTCTTGAGTTTTCCCAAGTAACCAAAAAGTTGATCAAATTTCATTGTTTTTCCAACAAATATAGTCATAATATTAATTCCCGCAGATCAAATTTCATACTTATTATAAGCAGCCAAATGAGCCATTTTGACCCAAATTTTTTAGAGGAACCTTGAAGAACAACAGATTTGGGTAAAACTAGGGTTTGGCATTTGCATAGCAAAGGAGTTTTGACCCAAATTTTGTTTCAAAAAAGGCATAGGATTTCTAGATGCTACACCGTTGTTAAATTTAGCTTGTATTAATACCCTTTTGACGGAGATATTGTAATAACAAAAACGTAGAAAGTTTGGTTGAGGAACACGAAAATTTTTAGGGCACAATTTTTTTAATTAGGCCTAGGGCACCCAAATACCTTGGACCGGCCCTGGGTATGAATTGTGTATTTTAGAGAGTAAGTTGTGTAGAGGATGTGTGAAATCCGCGTTTGAGGGGGTGTGAATTCTTTCATTTGGAGGTGTGAATTCTCTATTCAAGGTGTATGAATTGTATATTTTGGAGAGCGAGCTGTGTAGAGGATGTATGAAATTCGCGTTTGCGGGGTGTGAATTCTTTCGTTTGGAGGTTTTGAATTCTTTCCTTTTGGGATGTGAATTGTATATTTTGGAGAGTGAGTTATGATGTGTGAATTATACATAAGGGGTGTGAATTATTTAAAAGTGGTGTGAATTAAAATAATTTTTTCTACATGTACAAAATTTCATATTCAATATGGATTTATTTGAAAGATCTCACCAAGTAGATTTCAAAAATAAAATAAAATTTCAAAATTTGATATGCACAACAAAAGTTACAATTGTTTAAAGTTTTCATAACTAACTATGGACTATATATATGTATGTATGTATAGACAAGTACAAATGGTCAGATACCTATAAACATGTGACATTTTTTGGAGCGAGAAATAAAAATTTTGATTAGAAATCAAACAATGCTCCACCACTCATCAAGTGCCAAATGTCAATTTGTATCTACATAAAGACACAATTGTGATGTTCCATCCGCATTGTATAATTTTCCCTAATCCTATGGTCAAAGCGTGCGGCGTGCAAAGAATAAAGGACTTAGATGGAATGATTGCGACGCCGCGCAGGGCCTTGGATGGGAAGTGGATACCAAAATGGGGCCAGCAAGTAAGAAGCCCATCAGGAAATTCCAAGCCAGCACTGTTTTTTGAGATTTGTCCCATCCAAGCTTTTTATTGTATTTTTCTCCCACGTAGCCCCATGCGCGTGACCCATCCCCTTTACTGGCTTCTGACGCCTCTCTCTCTCTCTCTCTCTCTCTATATATATATATATATATATATATATACATCTCTTCTATCTCCTTTTATTTTATCTTTTTAAGACTAAAAAATTAATATCTTTCATTATATATATATACATTTTTCGTAAAACTTATATTTTTAGAACCTACTCGACGAGATCTATCAAAGAACCATATTGAATATAAAATTATGCGCCGAAAAAAAAACGAAGCTTGTCCATGATTCTTGATCACCATATTTCTTCATTACGAAAACCTCAATTTCATTAAGTGATCTACAATCCGTCTAGAGAGTCAAAGAAAGACATCCATCCAAAGTACCCAAACCAAGTAGAGTTTTCCCTTCTTACTTTGGGGCATTGGTAATCTATGGAATTTGCCAATTTTCATGAGTCTCACTGCCTCAATGTAGCTTTTTCCCCTTTTCCCTCTAAAATGGAATACGAAAAGTAGCTTTCGCACCTCAATTATGTAAGCCTCTGCTTGACATAGACTTCACACAATTCCAAACAAATATTGGGGGAGAAAAACATGTTTAATCTGTTTTCTACCTGAAACTAGGCCCAACAACTCTCTCTCAGAATAAGTGCCAATGACTAGCTATGACAAACCGGTTCAGCATAAATCATTTATAGAACACGAAATCCAGATTGAAGAGTAATTCACAATTACCAAATACACAAGAAATTTGGGAAAGCAAATTCGAAAACATAGGCACGTGTAAGTTTCCTATTCTAGATGATAGATGATCTTCCTCTCTTTTATTTACTATCATCAAGATCTCCCATCTGCCACAGAAGATATTTTTGTCCAAAGTGATGCCATTTTTGTCCAAAGTGATGCCGTGAAAATCTTTTGCTACATCCAGTGTGGGATAGGGAAAAAAAATTGGCTCGGGATTCCTTGGTGCGATGATTCACCCCAAATCTAAGTTGCCACTGGTCTATAGTATCACAACCACACAAGAATAAGTCCAAACTTAATGCATAAGTAATCACTTACAGTGAAACCTGAATAAGAAAAAACAAGATGAATCACAAACTGCGTTGCATATTTACTATGCGACAATATTAATAGAAGAAAACTCGCCGGAAAAAACATTTAAGGTACTAAGAAAACCGTACAGTCTCAGGAAAGCACAACTAGCCTAAAACAGATACAAGTTGCTCAACAGTCAAGATCCTCAACACTAAGCAAACACTTAATTTGACTATGTCTCCTAGGGAAAACATAACTTTCAGAGAATTAGAATTCCCTCCTATTGTAGATGATAGATGATAGATGATCTTCCTCTTCTCTGTCTTTCTCTCTTTTATTTACTATCATCAAGATCTCCCATCTGCTACGGAAGAAATTTTGTCCAAAGTGATGCATCGAAAATCTTTTGCCATATCCAGTGCGGCTTAGGGAAAAAATTCTCGTTTGGGATTCCATGGTGCCAATGATTCACCCCAATCTAAGTTGCCCCTAGTTTACAATATCACAAGCATACAAGAATTAAGTCCAAACATAATGCATAAGTAATCACTTACAGTTGAAATCTAACATAGGAGCTTAGCCTTGATGACATGGCAGCTATGTGGCAGCCGTGCGGATGATGTGTCTTTAGTCTAAGTCTCTTTTTAGCTTTTAGTCATGTCTATAATTTCTAGTCAAAGTATAATTTGGGTGTACTCTTCGTCTCTTCCTGTTACCCGTTGTGGCTGGGAGACGAAACTAAACTTTCCACAAACATAGCAGCATCAACGTACAAACCATTACGAGGGATTGGGAAATCCCAATGATTTTTTTTGTTAAGATTCTACGCCAAAATCGCGTCAATTTCGCTACCCCGTTGCAACAAACAATACCATATCTTTCATACAACACAATGGAACCAAGCTATAAATACGCTGCAAACCGGGAAACTCATATATAACGAAGAAACTCGTCCAAGATTCCTTTTCGGCATATTTCTTCTTGTACCTCGAGGTTATAATACTCAATGTTGTTTGTAACCCGGGCCAAAGAAAGGCATCCATTTAATATTCCCAAACCAACTATCGTTATTGTTCTGTCACACTCTGGCATCGGCACCTTTACAAATTCGTTCGTCTGCGTAACAAAATAGACAATCAAGAATCTACCCCCTTTGGGACTACTTTCAGAAACCAACCAATGGAGGTGTTCATTAACAATAGGGCCCTGCAATATTAAGTCCTTGCATTAAGGGGAGTGGATCGTTGTCCACGATTTGTTTCTGAAACTTCCGACAGTACAGAAATCACTACGGCTAATCAGGATTACTACCTTGTAATCATCAGTAGATGAGTCATAGCAAAGCTTGGGAACCGCCATGCAGTATAGGAAATTCCCATACCGCTCGAGTGAAAGCACTTTGTTGCAAAGAGTAATGCTACGGTGTGCACCATGCATTTTGGCATATGGTGTGCAATTCGTATATATAGCCACAAAATCTCATATAAGTCCACAAAATCTCATATTGACGAAAGTAAACACTCATATTGGAAATTACAAAAATAAATATTGGAACACCAAAACCCAATAAAAAGGACCACAAAATCTCATATACATATGAGAAAATTTTAGAATAAAAAAATCAAAAAAAATGGCAACCGGTTGGTCACCGGGCCCACCGCTTGGAAAAAAAAATCCATATGAGATTTTGTGACTTTCAAAATGAGTGTTTGTGAAAGAAAATATGAGACTTTTGTGGTCCACTACAGTCCAAAAATTGTTAATAAATATTATATGAGAATGTGTGGCTGAGTATATGAGATTTCGTGTTTATATTTATTTTTGTAGGTAAGTATATGAGACATGTCACTATCAATACACAACAATATTTTTGGACTGTAGTGGTCCACAAAAAACTCATATATTCCTCCACAAGTACTCATTTTTTAAACCAAAAATTCTCATATCAAATGACTTTTTATATGAGTGTTCTTCGAAGTGTATATGAGAAATCTCATATATGACTCAATGTAGGCTAAAATATGTATTTTTGTGACTCCTTATATGAGACATGTCACATCAATATATATACACACAATATGTATCACATTTTCACTACAGTACAGTCCAAAACTATCATATGAGATTTCGTGGCATGTTTTATGAGGTTGACTTTTGCCAATATGACATTTTGTGGCTCTTTCGAATTTTTGTGGTAATTTTATGAGCATTCGTGGCTTCATATATGAGATTTTTGAAACCCAAAACGTTATATGAGAGATCACCCGAGGTTTTATGATTTTTTTTTGGCTCTCCATATGAGAGAAAGATGACTGGTATAGGGGTCACTTTTTGCTCGTGTAAAAGGACTTTGTTGCAAAATCCAGTTAATGGATTCCAAATGAAGAAGTCACCACCCTGGTTTAATAGTAACAACCCATTACATGAACCCTCAATTCTCACACATTTGAAGAATTGTAATGGTTTCGGTCTAGGGATCTCCACTACCGAACCATCATTATTTATACCGTGGAAGGAAAAATCACTTCGATTATCACCAGACCCGACGATTACACTTTGTCTCTGAACAGAAACATTGAACTTCGGATCGGATATTAAGAAACGCCAACGCTTCGAAGCGCACTTGAATCGGAGGAGAGACCTGACTGGTAGTTTCGAGAGTATCTCAAGAACGATCTCTCCTGGAACGTCTGGTTTCATTTTGATTATCGTGCTGCCCTCTCTTCTTCTTCCCCGTACCATCTTAATGGGAAACTCGAGGAGGATGTGCTAGGGTTTGATTCATAATAATGTGTGGTTGTTTCAATGGCTGGGCTGAGCTGGTCATAATTTTTTTGAAAATATGCACTTGTTAGTTTTGAATTTTGGGATCGTAACAAATCCAACAAACCTTTTAGCCCGTCCCAGCGTCCCATCTCTGGATCCGGTTGCTATAGGGCGCTTATGTAGAGCCCCTACAGCCCGTTTGGATGAAGTTTTAGAGCCCCGACTAAATCATCCTCCCCTCCTAATCTCGGTCCCACCCCATATCCCTCGTTTGGGAACACCAAATTGTGCGACATCCGAGCCGTCGTACGTGTATTCAACGGTTCTGATTTCATCTTGGTACTATGTAGATTTGAACCGTCCATTGTCAAGATGAAATCTGAACCGTTGAGTGCCCAGATCAAAAGCCAACTTAAACTTTCTTTTCATATTTTATCTTGGATATTTTCCAAAATATTTGGACAAAAGTCATAATTTTACTCAATTTCAGTTCCTCTCGTCGAGACAAACTTATAATCACCAAAAATTTGACATAAAACTAACAAACGCAAAAAATCCTCAAGTCAACGGCACTGGAACAACCTAAACTTTTATTCTATTGAATCACCCAAATTCATGGAGTCTTACTATACAGGGGCGGAGGGTGGCAAATTTTAATAGAATATGTATAATAAATTTTTGAATTTATATTTTGCCCCTGATGTATGGTATTTTCTTTGTCCCAACTACTTGTCATCTTTACCACACCATATTATTTTTCTTCTAACTCTTTAACTCTCTTCACCACTACTTGCCCTCTTTACCACACCAAATCGTTTTTCCTCTAACTCTCTCCAGTCTCCACCGCTAAAAATAGAACCAGTCCAGAGCAAATTTAGGGATTTTTTTTTTCCTTTGAAGGACGGAAGTCTAGACAAAATCCCCTCTATCCTCTCCTCCTCTCTCTCGTTTAACCAGTACTCATCCACAGATATGGCTTCCCCACCACCATTATCAGGTAAAAAAAGAATTTTTTGGTCTCCAAATGGAAGTTCGGGAAAACCTAAACCAAATGAGTTTGGAGAATTTTTGGTTAGTTTATTAAATTATGAACTACTACCCTTTTTCTTCTCCTGAAATTGTAGACTTTTAAATTTCAGAACCTTGATTAGGTTTGGTATTCACAAAAAGTTTGCTACGGCCTAGAGTAGAGGTATTTTTACATGTTGTGGTAGCTATGAAGAGCATTTTGTGCTATGAATATTGTGAAGAATCGACTCCATAACCGAATGGGTGATCAATGGTTGCATGATAGCTTGATTGTGTATATCGAGAGGTAGATTTTTGATAGTATCACAAATTAGGCTATAATGCTAATAAAGCTCATGTCAATACCTGGACTATTATGTATGGATAGTATTTTTTTTATTTCCTCTATGTAGTCATAGTTCAATCGGAGACCACTACAGACTCTAGAGTAAGCACGCCTTCATGATGCATAATATCCCTCTTTGCCCAGAAATCTCTATTAATATTAAAATAGGTGGGGGAATGTTGGTGTTTTGTGGTATTTTAATATTAATATCACTATAAACATTATTGTTGCATTTTTTTTTTTTGTGTGTGATGTGAATTTTACATTTCTCCATTATGTGATTGTGTGTTAGGTAGCAGACAAGTATTTAAAACTAGATAAGAGAATCTTCTTAGAAGATTAAGATAAGATTACATGATCTAATCAAATTTCATAATTGGTTAACTAAAGAACAAGGGAGCATTAATGGTTGATTAATGCATGGATGAATCTAGTGTGATATGCATTCATTTTTCTCTCTATATATAGGAGAGAATTCCCGGCCAACAAAAACCTTGAGTTAACACTTTTTTTTTCCTTTTTGTCATTCTTAATCTATTACATGGGGGAGGGGGTAATGGGACTCGATCCCGGAATGTAGTGTAGGGCATCCAAAAGCTCTACTGCATGAGCTAGCCACCACTTGCATGAGTTAACACTTCAAACTATTAGTCTTTTCTTTCAACTTTGTCCTCCTAAAAACATACTCTGTAAGAGTGATTTATAGGCAAAGTGTAAGGATATTATTTTGGTGGAGTTTTGGGTTCTCCTACTTGTGCAGAATAGGTTCGAACCACACGATAAATTATCGGGCTGTTGTATCCTTGAGGGGACAAGTCAGAGATTTTCTACTGCACCGGTTAATTACCGTAGAGGGCTTGAATCTACTTAAAGAGAGCGAGATTTCCGTGCCTTAGCCTGTTAATATGTCCGTTGTAATTTTACTTATGGTGTTTATTATTGTAATATCACTAACATGTAGGAGATAAGAACAAATATGAAGAGATACCATGGTCTATCTAACAGAACTGAATCCTTTCTCGTGTCAATCCCCATTTAAACACGGCTGAGTCGTTCGCCACATTTTCTTGCAACAGGGTTGAGACATGAGAGCCCTCTACTTATGTTGGCCAGCAACATTTTCTTACAAGAAAACCAAATCAGTTTCACATATTCACATATGAGGCATGATCTCATTGTTGCCACCAATTCCTCCAAGGACAGGAGAAACGGAGATAGTCAACACCTAGTGGTGTAGAAGATGCGAAGGCGTGCCAGGAGATGTGAATCTCCAAGAAAATTAGGAAAAGCGCCTGAAACTACTAACTTCTTTCGAGCAAATGTGAAACTTGAATAAAAGAGAAACTAAAGTTACAGCGGTTCGTGGGCCTTGAATAAGGACTTCCACAATTGAAGAAAACTAAGGTTTACATAGAAGAAGAAGAGAAAGAAGAAGAAGAAGAAGAAGAAGAAGAAGAAGAAGAAGAAGAAACGGGATAGAGGTAGAAGATAGACATAGATAGAAAAAGAAAGGATCGATCGACTAACTGAGAGTTAGGAGATAAACTAAATTTACTTGCTGCTGTGAGCTTTTGGTGCGTGGACCTTTATAATGTTGCACAATGACTTATATTTATAGGCATCATTTGCCTATGAATGGTTCAGGAGATTTTCGGACCCACTAAGCACATCTTCTGCCCACTTTCTTCAGAAATCTTCTCCAAAGCTGCCAAGTGTCCCATTACTTCTACAACTAACCACTTTCCACAAAAAGTGGTAACTAACTCCTTGGAGGCTTTCATCCCACGTGGCAATAACTACTCACTTTCCTTGATTTAAGCTTCATGCATTTGAAAGAATGTCTGATGTTCTCACATATCGCCACGTGTTAGGAGATATCCGTACCAGGAGATATCGTCGCCACGTGGCAGAAGATATCCGTACCAGGAAATATCATCAGATCTCCTAGACGATATCGTCGGATCTCCTAGGATATGACAAATGTCCCATATGGCCGAAATTAACTATTTGTGATTTTATCTAATTATCACATGTTAATTTTGGCCTCTTGGAAAAAATCATGGGATAAACTTTGCTTCCTACAATTTAGGTAACCACCTTATCACTGTCAAAAGATGCATTATCTCCTAAATTGTAGGAAATTCGGCTTAGGGATAAATCCGAATTCAAATTAAAGTCTTTTTTTCCAATATTATTGCCACGTGTTAAAAATTAAAAATTATGGTACAAACACTCATATGTGAAACCAATTTTGCTAATTAATCTCAAACGCGTATGAAATACTGTGACAAAAAGAACACAATTCGAGCACGAAATAAAGCTTTCAATTAGCTTGCAATTTGGGTGGTTATTGCTATATTTACCATGAAGTTTTATCCTATAGCTTGAGCCCATCACATTCGAAACCCTTCACCTCAAGCTCTGGAAAGTGGAAACAATAACAAGAAAAGTCAGAGTTTCCTCTTTACAATAACAGATCAGAAATGAATGCACTTGAAGCATGCCAGGTTTCAGAGACAAACCCAAGCAAACTACGGCAGCAGATCCTCTATCCCGTTTCCCCCGTCTCATGATCCCCAGTCCCAGTTGGCTTTACTCACGCGTTCATTGCACCAAAAACAAAATCACCATGCCACACCCAATCTACTCTCTACTGTAAAACCCTTGCCGAAAAAACACTTGTGTTTTCTCTACGGCCGATCGCCGCCGCCTATATCATAAACCCCTCAATCCTATGCCCGCCACGATGGGAGCAGAATTACGTCGGTAATTTCCTCTCATGAAGTTACGTAAGGCCATAATGAGAAGAAAAAACCCTTTAATTCAAGAATTAATCAAGGCCTAAAAATAGTGAATGATCTAATCTGCAATTTAAAGGCAAACGAAAAAGAAAGCTATAGATAATAGAATTTAGGGTTAATTTCACTGACCTCCCTTGAGGTTTGAGTTAATTCCACTGACCTCCTCTCTGCTTTTTGATATTCCATTGTCCTTCCTTACTTTACAAACCATTTGGTAGAAACCCCCCTTGGCGTCTATTCCGTTACTGGCATTGAAAAACTCCGTTAACTCCACCACATTTCCCCGTTTTATCCCTATTTTACCCTTCCCTTTTACTCTGACATCTATAAATACACTAGCCCACACTCTCCCCCTCACATTTTGGAAGCAAGAAGACTCTCTCTCTCTCTCTCTCTCTCTCTCTCTCTCACAAGTAAATACTGACTCCAAATTTTTTTATTTTACTTTAAATTTTATACCAATATATGGTCAGATCGTGGCAATTTTTTTTAAACCTCACAAATAAACGAGTCGAGCCTAATGAAGAGACGCTACATGTGGAATTTAAAAAAATAAAATAAACAAGTCGCTCTTAACGAAAAGGTGCTACATGTGGAATTTTAAAAAAAAAAAAAAAAAAGAAGAAGTGGCGTCAATTGAATAGGCGCTACCAATGAATTTTTTTTTTAAAACAAAAAAGAGTCACGCCTCAAGAAAAGGCACTACTCGTGGAATTTTTAAAAAATGGCGCCAAATGAAAAGACACTGTCGGTGGAATTAAAATTTTAAAAAAAAATAAATGAGTCGCACCTGATGGAAAATTGCTACCCATGGTTTTTTTTTTTTTTTTCCAAAAAAAAAAAAAAACAAGTCGTGTCCTATGAAAATATGCTACCAATGGAATTTACAAAGAAAATAAAAAAAATCAAAATGAACGAATGAGATGGGAAATCGCTGTGCTTTAGTTTATAATTTTATATAGATAGGGGCAATAAGTCATTTCAACAATAAAGTTGACCCCGTTAACCCTATTAGTCGAAAATAGACGGGAAGGGGATATTTGCCAATTACTTTGTAAAGTAAGGGAGTGCAGTGGAATATCAGAAAACAGAGGAGAGGTCAGTGGAATTAACCAAAACCTTAGTGAAGATAAGTGAAATTAACCCAAGAATTTATTCTTGAACACGTCGTATCCGTATATAGATACACGAAAAGATACTTGGGCTACATCTCCTTGCTCACGCTTCCACTTTTTCATCACCCCTGAAAGAAAAGTTTCCGTGTACTCTTCTTCCTCTTCCCAGTTGTTATTCGGGGGTGAAACAAGACTTTCAACAAATGTAGAAGCTTTGCAATTGAAAAGACAGTTTGTAGTTCCGATCGGAATATCCCGACAAAAATTAAGTTCCCGATTGTACACCAAAATTCTCCGTATATGTGATGATTCCAGTTGCATTAGCACTTCCGCATTCCTTGTTAAACACAAGGGCACCCAGATGCGAGAGCTAGATAAATGCTGCACATTAGATATGATGAACAAGCTTGTCCAGGATGCTTGGTCGCCATATTTCTTCATTATGAATACCTCAAGCTCAGTTTCATCAAGTCTTCCGCAGTCCATACAGAGAGCCAAAGAAAGACATCCATCCAAAGTACCCAAACTAAGTACTGGTTTCCCTTTCTTACTTTGGGGCATTCGCACTTTCACAAATTCATTCGTCCGCGAATCAAAACCCACGACCAAGAAGTTCGTTTCATCTATACTACCAACACTTTTAGTAACCAACCAATGCGAACGTTCATTCACCGTAGGCCCTGACTGACGAACAATGATAGGTACACACCCTCTCAACCACTCCCTACCACACCCTCTCTCACATGTGTGGTGGGGGCCACTGGGACCCACCGGGTGAGCCCCACCACACATGTGAGAGAGGGTGTGGTGGGGAGTGGTTGAGAGGGTGTGTACCTATCATTTTTGCTGACTTTACGCATCGCTTATCATATGGAAAACAAACCTCTGTCCAAGTTTTATTCCTCAAACTCCCAACCATGACCTTATCGTCATCACGTTCTTCTTTCCATCGCCAACACGCCATTACTACCTTATAATCAGCAGCGGATGAGTCATAACAAAGTCCAGAAGCATGGTAACCGTGATGGAATTTTGCCAAGTGGGCATGAGAGAACACTTTTCCGCAGCACCTTGTTAATGGATTCCATAAGAACAAGTCCACAGTATTGCTTAAAAGCACCAACCCATCACACGAACCATGGATTGTCAACCCCGAATCAAACTTTCCACACAGCACCTTCAACTGGTTAGGTTTTGGAACCTCCACTAATAAAGCTTCATCATTTATCAAGTGGAGGGAACAATTCGATGACCAGTATTTAGACACAGCGATTACTTGCTGTTTTCGAGTTGAAAGATTGAATTTTGGATCGGTAATTAAAGAACTCCAATACTTGGAAACGCACCGGAATTGAAGAAGAGATTTAACCGGCAATTTTGAGAGGATGGTAACAAGGATCTCTTCTGGAACGTGGGAGAACTAGGTTTGTGATTTGTCTTTCAGTTGCTTGATCCTTTCACTTCTTCTGGTTGGTTCCTTTCTCTTCCGCGAACCAATGCCGGTAGACGACATTGCAGCTGGTCTAGGGTTTTTTTTTCCCCCACACACAGAAGCAATCTCGAGTGAGGAAGTGTGAAACGATCGAGGGTTCTTTGTCTTCATCATCAGAATCGGGGATTTTTCACTTTTAGCGCCTAATCTACCAAGGGCACACGGGGTCACGTGACCCGTGCAATTCCACAAACCTTTTTTTTTGTTAAAATAATTTTTGAATTAGTTTCGTAAAAAATCAACTCAATTAGAGAATTATAGGTACATGATCGAAACTTTCAATTTTTTATTCAGAATTTAGAACCCTAAGTATTGAATGAATTTTGGAAACAAAATTGAATAATAGTGTGTGTCCGGTATGATCATAATTTGATCTATAGATATTATAGCGCTTATTGAGAAGAGTTTTTAGAACAATTATCTTGATATTTAGTTTATATTGGTAAATAATATTTGCATTTTGATACTTATCGATGTCAGATCAAGATAAATTTTTAAATAAATATTCTTCTCAACATGCCCTACAATTTCTACAGTTCAGATCACTATGATAACAAGCACACAATTATCAAACTTTTCTTCAAAATTCATTTGGTACTTAAGGTCGTAAATTCTGAATGAAAAATTGAAAGCTTCGATCAAGTACTTATAATTCTCCGATTGAGCTAATTTTTTACAAGACCAATCGAAAAATCGAAGAGCTGTTCAAGTACCCATAATTACATTAAGTTATTTGAACTTTTTGGCTTAATAAAGAATGTTTAAACATTCTATCTTCTCGTCATATTAGTCTGTGATTTTTTTTTTCAAAGTTATGCTTCAAAAGTGACCCCCTATGCAGAATTCCTGGATCCGCCACTGCCCTAAAATATTCAACTTTCTTGCTTCCGTCCTCAACTCTCAATTCCCCGGGAATGCAATCTCAATTGAATTACTAGTTGTTAATTTCTTGTCATAAATATTGAGATTAATCATTCGTCTCGACAATACGAAATTGAAAATGGAAATAAAAAATGCAAACGATTAATTTTATACTTTTTGGGTTCCTCTCGTCTAGGCAAAAATTAATCCCAAAAAAAGTTATACAAATCTAAGAAAAATGCAAAAATGATGAGGAAAAAAATACCCTTAGCTTTGTGCCTTTGTCCGAGGCCAACTATTCAAATTTGTACTGTGTCTATGTAACTAGTTCATTATACTCTCAATGGAAGAGTTTTGACAATTATTTGTTTAGGTTCTTTGGTTTTGGTTTTACAAGGACCGATTAAGCACGGGCACATGCATAAAACCACCCGAAAATAGGCAAAACACAATTGTGACCTGTTCTGGGGTTGGGCTGGTCAAACGCGTCACGACAAATGAAGAGGTCACGTTAAGTATGACGCAAAACACATTAGGCATGGAAATAAATGAGTCGGGCCCGTAAAATATTGCCATATGACGGGTCTACATGTGGAGAGTTAGCTTGGTTCTTTTTTATAGTCCTAGTAGGTACAACAAATATCGCTATATCGTATGGAGCTATAACAATAGCTAATTAAACAAAGTCGCTGACAAGTGGTTTTTGGCTTTATTCAAAAAAATTTGAGTTTTGACCATAATTTTATACTTGTTAGATTCGTCTCGCCGAGAGGAATCCAGAAACCACAAAATCTTGACGCGAAACTAACAAATGCAAAAAAAATTTGAATAAAGACGAAACCAAAAAACCAAAAACCACTTTTTGGCCAAACCCCCCTTTAGTAATTGAAGTTGCACATTATAATGACCCAAAATCTTTTCTTCTTGCTGCCTCACAAAAGGAGGGGATGTCCTATGCTAATGGTACTATCTAGAGAGTTACTGTAGAGTATGGCCAAATAAAGTAACAGGCTAGGCGCATGAAAAAGGGAAAAACTATGCGCATAAAAAAATACCTAGTCTATCTTCTCCATGGGCCATAGATCAGGTTTGATTCAAGCTCGAGCAGTCGGAGAAAGAGCGGATTACAAGGCCTCGGAGACAACTGTTTCGTTTGTTCGGTGTCAAGGACCCTTCAACATTTAGTTAGTTCATGATGTCGAAAATGAAGACCGAATAAAGTAGGGTTAAGAGTTTGGGAAGATGAAGATACCTTGCAACGGTATTTCACTCATCTTTTTATCCTGAAGGTCTTGAGTCATGTGTTCTTTTTCCGACGGGTCCTTTGATCTGCACAGGAATCCAGGATGCCGTAGTGTGGGGACACGTTTAATATACGAATACTCTTTATTCATACTGGAATTTGGGTTGAAGGCACATCCCCATTTTGGGTATGGGTTCTGGGTCCACGAATTGGCTGAGTCTTATCGCAGCAGACTCTTCCTTTTTTCCCTGTTCCCACCTCTCGAGTGTTGGGTAATAATGTGAGGATACGATGGCTCGAACTAGTGACACCACAAGGGTGAACCACTTCCTAGCTCAAAGCTTTGGTTGAAGGGGAGACATCGGTGATCTCAAACTCATATTCTATGGAATTTGCCAATTTCACCGACTCTCAGTGCCTCACTGTAGCTTTCCTCCCTCTCAAATGGAATGCGAAAAGTAGTTTTCCTGCCTCAATTTCTCTGCTTGACACACTTCCAAAAAAAAAAAATTTTTTTTGCTAAGCAAAGAATTTATTAATCTTTGAAAACGAATTACAAAGATTAAAGGGACCGAAGACTGAAAACGGCAAGGGTCCAAAGGGGAAAAAAAACAAGATAGAAGAAGGGAGAAAAACATGTTTAATCTGCTTCCTATCAGAATCTAGGACCAACAAGTGTCAAAATAAGTTCAGCGTAAATCATTCATAGAACAAGAAATCCAGATTGAACTGGAAAAAAGTACCAAATACCCGAGAAATTTAGGAAAGGAAATTTGAAAAACATAGTCACATGTGCAAGTTTCCTATTCTAGATGATCGATCATCTTCCTCTTCTCTTCCTCTCTCTCTTTTATTTACTGTCGTCAAGATCTCCCATCTGCTACGGAAGAAATTTTGTCAAAAGTGATGCAGCGAAAATCTTTAGCCACATCCAATGCGGGATAGGAAAAAAATCTGGTTTGGGATTCCTTCGTGCCAATGATTCACCCCAATCTAAGTTGCCACTACTCTACAATATCACAACCACACAAGAATAAGTCCAAACTAAATGCATAAGTAGTCACTTACAGTTGAAACCTGAATAAGAAAAAACAAGATGAATCACAAACTGCATTGCATATTTACCATGCGACAATATTAACAGAAGAAAACTCGCTGGACTCTTCGCCACGCACTAAATGTGGGACTCATGGGAGCGTGTTTCTTGCTGAGTCTTCTTGAAAAAGTCCGGACTCACCATGGATACCAAATGTGTGATGCAAAATATTCCGTGTTGTAGAGGGCAGCGATCTCATAACTAAGCATAAAGCATACAGAGTCCAAGGTTTTAAATCTCGGTATCGGAATACGCAACGGTATCGGTGATACAGTCAAATATTGGCCGATATCTACCTGTATCGGGCCGTATATTGGTCAAATATCGGTATCGGTCCCTTGAAAAACCGATACGTATAGGCCGATACGTCACGTATCGACCGATATTTAAATCCTTGGTACAGACACCCAAATACCATATGTATAACAAGAAAAAAGGAAAGCTAAATGAAAACATCACAATTTATGTGAAGCCTCGATGTAAGGTATATGAGTGGAGAACAGAGGAAATTACATATTCTGGTGTTTACCGTGTTTTATCTATACTTCATAAGAAGATAGAACAAACTTTCAAGTGCTAAATGACAGGAAGTTTGAGATTGTGAAATATAGAACCAGATTACATCCTTTCGCAGATCAAGCTAATTGAGAAGGGTTGTAAGGCTGTAGAAAAACACAAGAAGACATCACCTCACCCGATTTTTATTCACCAAAACAGAGTTAACTTTCAAAAATCACCCAACAAATTGAGAACATTTATTTTCCCTAGTTGTTATTCGGGGGTGAAACAAGACTTTCAAAAAATGTAGAAGCTTTGCTATTGTGAAGACAGTTTGTAGTTCCGATGGGAATGTCCAGGCAAAAATTAATTTCCCGATTGTACACCAAAATTCTGCGTATAAGTGACGACTCCAGTTGCATTAGCAATTCTGCGTTCTTTGTTAAACACAAGGGCACCTAGATGCTATAGCTAGATAAATGCTCCGAATTAGATATGACGAAGAAGCTTGTCCATGATGCTTGGTCGCCATATTTCTTCATTACGAATACCTCAAAAAAAGTTTCATTAAGTCTTCTGCAGTCTGTACAGAGAGCCAAAGAAAGACATCCATCCAAAGCACCCAAACTAAGTACGGGTTGGGGCATTGGCACTTTCACAAATTTATTCGTCCGCGAATCAAAACCCACAACCAAGAAGTTCGTTTCATCCATACTACTAGTATTTTTATTAACCAACCAATGCAAACGTTCATTCACCGTAGGTCCTGACTTTACACATCGCTTATCATATGGAAAGCAAACCTGTGTCCAAGTTTTATTCCTCAAACTCCCAACCATGACCTTATCTTCATCACGTTCTTGTTTCCGTAGCCAACACGCCATTAGTACCTTGTAATCATCAGTGGATGAGTCATAAAAAAGCCCAAAAGC
The DNA here is from genome assembly GCA_020921065.1 of Vaccinium darrowii. Taxonomy (NCBI): domain Eukaryota; kingdom Viridiplantae; phylum Streptophyta; class Magnoliopsida; order Ericales; family Ericaceae; genus Vaccinium; species Vaccinium darrowii. The sequence goes on along the minus strand of CM037151.1, from coordinate 5,872,528 downwards.
ATTGCGATCGCAATCAAATTTCGCCAAGTGCTTATGAGAGAGAACTTTTTTGCAACATCTAGTTGACAGATTCCACAAGAACAAGTCCACAGTATTACTTAAAAGCACCAAACCACTACAGGAACCCCGGATTGTCAACCCCCAATTTAACTTTCTACCCCTCACCTTCAACTCTTTAGGTTTAGGAACCTCCACTGATAAAGCTTCATCATTTATCAAGTGGAGGGAACAATCCGTTGAATATTATTTAGAAACAACGATTACGTGCTGTTTTTGAGTTGAAAGATCGGAAATTAAAAATCCCAATGCTTGGAAACGCACCTGAATCGAAGAAGAGATTTAACTGGCAATTGTGAGAGGATGGTAACAAGGATCTCATCGGGAATGTGGGGGAATTGGGTTTCTGATTTGGCTTTCAGATGCTTGATCCTTTCACTTCTTCTAGTTGGTTCCTTTCTCTTCCTCAAACAAATGCTGGCAGACGACATTGTAGCGGTTCTATCCTATACAATGAGGAAGCGCGAAAGGGTTCTCGTTTTTGTCATCAGAATCGGGATGGGATTTCACCTTTACCCCCTAATATTCAACTTGTTAACTTCCGTCCTCTAACTCTCAATTCCTTCGGAATGCAATCTCAAGTGGATTAGTAACTGTTAATTTGTTATCATAAGTATTGAGAATAATCATTCGTCTCGACAATACGAATTCAAAAAGTACATGAAAAATTGATTGTTTTTAAAAGAAATTCATAAAAGACGAGCAAGATAATGTACAATTGAATAAACGTTTTTTTTTTTGTCGTAATTCTATACTTTTAAGTTCTTAATATAAAAAAAGCCACGCAGATGTAACAAAAATGCAAAAATGATGAGAAAAAAATACCCAAGCTTTGTTTTGGGGGAACTATTCAAATTTTTAACTCCGTCCATTATTTTTGTGGTAACTAGTTGATTATACTCTCAATAAAAGAGTATTGACAACTTCTTGTTGAGATTCTTTCTTTTTGCCTTTACAAGGCCTGATTAAGCACAGACATATGCACAAAACCACGTGAAAATAGGCACAACTCGGCTTTGACTTGCTCATGGGTTGGGTTGCACCTACAGTATTCATATATGGCACGACACAATTAATGAAAACCCCAGGTTATGCATGACATGAAATATGTTAGACATGGAAACAAATGAGTCGGGCCCGCAAAATATTGCCATTCGATGCGTCTAAATGCGGGGAGTCGACTTGGTTTTCAGGAAATCCCAAGCCAGCACTATTTTTTGAGAGATGTCCCATCCAAGCCCTTTATTGTATTTTTCTCCCACATAGCCCCACGCGTGACCCGTCCCTTTTACTGGTTTTTGACACGTTTCTCTCTCTCCTCTCTTTTTGGTCCTCTCTCTCTCTCTCTCTCTCTCTCACACACACACACACATATATATATATATACACGGAAATCTTGTAGTCATGAATCCCTGACTTTGCTTAAAGTTAGGACCTCACCTTTACCGATTAAATTTTGAAGATCCGAACAGTCCAATGTGTTTAGAATATGTTTTTAAGGGTTTCCGCGAGGAATCATGAAAAAAAATGACCAGAAAGGGCTTTGATCCGAGCAGTTTTCATAAAAACTACATATGTACAGTTTTGTCAAAAACTGCTCGGATCAAGTCCTTCTCGGTCATTTTTTTTCAATGATTCCTCGCGGAGACCCTTAAAAACACATTCTAAACACATTGGACGGTTCGGATCCCACTAGAATGCAGTCTTAATCCCACTTTTTTTTTTTTAACAACCCTTGCTCCTTGCATGAACAAATTTTGCACCTTATGTACAAAAAATGACACCATTTGAAAATAACATTGCACCGGAATAAAGGAAACAACATTTGCTTCTTCTATTAACAAATTTTGCACTTTAAATAAAATAATATGGTGCCCTTCGATAACAACATTGCACCAAAAAAAAAACTGGGAATAAAAAATATGGCACCCTTTGAGAATTGCATCATTTTCATCACCATAGTTGAAATACATTGAGATGAGAGCATTGGAAACATGCACATGTGCATCGAATGATAAAGCTAATGTAAAATCATTGAAATTCACAGTTGAGATTCTCATCCAATGATAAAGCTCATCAACCTGTCTTGTGCAAACCCGGAGATGATTGTCGTCCACGATACTACATTTTTCATGGGCATTTCATCGAACACTTCGTACGCATAGCTTAGATCGCCACATTTGAAGTACAAGCTGATCAAAGAACTACCAACATAAACATTGCTCAAACATCCATTTTTAACTACCAAGCAATGAGCTTGAATTCCAACTGATAGTCTTTGGACACGCACACAAACTCAGATGTTTGATAGAACACTTTGGGTCAGCTCTCAACCCTTCCCTGAGATGCAGAAAAAGGCATGGAAATGGAGTTTCTAATGGGTTTCTTAGAGAAGAAACTGTTCATTTTTTGGCAATCCCCATTATTGTCTCCTTGTGGAGCAGCCTGAAATTGATTCTCCTTGAATAAACTTGTTTTTCGCTGCCGCCGTTGTTGTCGGTTTATTCGTCGTGGAGATCCGGTTTGCTCGTGGGGCGGACAGAAAAGAGGGAGAGAAGAAGAGAGTGGGGCTGGGAAGAGGAGAGAGAGGGGGGGATATTTTGGACAGTTCACATATAATTTGACATGTATGTGGAATTAAAGTTTTCCTTCTCATGAATTGCAAACTTCGAAAACCATGCTCATGTTTTTGGCATAATTTGTCCTAACCACCATGTTTTGGTCATTTTCCCTATTCTCAAAGGGTGCCAAGTAATTCACTCAAGGAGCAACGTTGTTTCAATTAAGGATCAATGGTTATTTTTTTCAACAAAAACAATTGGATTTAGACATCACACAGGTAACACAGTCGTCCTCATTCGGTTGCAAAGTGCACTGTCCATGGACGGGTAGTTGAGTCCAGTTGCTATTGTGAATGTTGTCTCTTGTAATCAAATCAAACAATTTCTCGTTGTAACCGATTGAACAAATGAAGGCTTCGTAATCTTTGGCTTGTGTATCATTGATGAGACTGGGATCAGGAGTCTTGTTGGGTTCATGAAATCAGCTCCATAGTCGAAGGCGTTTGCCCACTTTCCTTCTGGATTTATGGTGAGAATATAGTGAATGCCGAACAATTGGAAAAACCAAACGCATAAGAGGAGAAGGGTGTGTGTGTTTTAGGACTTAAAAAATGAGAGGGTATTTTAGGCATGTAATTTGTTAGTATCATGTATGTGGAATTATTTTTTTCCTTGTCATGTTATTGGTCATTTCTGAAAACCTTACCATGAAATTGGGATATTTACTTTTAAAAATCACTTATTGGTCATTTTCCCTAAACACTAAGCAAACACTCAATTTGACTGTCTCTAGGGAGAAACATAACTTTCAGAATTCCCCTCCTATTCTAGATGATAGATGATCTTCCTCTTCTCTGTCACTCTCTTTTATTTACTATCGTCAAGATCTCCCATCTGCCACTGAAGAAATTTTGTCCAAAGTGATGCAGCGAAGGCTTAGGGAAAAAATCTGGTTTGGGATTCCTTGATGCCAATGATTCACCCCAATCTAAGTTGCCCCTTGTCTACAATATCACAACCACACAATAACAAGTCCAAACTTAATGCATAAGTTGAAACCTCAATAAGAAAAAACATGATGGATCACAAACTGCATCGCATATTTACCATGCAACAATACTAGTGTCAGAAAACTAACTGGAAGAAACATTAAAGGCACTAAGAAAACCATGCAATCTCAAGAAAGCACAAATCGCCTAAACCATTACAATTCTTCAAAGGTGTGAGAATCGTGGGTTCATGTAATGGGTTGTTACTATTAAACCAGGGTGATGACTTCTTCATTTGGAATCCATTAACTGGATTTTGCAACGAAGTGCTTTCAATCGAGCAGTATGGGATTTACCCATCCTGCTTTTGGGTTCCCAGGCTTTGTTATGACTCAAATGAAACAACAAAAATACTTTCACCCATAAAAGAAGGATTTATCTCCCTATTGTGATATAGTCCAATAGCTAGCATTCACAATATCAACAGAAAAACAACTCATTCCATTTCAGGATATAATACACCAGTTTTAGTTAAGAAACAGAAGCATAACAAAAATAGAACTTCAAATCTTAATTATAAAATGACAGGATAAAATCTCTTGACAACGGTCTTTTTCCCCTAATCTAATCAAAATATTAATCCTCCATATTTGTTAATATTCGATTGAACATATGACATGATCCAACTAATTAAGAATCGATTACCTTAAAAGCTACATCTCCTTGCTCACACTTCCACTTTTTCGTCACCCCTGAAAGAAAAGTTTCCGTGTACTCTTCTTCCTCTTCCCAATTGTTATTCGGGGGTGAAACAAGACTTTCAACAAATGTAGAAGCTTTGCTATTATGCAGACAGTTTGTAGTTCCGATGGGAATATCCCGGCAAAAATTAAGTTCCTGATTGTACACCAAAATTCTCCGTGTATGTGATGATTCCAGTTGCATTAGCACTTCTGCGTTCTTTGTTAAACACAAGGGCACCCAGATACGAGAGCTAGATGAATGCGGCACATTAGATATGACGAACAAGCTTGTCCATGATGCTTGGTCGCAATATTTCTTCATTATGAATACCTCAACCTTAGTTTCATTAAGTCTTCTGCAGTCTGTACTGAGAGCCAAAGAAAGACATCCATCCAAAGCACCCAAACTAAGTATGGGTTTCCCTTTCTTACTTTGGGGCATTGGCACTTTCACAAATTCATTCGTCCGAGAATCAAAACCCACAACCAAGAAGTTCGTTTCATCCATACTACTAGTACTTTTAGTAACCAACCAATGCAAACGTTCATTCACCGTAGGCCCTAACTTTACGCATCGCTTATCATATGGAAAGCAAACCTCTGTCCAAGTTTTATTCCTCAAACTCCCGACCATGACCTTATCATCATCACGTTCTTGTTTCGGTAGCCAACACGCCATTACTACCTTGTAATCATCAGTGGATGAGTCATAACAAAGCCCAGAAGCATTGATACTGCGACCAAATGTTGCCAAGTGGGCATGAGAGAGCACTTTTCTGCAGCACCTTGTTGATGGATTCCACAAGAACAAGTCCATAGTATTACTTAAAAGCATAGTATTACTTAAAAGCACCAACCCATTACAAGAACCCTGGATTGTCAACCGGTGAAGCATAGTATCCCACACCTTCAACTGTTTAGGTTTTGGTACCTCCACTGATAAAGCTTCATCATTTATCAAGTGGAGGAAACAATCCGGTGAAGCATAGTATTTAGACACAACAATTACTTGCTGTTTTGGAGTTGAAAGATTGAATTTTGGATCGGTAATTAAAGAACTCCAATACTTGGAAACGCACCGGAATCGAAGAAGAGATTTAACCGGCAATTTTGAGAGGATGGTAACAAGGATCTCTTCTGGAACGTGGGGGAACTGGGTTTCTGATTTGGCTTTCAGTTGCTTGATCCTTTCACTTCTTCTGGTTGATTCCTTTCTCTTCCTTGAACCAACGCCGGTAGACGACATTGTAGCGTCTCAAGTGAGGAAGTGTGTGAAACGAGGGTTCTTTGTCTTCGTCAACAGAATCGGGATTTTTCACTTCGAGCCCCTAAATTAGGAAAATATACCGAAATAGTCCCTCTAGTTTCACCCTTGTCTCAATTTGGTCCCTCTATTTTAATTTCACTCAAACGAGCCTTGTAGTTTCAAATTTGTACGATTTGAGTCCAATCGATAACAATAATTACGAAAATAGACGGAAAAATCAATTTGGGGCATTTTTTAGCGACAAAACAGACTTTTTGTCCATCCTTCTTCAATCCCAATTTGTAATCCTAACCCTAATCCTTTGCCCAAAAAAAAAAAAAGAAACCATATTGGTAGAATATGCGTATATGTTCTGATTGGCACATTTTTGGTTTTTGTTTTTGAGTAGTTATGCTCTGATTTGTAGGGTTTTCCCCTTTTCTGTTTGGATTTATGGAATGCCCAGTTTCATTTGTTGCTTAAATTTTCACGCATTCAGATAGGTCTTGGTTTTTGTTTTTGAGATGTTATGTTCTGATTAGCTGATTTTCTCTATATGATCTGCGTAGATAGGGGAAAAAAAAAAAGAAGAAGACATTTTGGAGACATTGCCTCTGTAAATATGCTATGTGTCACACCCCACTCTAGCATGAACTAGCCTGCACAAGATGGCAGGACACCTGTCACCCTCTGCACGCCCCTCCGGCTTCTCACAAAAATAATACTCAAAAATTAAACTACAGCTCGCAGCAGAAGCAACAAAAATAAACAGGTGTTCACACCTCCTCAACAATTGTACAGTCAACAATATTAGACTTGTACTGAACCACACCAACCTCACATTATATTGTCATTCTACAACACCCTCTAACCGACAAAATAACAAAACTCAATCTCTATGAACACCTGACTGGCACCCTGGCACTGTAGTGGACCGACGTCTAGCTCAACTGGAAATCTGCAACCAAAAAGGTTACAGGAGAATGTACGTTAGCAACATAATAAAAAGAAATGTCCAAGCTCCTGAGATGGATTGTAGTTTTAAAAATCATCCACTGCATAAATAATTCAACCAACTTTCTTTTTTCACAAAACTCATATCAACAACACATCAAAAATGAATTTTCAATAATCATATTTTCACCCATTCCTCATAACATAAATCACATAAATTTTACCAAGTGCGCCAACGAGTCGTCTACCTCACGACCGGGAGTTAAGACGGTACCGTTACCTCGTTCACAGGCTCACATATAGTGGCGGTGACGAGGGCCATTCTTTATCACCAATGGTAGGTGCAACCCACACAGAAAACAAGAACTAAGCTTGCACTGCTCACATTTGGCACAGCCCACGAATGCAAGTTGCCAACCTTGCAAACTAAAAATATTGGCATAGCCCACACTACAAGATGCCAACCTTGCAACTTTTTGGCTAAAATGCTGGCACACAGCCAGATGGCACAGCCCACGAATGCAAGTTGCCAACCTTGCAAACTAAATATTGGCACAAGAGGCATAAAACATTCTCTTTTCACCCACCATAAATCATTTGATCCATCCACACTTAAATTTTGCCAACACATACTTGAACACATAAAAGAGTTTCAAAAGCAGTAATAACCACAAAACAACTTTGAAAACACAACATATTTGAAAACACAACACATTTCTATTTATTATAGAAGCTGTACATTCTCACCTGCCACAAGAGAACCAACTCCGCCATAGACTTAACCTCTAAGCACTGAAGGCGTAACGACAACCATCCTTACAATAACATCACCTATAATAACAGTTATGTATCACCCATAAGCTCACTACCAAAAATTCATGCCCAAATGCAAGTGAAATGCATGAAAATGCATCCTACGACCCAACAGTGCTGCACTTTGCGAATTTCCAGAATTAATCTACTAATTCATTTCCCACGAAATTTTTACCACAACCTCCAAACTCATACTTAATCATCATATCAAAAATTCAGAATTTTCTGAGCTCTGTAACTATTTTTAAACAGCCTCCAAACAGACCCAGAACTTGCTGAAAATTCCCCAAAACAGATTTTTCTCTAACCTCAAACTAAAAAATGCTATTCTCTGAAAGGAATTAGAGCACAAACCATACATCATTTCGAAATTATATGAGTCTAATTTCAGAATCAAAAGACGGTGTACAAATCGGATACCCACGCTAGAAGTTATGACCGTTTTCCCAAGACATGTCAGTGATGTCTGCACAAACACAAGCCTGACAGCAGATTGATTTACGAATTTTCATATTTTCTGTGATTGGAAATAAATCCCTAAATTTTTACACAACATAAATAACATCCATGGGTAGCTACTGTAAAAATCTCGTAAAATTCCGACTTCTAGAACCATGTCTTAAAATTCACCAAAAACCGTGGCAGATTTGGTTTTGTGAAAAACCAGTCAGTGAACACCTTCATCTTTCTTTCACGAATTTCATAAAAACAAACCCCAAATCACTCTTATGAGATGCAAAATCAGTGATTAACTTGTAAAGGAACAACATATATCAAGAATTTCGAAAATTGAACTCCAATTCGTACCTTAATTTGGGTTTTTCCCCAATTTTCTTCTTCTTCTTCTCTTCCTTCTTCCTCTGCCGACTTCTCTCTCTCTCTCTCTCTCTCTCTCTCTCTCTCTCTCTTCTTTGATTAACCCCAATCATCTGCCCAAATAAACAGAGAAGAGAAAAATATCTCTTGCCTAATTATACTTCACCCCTCCAATTAACACTGTTATTAACTTTAAGCCCAAACTTTATGATTATTTCAAGCCACACATAGGATGAAACACATCAAATATTTGAAATAATCCGGGGTGTTACACTATGTCTGAATCTTGGCTTTGTTATGTTACGCCATAATGCTTTAATTTTCATCTCATCGTCTCCTTATAAATATGCACAAGTACGTCTTAAGAATCGGTCTACCGAGTGGAGTTTTGCTACCGTTTCCACTCCAAAAAAGCATCTCTTTTCAATCATGTTTGTGGCAATTCGTAGAGCCTTCTAGAATGCAATTGCAAAATTCTCTTCTAAAGTGTAACCTAATCGGTAGACCAAGATGTTCTCTTATGAAGGGGATCCCACAGAGAGGAAATTGAAAATAGTCTAGGGTTACAGTTGTGCAAAGGAAAGGATTAGTGTTAAGGTTATAAATTGGGAAAGAAGAAGGATTGGCAAAAAGTTTGTTTTGTCCCTCAAAAATGCTGCAAATTGATTTTTCATTTATTATCGTAACCACCCTTATCGATTGGACTCAAATCATAAAAAATCAAAACTACAGGGTTCATTTGAGTGAAATTAAAAATAGAGGAATCAAATCAAGACATGATTGAAACTAGAGGGACTATTTCGCTAAATTTTTCCCTAAACTATTCAACTTTCTCACTTCCGTCCTCAACTCTCAATTCCCAGGGAATGCAATCTCAACAATACAAATTGAAAAAGTACATAAAAAATGCAAAAGATTAATTCTATACTTTTCTAGGTTCCTTTCGTCAAGGGAAAAGATTAATCCAAAAAAAAGTTACACATATCTAACAAAAAAAAAATGATGAGAAAAAATAAACCTTAGCTTTGTTTGGGGGGCAACTATTCAAATTTGTAACTGTCTACTATTTTAGTTGTAACTAGTTCATTATACTCTCAATAAAGGAATATGGAAAAGACTACAATACATTATTTGGGTGTGCATCATACACATCCCTATAAAAGTTACGAATTTTTTGTAAAAGTTATGAATTTTTTTATAAAAGTTACGAGACACACCAAAATGTTACGAATCATATTGCTAAAAAGTTACGAAAAACTAAAAAATGTTACGATTGCTGATAAGATGGCACAATCTGGACCATACAATATGTGCATATGGTCAGGCCCGGCCCTGTGGCTAGGCTGGGCAGGCCCAGGTCTGGGGCCCACCGAAAATGGGCTTTTTTTAGGGCCCCCAAGTATATAGGTTAGTATAGGTATGGGTTTGGTTTGATCCAATTTAGAGCCTTAGAGGCCCACCAAAATCACTTATTCATTTAAGCCCATTTGATTTTTTGAGGCCCAACCAACTTCCATCTTCCATCTTTAATTATTTTTTGAGGCCCACCGATTGAATGCTTTTTTTTTTTTTAATTTTCAAAATCAAAACTGTGAAAGACTTGAAAGAGAGAGACCTACTGATTTTCATTCGGTGAAAATTCAAAAAGGAAAGAGGGGGAAAAGCCCTAACTTTACCAAACAAAATCTATCTCTCTCTCTCTCTCTCCGACTATTCCGGTTACCATTACCTCCAGGGAAAGAAGTTTTTCAAAGTTGAAGATGATCAAGTCTTACCTTCGATCAACCATGTCACAAGAGAGGTTGAATGGATTAGCGATGTTGTCCATTGAAAATGATTTTGCGGGAAGGCTAGATTATGTAAGTTTAATTGATAAATTTGCCTCTAAAAATGCAAGAAGAGCGGTGTTCAAGTGATACATTTGAGTTCTTGTAATGATAATTACTTTTTGTGTCTAGCCAATGGAACTAATATGTGTAGTTAGGTATATATTGGTAAATGGTCAATGCATGGTTGTGCACTTTTGTATATGGGATTACGGCTTTTTGTGTTTCGGATTATGTATATTTTGGTGCATCGAAGTAATAGACATGTATGTGTATTCCCAGTTCTGAACTTTGGTTGAAATTTACATGAGATGTTGATCTTTGTTACAATAATAGTCTTGCTTACTCATAGAGAGAAAAAAAATTATGAAGGGCCTCAAATTGAAGATAGGGTTGGGGCCTCGACAAATACAGGACCAGGCCTGCATATGATACACCCAAATAAGAGGTGTGTATTGTAGCAATTTCCAAGGAATATTGACAAAATTTTGTTCAAGTTCTTTGTTTTTGCTTTTACAAGGCCCGATTAAGCATGGGCATATGCACAAAACCACACAAAAATAGGCACAACACATTCATGACCTGGTCATGGGTTGGGCTGGTCAAACGCATCACGACAAATGAAGAGGTCACGCTAAGCATGACGCAAAACACATTAGGCATGGAAATAAATGAGTTGGGCCCGTAAAATATGGCCATTCAACGCATCTACATGTGGAGAGTTGGCTTGGTTCTTTTTTATATTCCTAGTAGGTATGACAGTCGACAAATATTGCTATATCATATGGAGTTATAACAATAGCTAATTAAACAAAGTCGCTGACAACTGAGTTTTAGTAATTGAAGTTGCACATTATTATGACTCAAAGTTTTTTCTTCTTAGGTTCCCTTTAATCTTTGTAATGTGTTTCCAAAGATTAATAAATTTCTTTTGCCGATCAAAAAAAAATTTGGGTTGAAGGCACACTCCCATTTCAGGCATAGGTTTTAGGTCCACAAATTTACCAACTCTTATCGCAACAGACTTGTGTTTTTTTCCTGTTCCCACCTCTCGAGGGTTGGGTGATAATGCGAGGATACCATGGCTCGAACTAGTGACAGCACAAGGGTGCACCCAAAGCCGGCTCATAGATTTCAGATGCCTGAATCGAACTCATTAAACGAGACTCACCCCATATTTTGCATACAAAAGTTAGTCAATAAGGAGTCTTTATAAAAACCGTTACAAAAAAATTACCATTACAAAATGAAAACCTATAGTAATCCAAAAATAAACAACAGTTGCGATATTCAAAATCAATCATTTGAACATTTGTCTTCTCGCACTCTTAGCGGCAAACGTACTAATTAAGTCTTCATAATCAAGCTTTTTCACCACATCCTTCTCAGCGGACAAAATTGCCAATCCATTTAATCTTTTTTGGACTTGGTTGACCAAAGATTAGTTTTTATCAATTCTAACTTGAGACATGGTATACACAAAAATTATCCGGGCCTAATATATATATGTAGGTATCCTAAATAATTTTTTTTTTTTTTGAACTGTAAGTCATTTCATTAATTCGGCCCGAAAGCCAAGCCAAATACAAGAACAAAAAACGGAAAGAACCGAAACTACTATGACTCGGGCAACGAGCACACCATAATAGCCATGACTGGCATGGGGCTCTAAGACTCGTACTGCAGAGCAGACGCAGGCCCATACGAGGGTTGATGCATAGGGTCCTACCCAAACCACAATAGTAACTAGCCTATGGCTCAATCCAACCCATGAAAGCTCAAATGAAATCTAGACTTCTCTGAAATCAAATCGCGAAAAAACAAAACCGAAACAAATAACACAAAAACTCAGCCGGAAAGAACTAAATAAACTGAGTCGCCCTGCTGAGAGGACCCACTGAGTTGCCCCCATTCAAAGATATCACTAAGCACCGATGAAAACCCTTCCGGAATCCACTCCGAGAAGTTGAAACCCATAGGCCATGCCGGCACTTCATTTGGTGCGGGCTTCCGCTGACACGCGAAGCTTTGGACGCAGTACATAATGGCATACCACTAATATCGACACAGTCGATCACCACAATCCACGGCAAGCAAGAAACCACAACACAGAGCAGAAAACCAGATCGCAAAAACAAACCAGAAGCAAATCTAAGCTAATCAAACATAAATAAAAGTAAACACGGTAAAAACAACAAGGATAATTGAAAATAACTCGAGGCAGCCCACTGAGTCACACCAAGTTACCACCAGATCTCTCGAGACAACCCGTTGAGTCGCACCGAATTACCACAAGATCTTCGAGCTTTAACCGAGTCACTGCTCCAGGAGAGGAAATCGAACTTCATAGCCACCGCCTTCGGATATAGGAGCTTTATTCGCCGGAGGGTGCACTACCGCCCTGTCGTCACCAAGGAATCAAAGCAGACCCAAAGAAGCATCGGATAAGAGGGCGGTGGTGAAGAAGGAGAGTGGCGGAGTCAGAGGAGGCGGAATCCAAAAAGCGGCTAGGTGGAGGGAGGATGAAAAGCTACCGTGGGAACCATGGTTCTGTGGTGAAAAAAGGGCGGGCGGCGGAAAAGAAGGGGCGGGGGAGGTGGGCCTAGGTGGAGCCACACACCTCCCCCCCCCCCCCCCCCCCAAACAGAACCAGGAGAGAGGGGTGGAAGAGGTTGAGATGGATCTGACTGGGATGGATATGCGGCTGAGGTAAAGAGATTAGGGCGGCTGTGGATGAGAGGGTAAGGAAAACCCTAGAAAATCTCTACTTCTAGAGAGAGAAAGTCTCGACAAGAGCGAGAAGACCATATGGTATCTAAATAATTGGAGGTCTCAATTTTTTGCATTTTTGATGGACCTAAAGCCCTGGCTTCTTGGGCAACACCCGGCTCTGGGTGCACCACTTCATCGCTTAGAGCTTTGATAGAAGGGGAGACATCAGTGATTTCAAACTCATATTCTATGGACTTTGCCAATTTTCACGAGTCTCACACCTTGTTCGGTTTGGGTCTCAAAACCCACCCTGCATGGTCCCCAATAAATTTTTCTTTCTTTCTCTCTCTCTACTCATCACCCCGAAAAACCTCGCTCAAAACCCAAACCGAACAAAGCCTGAGTGCCTCCCTGTAGCTTTTTTCCCTTTTCCCTCTCAAATGGAATACGAAAAGTAGCTTTTGCACCTCAATTATGTAAGCCTCAGCTAGACACACAACTTTTGCACAGTTCGAAACAAAAATTCGTGGAGGAAAACATGTTTAATACACAAGAAATTTGAGGGAAAATACTAGATCATCAGTGCAAGTTTTCTATTCTAGATTATAGATGATCTTCCTTTTCTCTTCCTCTTCCTCTTCCTCTTCCTCTCTTCTATATATTTATTTACTATCGTCAAGATCTCCCATCTGCTATGGAAGATATTTTGTCCAAAGTGATACAGCGAAAATCTTTTGCTACATCCTGTGAGGGATAGGAAAAAAATGCAGTTTAGGATTCTTTGGTGCCAATGATTCACCCGATCTAAGTTGCCCCTGGTCTACAATAAACCACACGAGAATATAAGTCCAAACCTAATGCATAAGTAATCACTTACAGTTGAAACCTCAATAAGAAAAAACATGGTGGATCACAAACTGCATTGCATATTTACCAGGCGACAATAGTTACGTCAGAAAACTCGCCGGAAGAAACATTAAAGGCACTAAGAAAACCATGCAGTCTCATGAAAGTACAAAGAGCCTAAAACAGATACAAGTTGCTCAAGAGTTGAAATCCTAAACACCAAGCAAACACTCAATTTGACTATATCTCTGGGGAGAAACATTGCTTTCAGAATTCCCTTTTATAATGGAGGAGAAATTAGCAGGCACGAGGACAAGTTCAATTTGGATCGGTTGAAAGGTTTGACAATCAACCTCATGCCTAATAACAGGAAAGCGAAAAGTAAACAAAAATTGCCAATTTTGACAATCGCCTCCCTCACATCCTACCTGCTTCTGTGTTTTAACAATTCATAACAGCCGTAATCGCTCCCCATGTTCTGTTAAAATGAACTAGTCAATTAAGGACGTAAAAGGAATTCTTCAATGTATCAATGAGAAAATCTTTGGCAAATGACCTACCTCCTTGGCCATTTGCTGCAGCATCTCAATAAGTTTAGAGAAATCAGGTCTCAGAGTGATACTTTAAGATGAATAAATCTAATTGTTTTTTATATATTCGCAATAGTAGATTTATTATGACTATTTCAAGGATGACTTCTTTACATTCGCGTAATTCGCTAAAGATAAGATACTTGCAAACAGGCCTATTATGCTTGCCTAACGCAACATAAGTTCCCTCTAAAAGTCGAATCCTTTTGGAAACAGGCCTAGTAGATTTATTATAAATCCTTCATCGCGTTACCCGAAAAACATACGAGGATCCACATTTTTAAGCTAGAAGAGCATCATTGAAGCTGGAGGAGGAAAAATCCTTGAAGCATAAGACCCCTAACCCCAACGCTTCGATTGGCTGGGGGTTAAGGAGGGGGTATAACTTATACCTCCTATTTTTATCCCGGTCCCACCGATATATCCATGGTTTGGGAACCAAAATACAACCCGGATAAAATTATACCCCTATCGAAATAATACCCCTCCCCCTCACAAATTTATAACACCCCCCCCCCCCCCCAGTTATAAAATTATACTGGTTTATACCCCTTGTCTATTTACGCATTTAACCCTCCTTATACCCCCTCGTCTTTTTACTGGGAAACCCTACCACTTTCGACTGCTGTGTTTACTCTCTCTCTGGTGTGGCGATTTGTGGCGATCTGTGCCAATTCATCTTCTCGATCGACGAACTCCGGCAACGTGCGATCGTTGTTGTCCATCGGCGGCTCAGGTAACTGCTCCTACTACGTTCGCGTTTCTGTGGCCTCTCTCTCTGTCTCTCTCTCTCCCTATTATCGATTGTTCTGTGGTTGGATCTCGTGATGTTCGATTTCCTTGTTTTGAGGAAGTGACTGTTGGGAGGTTCGTCTGTGTTGGATCCTGTGATTTTTTATTTCGTTGTTTTGAGGAAGTGACTGTTGAATAATCAGTTTGTCCGTGTTGGATCCTGTTATCTTCGATATTCATTTGTGTTTATGGTTGAATAATCAGTGCGTTGTTTGTGTTTGTGGCAATGATGTATACCCTGAGCCCATACACTGTGGTAATAATCAGGGTGTTGTTTGTGTTTGTGGCAATAATCACTGTGATCTCCTTATCTTCAATATTCATTTCTGTTTGTAGCAATAAACTGACCCAGTTGTTTGTGTTTGTGGCAATGATGTATACCTGAGCCCATACACTGTGGTAACAATCAGTGTGTTGTTTGTGTTTGTGGCAATAATCACTGTGATCTCCTTATGTTCGATATTCATTTCTGTTTGTAGCAATAAACTGACCCACTTGTTTGTGTTTGTGGCAATGATGCATACCCAGAGCCCATACACTGTCGTAATCATCAGTGTGTTGTTTGTGTTTGTGGCAATAATCACTGTGATCTCCTTATCTACGATATTCATTTCTGTTTGAGCCCGTTACATGATGAAATATGTGCACATTCTTTGAACAGCCGTACCTATTCTTGTCAATGTGGGTGTCTCTTCTTATAACAAAATTATGATTGAGTGAAGTTCTGAATTATGCATCAAAATTTCTATTTTCCAAACACATTTTAGGATGGCAAGACTAAATCGAACACAATTGAGGAGGATAGAAGATGAAGAGGCATTTCTGGCTTTACATGCATTTATTACAACTGCTTTGAGTGTGTTTCGGTTGTACTTCTTCCTTGCAAATCTGATTGTGGAGCCCCGTCCACAATTGGCCCCTAATCCGAACCTTTACCAGCGTCAAGTGGATAGAATCAATAAGCTTGTTAAAGGCAATGACTTAGATTGCCACGAACAACTGAGGGTAAATAGGCATACGTTTCTGAGGCTGTGTTGTTTAGTCCGAGGTGTTGGGTTAGGGGACTCACGAAGCGTATGCCTTGAGGAGAGAGTAGCCATTTTCTTGTGGATCCTCTCGCACCATACAAAGCAAAGGTGTACGAAGTTTGAGTTTTGGAGATCAGGTGAAACCATTAGCAGGCATTTCAATGCTGTACTAGTAGCTGTGTTACGCCTTTACAGGATGCTCCTTGTAAGGCCTAAGCCTGTACCTGCCGACTACCACGATAGTAGGTGGAATTGGTTTCAGGTAAACGTATGTTGTCTTATATTTAATATTCACAATTGCACCACTATTAATAATTTCCAATACTAAATCACCTGAATTTGTAGAATTGCCTCGGGGCTTAGGATGGGACATATGTACCAGTTTACCCCCCCCCCCCCCCCCCCCCCCCCCCCCCGCGCAGCAGATAGGGCGCGCTATAGAACCAGGAAGGGGGGAATTTCTACAAATGTCCTAGGTGTATGTAATCGAGAGCAGCAATTTGTTTATGTACTGTCCGGTTGGGAAGGGTCTGCTACTGATTCTCGAATCCTTCGAGATGCCCTTGCAAGACCACATGGTTTGAAAGTCCCCCATGGTATGTCACATAAATAGAATAACTCAGTTTCCCCTTCGCATTTTGTCACATCACACAACTAATGTCCGTTCTAAATAAGGTTACCATTGCTTCCAGGACAATATTACCTTGTCGATGGTGGTTATCCAAATGGGGAGGGATTTCTTTCACCCTATCGTGGCCAGCGGTATCACCTTAACATATGGAGGCAAGGCCATACTCCTAATAGCAAAGAGGAGTATTTCAACATGAAGCACTCTGCTGCTAGGAATGTGATTGAGAGAACCTTCGGTGTACTGAAGATGCGATTTGCGATATTGAAAGTTGCATCTTATTACCCCATACGGACGCAAAATCGCATCGTTACTGCATGTTGCCTCCTCCACAACCTCATTAAAAGAGAGATGCCTAATGACCCAGTTGAGTTAGAGTACACGCGATGGGAGGAGGAAAACCTACACAATGTTGAAGAAGAGGATTACATTGGTCAACTTGAGACTTCGAATGAGTGGACCGAGGGGAGGGATGCGCTTGCTAATGCTATGTACAACCATTGGTTAGCTAATGGTGGTGGAAATGTGGACCGAGTTTGAGATATTGTAATAACTAATTTAGATGTTGGTACTATTTTTAATTCATTTGTCGGTGGATGTTAAGACTTGCAATGTTGATACTATTTTTAATTCTTTTGTCGGTCCTTGTAAACGTAATTTAGGTGTTGACACTATTAACTTTCAATGTATGAGACCTATATTGAGAGAACCTTATTTCTATTTTGTTTCATACCTATAAATAAAATGTTTTTTCATAGGTATGGACACTGAAGAGTCACAACTTGATCCCGTTACGAAAAGGGCACGTAGAGTTTGGAGGAAAGTAGAAGAGGATACCTTGATTCGTTGCATGAGAAACGAATATAATGACCAATGGAGTGCAGATAATGGGTTTAAACCCGGGTTCTTTACTTTGATGGAGAGTGAGTTGCAAAAATTGTTGCCGAGCTCTAACATTAAGGCACACCCTCACATTGACTCCAAAGTGAAGGTTTGGAAAACGACCTACAACAAGATTACGGACTTGCTTCGTATAAGTGGGTTTTCTTGGAACGATGTCACGAAATGCATCGTGGTCGATGATGAGTCCGTGTGGGAGGAGTATGTTAAGGTAACTTACTCTCCTTTTTATATATGCAAACGGTGTTAATCTATCAATAACCACCAATGTATTGTGTTGTAGGTCCATAAAAATGCCAAAGGACTCAATGGGAAGCCATTCCCATACTACGAGGATTGGTGCATCCTCTTTGGCAAGGATAGGGCAACGGGGGAGTTGGCGGAAGATCCGTCAGAAATGGCTGCCGCAAGTGTACCCATAGATTTGGAATATGACACATTTGAAGATGTGTACATTCCATATTTCGGGCCTGAACATGGTGGGGGCTCAAGTCATAACTCTACCCCACCAAGCGCCATTCCACGGGCCGCCACAGCACAGACCTCGTCTCCTCGTAGCTCCACAACACCGTCCTCTAATCCTCGAAGCTCCACACCCCTTGTCACGACACCACCGGCCAGTGCGGGAGTTGTTCAAAAGGGGAAAAAGAGGAGCAGATTTGATGATGCAGTGATTGAGAGCTTGGATAGTTTCTGTAAGTCTAGTGACCAACATATGAGTGATATGGTTAAGGCAATGGGGTATTCCAAAGAACTATCCAAGCTCCGCAAGCAAGTTCCAGGGGAGGTAGACAAACTGGACCTGACAATGGAGGAGAAGTTCAAGTTGGTTGCCCTTATTTCTCAAGCGGAAGAGAGAGTTGACACATTCTTTGGCACAGATGATGGGAAGAAGCAAGCATGGGCAGAAATGGTGCTTCAGGGCAAAGTGTATCCCCTTCAGTGAATGAGGCTGTGATGCTCTTATTTTTGTACATGGCATATAGGCTGTGATGCTGTTATTTTTGTACATGGCATATTTGACAAGTACCATACATGTGGGCCATTTTAGGTACTTTAGTAACTGAATATGGGCTATGTTATTAACAAACTTTAGGTTGTTCTACTGAATGTGTTTAAGACTGTAGTTCGTACATTAGTAACTGAATTTGGGCTAAGTGATGTAATGCATTATTCTGTGGCAGGTTATGAATTCCTACAATTTTGAGGCAATGATGATTGCAAAAATTGTACCTTGGCGGGGCAGCTTACTTGCAGCCACGAGTATTCTTCTTTTGAGCCCTGTGTGTGTGTGTTTATGTTTGTGGTTATGAGGTTAATGTGGGCAATGATGCATCACCTCAGTATGTTAAGGTATGACTGAGCCTTTTGTCCTATTGTGTTTGGTGCAAGCAAGTTCCAGATGAACTGCTATTGTTGCTGTGTTGAATTAGTTAGAGCCCTGTTTGTGTTGTGTGTCCTTATTTCTGGGTTCGTTGGCTGTTGGTTTGTTGGCTGTTGGTTTCTGGCTGTTGTGGCAATTTGCAGTTCTGGGTTTGTTGGCTGTTGTATGTCTGCAGTTCTGGGTTCGTATTGTGTTGTATGTACTACTGCTGCTGCTGTTCTGGCAGTTTGCACATTTCATTTGCTACGACTGCTGTTGCTATTACTGGGCATTTCTGCATTTCTGCTGCTGCTGTTGTTGTGGCATTTCTGCATTTCTGCTGCTGCTGTTACTGCTGTAAACGTGCATTTTTCAAAACTGGGCAGTGATGCCTCTTGATTTTGGTGAGCCCATTTGGTACATTATATCTAAGCCCATTTTGATGCTGCTGTTACTGCTATTACTGCTGCTGTTACACTGTTAGGACTGCCTCTCTTTCAATGTGCATTTTTTGAAAACTGGGCAGTGATGCGTCTTGATTTTGCTGAGGCCATTTGGTACACTTTTCAAAACTGGGCAGTGATGCCTCTTGATTTTGGTGAGCCCATTTGGTACATTATATCTAAGCCCATTTTGCTGCTGCTGTTACTGCTGTTACTGCTGCTGTTACACTGTTAGGACTGGATTTCTTTCAATGTGAATTTTTTGAAAACTGGGCAGTGATGCGTCTTGATTTTGCTGAGCCCATTTGGTACACTTTCTCTGAGCCCATTTGGTACACTTTGCTGAGCCATTTACTTGCAGCTATTAGGTACGCTTTGTGGCAATCTGGGCAGTGATTCATTTGGCCAGTTTTATTGTGACGCATATGTGCTACTTTTGGACTGAAATTCAGGGTTTGACAAGGCCCTGATTGGCTGGGGTTAAGGAGGTTTATTTCTGGGCCGTGATGATAAATCTCACACGTTAAGACGAACGTTTATAGGCAAGGCACATTAGATGGCCAATTGGCAACTATTGTTGCAGCCTACACGTGTATAGGTCTTACAAAAGGGTGGAAAACACCAACTATCTGAGCCCAATTATGTCATTTACTCTGTGCTAATTGTGTTTACATTATCTCTGGAAGTACTTGATATGGCTTCTTGTTAGTAGGGATGAGAGGAAAAAATAGCTACTATGTTGTATTTGCTGGACGGACACCGGGAATATATGAAAGTTGGCCAGCATGTAGCGAACAAGTGAATGGCTTTTCTGGAGCTTTATTTGAGAAACATGCAACATGGGAGGAGGCGAACTCCGCTTTGCAAGCACATTATCAACGCCGTGGTGGGGTAAATGCTGAGGAAAGAAATGTACAAGATTACCCGCCGTTGCTTATCCCAATGGAAGCCGCCGTTTATGACGAGGGAAATGTTCGATCGAACCCAACGTTTTGGCAAAAATTAAAATGGTTCTTATTCGGTGCAATTGTAGCAACAGTCATCCAGTTTGTGATAATTAAATTATTTAGTTTGTCAAATGTTCATTTCGGCATTTGATACTTTGGAATATGGCAATATGCTACTATCTTGATTTTGTAATGAATGCCAAGCCAAGTGCTGGTTACATTTTTTGTTGTTGATAACAAATTTTCAATGTTGAATGCCAAAAAAATGGGCGTTTCCCATTATCAAACTTGAATGGAGACTATGTTGGTCACAATCTAATTTGCAATTTCTCAGAGTATAATTGTGCCTACCCAATATTCAATTTAGAAAGAGTGCTAAGTACATTTCAATTGAATTGACTAATTGTCCATCATATTGCAAGTAAATTGACTAATTTGTCTACGTATCATAGATGAGGTTTGGATTAGAAAAAAAATATCAATAATAAATAAGTGGAAATACCAACAAAATAATTTACAAATTCTATTCCTCCAAAAAAAAATAAAAAACCCAAGTTTTATTCCGTACAAAAAAAATTCAGAATTTGTTAATTACAAAATTTAATTATAATACCTTACAATTTTTTACATTTAATAAATTATTTAATTCGTCTTTTATTTATATATATAATTAAATTAATGTTTAATCTACAAATAACCATGAACAAGGGTAATTAGGTCATTTGACTGGTTTTTATAATATCCACCCAACCTTATACCCCCATATAAACATCAAAACAAACCAAGTACTATTTTATCCACCTTTCATCCAAACCACATATTATTTAGTACCCCCTTCATAAATGTCACATCACTGTGGGTCCCCCCTTACTAAATAATACCCATTACTATCTTATACCCCCTTACTATTTAATCCCACCAAAACCTATCCCGCATCCAATCGGGGCACAAGGGTTCTAATTTTGCCTCGTGTGCCGCATTAGATCTCCCCCATGTCACTAACGCGCCACCAGAAATTGCTCACCAAATACTTCGGTTTCTTATAGGGGATTAGGTATTTCGAAACACACTAGGGGATACTTTGCATCCTTGATTTTCAAAGGGATTTTGTGACGAACAAAGGCCATTGACTCATGTATTGATCCGCTCTATCATGTTGGTACAAAACCAAAAATTTACCCAAAAATAAAACCAAAAATCTTCCAAAAAATAGCAGATAATCCCGAATCTTTACATATCCCACAGATATTCTTTTCATATTGATTTTCTCGTATTTATGGGTCTTCTAGGCAACCTTAATTTTTAACTTTTTGGCTTTTTGAATTATGGTTAGAATGTATTTTGAATTTGGTAGGAATGTTTGGGAGAAAGGTGCAAAATTCATTTTGCAACATGAGCAGTGTTTAGGAGATATGTGCAAAATACATTTTGCAGATTTTTTTGTTAATAAAAAATGGGAAAAGTTGAAAAAAGTAAGTCAAAAGTCTTCTTCAGTCTGTCTAGAGAGCTAAAGAAAGACATCCATCCAAAGCACCCAAAGGAGCCAGATTTTTCTTTTTAGCCAAAGGAGCCCTGATCACTCCCACCGTCCCTCCCAATTGGTGACCGTGCAAGTTTGACTTTAAAAAATAGATGGGCTCCTTTGGGAAAAAAACCAAAAAATGGATTATTGGTTTTTTCATTTTGTCTTTATTCAAAATTTTTTTTGCATTTTTTAGTTTTGCATCAAGATTTTGTGGTTTATGGATTCCTCTTCATGAGACGAATCTAACAAGTATAAATTTATGGGCAAACCAAATATTTTTTAATAAAGCCAAAATTAATCTAATAATCCAAGTATTTCGGCTTTATTCAAAAAAAATATTTGATTTGACCATAAATTTATACTTATTAGATTCATCTCGTCGAGAGGAATTCAGAAACTACAGAATCTTGACGCAAAACTAATAAAGGTCTTGCTAACATGTGCCCAATAGGCACACAATAAGCACACAAACAAACAAAAAAAAATACATTTCAATGCACCTTTTACACTTTTCCATACACTTTCACATATTCCTATACACATTTCAATACACTTTTTCAACACTAATGTGTGCCCATTGGGCACACATTAGCATTTTCCAACTAATAAATGCAAAAAAAAAAAAATTAAATAAGGACAAAATGAAAAAAACAATAATCCGTTTTTTGTTTTTTTGCCAAAGGATAGGATAGTGATCATGTCAAAATTGTTTTTATTGTGTCAAAACTCCAATGCATAAAAGGCATTTACGTTACACATAAGTATAAGCATTTTTATACATTGGTGTTTTGGCGCAATCAAAAATAGTTTTGGCATTAACATTTGTCAATAAAATACTTCAGAACTACTCTTTAAATTTTTTTAAATTAATACCACTTTACGTAAGGCATATTTAAAAAACGATGGAGGGAGTATGTGATTTCAAGGGCCAGGCTCAGCTAGTCATAATTTTGGAAAAATGATACGTACACAACGGATAGCCACAACAGAGGCCACAACGGCCCCAAAACGACGTCGTTTTGGGGCCCTAACCATTAAAAAAAAAAAAAATTCTCCAGATCAAAATTTCAGATTCTCCCCCCTGTTCATCTTCATCCTCTGTAACAAAAAGAGACAGAGGAGCTCACAAACCCACCTCATCTGACCCAAGCCCGACGAACAAACGCCACCACCGCTGCCTCGACAACTGCCGATCACTTCCGTACATCATCGGCCAAGGGCCTTTTGTACGGCTTAGGATCGTAATCGAACGGAGGTAGCTCCGACGCCGCCGTGGAAGAAGGCGCCGACAAAAAGCTTCGGACTGCAATACTATACAAATAATGCTTCGCCTCCGCTGATTGGAGGCGTTGAATGGTGAGATTCCGTCGCAACGCCATGGATAGTCACATGGATCACTCTCTGTCTCTGTATGTTTGATTTAGATATTAGCTAAAACCATCTGTTTCTCACTCGCTGGTGGTGGTGGTCGATGATGGTGATCACCGCCCGTCCGCTTCTTCTTCCTCTCACCGCTCTCTCTCTGTAAAATTTTGAAATGGGCGTTGGGAGAGGAGCCCGATCTGGAGATTTTTTTTTTTTTTTTTAATGGTTAGAGCCCCAAAACGACGTCGTTTTGGGGCCGTTGTGGCCTTCTGTTGTGGCTATCCGTTGTGTACGTATCATTTTTCATAATTTTGTGAAAATATGCGCTTGTTGGTTTTGGATTGTGGGCCCGTAACAGATCCAACATTCTTTTTAGCCCGTCCCATCTCCTGATCCTAGTGCTGCTGTGCAACATCTAAATCATCAGATATGTTCTACATAGTCTTGATTTCATCTCGGCACTTTTATAGTAAATCCAAACTGTCGATTGTCAAGATAAAATCCGAGCCGTTGAGTGCACAGGTCAAAAACCGGCTTAAATTGTTTTTTCGTATTTTATCTTGGATATTTTCCAAACTATTTAGGTAAAAAAGTTATAATTTTACTCTATTCCAATTCCTCTCTTCAAGACGAACCTAAAATCACCAAATGTTTTACGCAAAACTAACAAACACAAAAAATAATAATAATAATAATAAAATAAAAACAACCAAAAAATCCCCAAGTCAGTGACACTGGAATAACCCTAAACTTTTATTCCATGGAGTCACCCCATTTCATGGGGTCTCACTGTAGCTTTTTGTATCTTTTCCCCCCCACACACATTATTGTAACTTGAGAAGTCGAAATCTGTTTTCCATGAATAGAATGCAGGACCAGCGACTATCAAAATAAGCGCCAATGACTAGATATGACAATTCGGTCAGCCTAAAGGGAGTAATTTACAGAACAATAAATCCAGATTGAATAACTCATAAGCACAATATTCCAGAAATATGGAAAAGGAGAGTGGGAAACAAAAGTAACATGTTTCAAGTTTCCAAATAGATAATCTTCCTCTTAATTCATCTCTTTCATTTACTACCGCGATACTGTCTAGATCTCCCATCTGTTACTGAAAATATTGTCCAAAATGATGCAGCGAAACCCTTTTGCTATCAACAGTTGCGGGACGGAAACAAAAAGAATCTTGTTTGGTATTCCTTTGTGCCGATGATTCACCCCAGTCTAAGTTGCCGCCGGTCTACAAAATCACCAACACACGAGAATAAGTCAAAACTTAATGCTTAAATAATCACTTGCAGTTAAAACCTCAATAAGGGGGGGAAAAAGATTCACAAAACTGCATTGCATATTAATTACACAACAATAGGTAATGGAAGTAACTCGCTGGAAGAAACATTGAAGGCGCCAAGCTGTCTCAAGAAAGCACCAATAGCCTAAAACAGATACAAGTTGCTCAAGATACCAAGCACCAAGCGAACATTCAAATTGAGTGTATCTCCACGGAGGAACATTTCTTTCGAAATTAGCACGGTACGAGCACAAATTCAATTTGGATAGTTGAAAAAGTTTCATAACCAACCTCATGCCTGATAACAGAAAAGCCAAAACAGTAAACAGATGGCAAGAACTAGCACTCTTTGCCACACATTAAACTTGGGAGTGTGTTATGTACCGATCTGCTTTGAAAAATCTGGAATCGCAAATGATACCAAATATGTTATGAAAAATATTTTGGTTTGTAACCAAGGGTACAGACTCCCGTAAATATAACAGGAAAAAAGGAGAACTAAATGAAACTGAACTTCGCAATTTATGTTTTCCTCGACCTATGGTATATTTGTGGGAATAGGGGAAATTATATTCGTACAAATTCTGGTGTTTCAACGATATTGCAAACGAAGAAACAACAAATTTCCAAGAATTAATTGATAGAAAGTTTGAGATCGGAGTACATGCCAAATATAGAACCAGATTAGGTCCATTCATCCTTTTGCCAACCAATCAAATTGATGACTTTATAAGGATACTGAAAACCACGAGAAGATGTTACTGCACAGGATTCTATTGACATTTGATACTGTAACCAATAGGAAATATGATGCTTTAGTACATTACTATCTTAGCGAAATTGGTCATTCAACTCTCATCAAAGTCTAGTAAATATTACAAGTTCCAGATTGATGCAAAAAAGTCAGCTTATTAATTTTCTGTTCCAAGTTAGTCATGTCAAATCACGCAAGTAAATCTTGGAAATCCATCACTTAAGCCAAAACGTCCATAGACAAAATAAATTTTGCCAAGTTAACACATAAGCCCAATCACTTGCTATCGAAGTCGAATAAATTCTTCAACTTCAGTGTAGCACAAAAATGTTTGCATCTTATGTATGTCCGCAAAAAGTCATATTATGTATGTCCGCAAAGAGTCTTTGCACACCCATGAAAGTAAACAAGCAAAACCCATCACTTACGCAATAACAACTAGGGTATATAAATAAACCAAAGACCGAAAGAGGGACGGGAAAATACCAAAAAAAGATGCCCGCAAATTACCTGTTGACGAATGATTCAAGATTGTGTCATACCCCTCACGAGGGGACACTAGACTCTCAACACACACCGCCACTTCAAACCCATTGGGATTCACCACAAGACGCTGCCCCAAAACCTCCGGATGAGAGAACAGCAACCTATGTGTTCTTTCTTCAAGATTATACACCACTAATTTCTTTCTGTCTAGTGCCATTATCACTTCGCCCTTCTCCGTAAAACACAACGGATTCGAAGTCTTAAAATGTAGGCTTTCACTAGCATTAACGAAAAACAATCTGACCCAAGTCTCCATACCGCCACACATACCAAATCCCAATACCTCAACCCGGTATTCCTTATTGCAAACAACACAAAGACATCCTCTCAAAACCCCCAAACTATATTCTTTAACATCAGGTTCATAAGTTGGTTGAGTCATTTCAACAAACACCTCCGCTGCGAAATCGAAGTAAATAATAACCCTTCTATTACCCCTTCCTTTTTTTTTATTACCCCTTCGCTCGTAAACCAAATTTGATCAACCATCCAATAAAGAACTCCATTCACATTCGTCCCCGGTGAATTCTTCGAAATCGTGTAGGGGAAATAGTTAGTTAACCAACCTAGAACTATTCGTAGATTTCAAAGAAGAGCAAAACACAAAAGAATCATCACCAAGGGTTTCACAATAAACGACCGCACCCACCACCTTATACTCATCAACAAGGGCATCGAAACCAAGCCCTAGAAGAAGAAAATACTTCCGATTTTCCCACGGGGAGAGCGGAGGAATACGAGGCACGAGCTCTCGAACCCTAATCGAGGGGTTGAAAGCAAAGAAAGTCTTGTCAGAAACACTAAAAAGAATCAACCCGTCACAGGAGTTCCAAATTTTGGCATTGGGATAGGAGTACTTGAAATTGTCACAGAAAGAGATCACGGGTTGGTCGGAGTGGAGTTCCGTATGGACGCAGCGGAATGCCACGGAAGAAGGGGGTTTACGGGACTCGAAGACTGCTACGCGGGGACGGTGGAGGGGGTGGCGGCGGAGGTGGAGTTTGGCGAACTGGGGAGTGGAGAGGGAGTGGCGGAACTGGGTGGAGAGGGATTTGAGACGGAGGACGTCGGCGACGGGGAGGCGGGAGAGGATGTCTAGGAGGATGTGTTCGGGGAGGAATGGAGAATCGGATTCGTCCTCCATTGTTGGAGGGTGGAAGCTTTCTGGGGAGGTCTGGTTTGGTGGGGCTGGGAGTTTGGATCGTTTCGTTTGGTGGGATTGTGGGTTTGGTCTGATCCTCCTCTTATGCAGGCGTAGGGTTTTTGAGAGGGGAAACAAAACAATAATGCTAGAGGCACACATATTGCCACACCACAAACCACACACATCTGTGGGCCCCACGCTTTTGTAATTAAAAAAAAAAAAAAAAACAAAACCAAACTTCTCAAACAAGCTCCATCCCGCCAGAGAAAAGAGAGGGAGAGACCAGACGATTGGAGAAAACCCGCCCGCCCAAGTGATCTGCCACCACGGGCGACCACCACCGGAGGCCGCCACAGCCCAACGCCATATCCAGACGCGACCCACCTCCGTCCCGACGCCATAACTCCGTCCCGACGCCGTACTTTGCAGAAGAATCCCACGCCCCTTGGCTTTCAAGCAAAAGATCTTGAACCTCAAAATCTGTCCATTCTCTGTGTCATTAGTGGATCTGAAGCAGAATTCATAGTAGCGGATTAGGTAATTTGGATTACTTTTGACTTGGTTTTGTACTTTTGTAATTGCTTACACTTGAAACAAGAGAGGATATTGCTACATTTTTCTGTCTTTAGGACTTTTTGTAGTCCTCTCTTTTTGAAACAAGAGAGGATATTGCTGCCTTGGAAACAGTCGTTGTTTTAATTCCTTCCTACACAATTTGTTTGTCTACGTTTATTATTTTGACCCTGGGGTTGCGGTGCATCCAGGTGCTGTGCGCCCTGCGGTGCACCCCTCGACTGTCCGATCGTGTCTTAGACGGCTCTGATGCATTCGATAATTTTAATTTTATTTTGATTTGATTTTACCGGTAATGAATCAACACACATCCAAACCGTCCAAAACACGATCAGATGATCGAGGGGTGCACAGCACGGTTCTGCACATAAGTTCTAAGATATGTTCGTAGTACAATTTTGTAAGAACACATATGTCAAAATTGAACAAAAACATTGGGACACGAGGGTGTTTGACACCTTACTTTTTGCATTTTCGTTTTCTATTTTTCAACTTTTGACTGTTTGAATGTTCTCCACCAAAACCGTAAAGTGTTCCTAGCAATTGAACCCAAAATGTTCACTTATTTTAAATTTAACCTGATGGTGCACTACATTGTATATTTTCTTTTACTAGTTAGTGTTAGAAAGATCTATCATTCAGGCTTGCATTGCAACTAGGATGTTAGATTGTATAGTTATATTTTTTCTGAGTTAAGGATAGTTTATATCAAAATGATTTGGATGCTTTATGGTGATAGTTTATGATGATTTATGACAAGATCATTCGGCAATTAAGATCATTCACAATTGTGTTAAGGTTAATTTGTATGCTTAGTGATGCTTTATGTATATCAAGTACTTCCAATCACAACCAATTAAATTACTACATTTTGCTCTTAGGTTGTGTTTGAAAGGAACCGTGGAAATCTTTCGATGGAATAAATAAATTAAATCAGTAAACTTATCATCTTTTTTTTTTTCTTTTGCAATTTTGTTCACGTTTAGAACTGCACATGAATTGCATCTTCTTTTTTCAATTTTGTAGTCTGTTCATTATTTTGTACTTTGTTAGTAGTTTGAGTTAAAATGATTACTAATTTTGGTTTATTTTTGAAGCAGTAGGTGATGTTTCAGATGCTATCACAATCGTCTGTAATGTCGCCGCAATCAGTTCCGTCAGAAATGCCTCCTCCATCTTCAGAAATTTGTAGAGAAGAAGAAATGGAAGAAGTAGAGGTATGGAGTGGAGACAATGAACAAGGAGAAGAGTGTAATGAGATATATACTAATGAGAATGGAAACGACGCAACAGAAAACTGTCAAGATGGAGTTGAGGAACCAAAGGAGGGAATGGAATTCAACACATCAAACGAAGTTTATCTCTATTACTCAAAATTTGCTAAAGAAAAGGGGTTTGCTGTGGCTAAAAGATCGTCGAGAAAGGGCAAAGATGGAAACTTAAACTGGGTAATTCTTCAATGCTCCAAAGGTGGAAAGCCAAGGATGAGAGGAAGCAACCCCGTTAAGCCATGAGTTGGTGAAGAGTAGAAGAGTAGAAGAGTTGGTTGTTGATATAGGGAATTTTTTTGTCTATTGTTAGAATGGATTTGTGGTAATTCTCTCATTCATGTCTTGTGGTAATTCTCTTATTGATGATCTGGTACTTGTATGACCATGAAGAATGCATTTCATGGAACCCAAGAGGCAAATAGTTTGTATTTCTGGTTGTTGGTTTTGTATAGCATTTTCTTGTTCATTGAACTGGATTTTGAGTTCATTCCTGGAAGTAATGAAACCGACTTTGGACGTGAAATTTGTTTGAAGTTCTATTTGTTGTTATTTGATAAGATGCACGATAAACAAGTTGGGTTAATTTTCTTTGACTAACTGGCTTGTAAACTGCATTTTCATCCAGTCCTAACTCCTACATCTAGCCTCGTTCTTTGAAGTTTATCAAAAGCCGAGTGTAGAAGTGCTCAAAAGTTGGTTTATGGATGCTGAAAATGAGAGTGGAATAAACTACATGTTTTAAAAGTTGGTTGTTCTGGAAAAATTTTGACAGCATCTCCCTTATTTTCTTGTCTAGCCCGACGTCTCAGTGTCTCATCAGACAATCAACAACAACAAAAACAACAAACACAATTCATATAATTTGGAGTCAGAAGTCCACAATATCATTTCCATTAACATTTGCTTCATTACAAAAGTGCATTACATCTCCATTTGTATTGCATTACATCATTACAAAGGAATAGCTAAGTTGTTGGCTCTTCCCATTGAAGTTAAAGAGTACATGTACAAGATTAACCAAAAAAAAATCAGTCTTCATCTGCATTTTTTCTGTATTCTTCATTGTTTTGTCCTCTTCTTGTGTCCCAGTTGGCCACCTAGAATTCTTTTTGCTCTAACTTAGAGTGCATCTTGATCACCCTCTTGTGTCCATGGCAGAGCTTTAGGAGATTGCTGCTCTTCCTTTAAGTCCGTCGACCATCAACATGCAATAGCCATCTGGAGATATGCACAGCCAAAGGAAGAAGGCATTTAGCTGCATAAAAAGAGCTCACAATATATTTGTTGGTCTTTTGAGTTGAACTTGATCCCAAGCAAGTTCTAATAAACTGTTATAATACCAATTGGTTGGTTGCAAACAGAGTTTTTTCCTGAGACACCTCAACTGTTATAATACCAATTACCAATTAGATGAAAAATGCAAGAGTAAAATGAAAAATGCAAATCTTGCTGGAATCACCAACAGCTCGTTCCAACTCTCTCATTCGTAGTCTCGGCTCTCTTACTAACTGGGAGTTACTCCCGGGTGGTGCAAGTCTCATGTATGCTTTGTCCCTAATCATAAAGTTTCAAACCATTAAACAGATTCCTTGCCACTGTAACTAGTTTAACATCAACTTCAATTTTGGATTTGTTGAGCATCAAAATCAGGGTTTTTTTTAAGGAGAAATCGCAAAGGAATCTAAACTAGTCTATGTTAGCCTGTTTTAACAGAGGAGATCTGGGGTACCCAACACTAGAGTTTTTTAATGGAAATTGGTATGTTCTCTTTTGCAATGGTCCTTGGGCCTCAAAAAACGTATTTGGCAATTGAATAGCCCATCCATTGACTGGTGCTTAAGAATGAACTGGACCCAAGAATGAACAGCTAGCTGTTTTCATGTGTCCAAAACTCCCAGCAAACCTTTGGATTAGTCAGTGGGGTACTTTTCCTCTTGACTTTCCGACACCAGAGGAGACCTCTGTTTCTAGACTGGTGACCGGACCTAAAGTGTTTCTATGATACTCAAGGCAGTCAAGGGAGGTCTGAAATCTGGATCAAAATACTTGGACTTTTCACAACCGGGAAGAGTTTTTTCCATAGAAGAGGATTCACATTTGCTTTCGTGTGAATCCTCTTCTGGTCTTCCATATTTCATGGTAGCTCAATTTTCACGTTGAGCCTTTTTCTACAAAGGTATCATTTTGTCTGTCATTCCCTTTTTGGTGCCCTGTTCTACAATATTTTTGTAAATGACCTACAATAGACAAAGCCCTTATGTGTTAAACAAAAAAAGTAACTGATTAGCCAAAGAATAGAAAAAACATTCCTAAACATGTACAAGCATAGACAAGTTGAGAACCTTGAACAAATTGAAAGCAAGCTAATGCATGTATATCCCCAGCGAAGAAAATGTATACGAAAAAAGACTAATACAATGAAGTGAACTTACAGCACCATAGGTACAAACAGTTAGAAACTTTCTGTTCCTGGCGAGCTGCTTTCCATTATCAATCTGCTCCCACCATGCGAATTATAGATCCCCAAATCATCAGCAAAGGGAGTTCCTTTCTTCCAGTGGAAGAAGTGATAAGTAACCTGAAAAGAGAAATGTAGACTTTTGGGTCACGCAGTAAGAAGGTGTGAAGCAAATCCCCAAATTCACTACAAGCCCTAATTTTTTTTTTTTTAAAGTTTTGGGGCAATCAAAGAATCAAATTGGCATATGTTCGAGGAGAGAGGGAGAGAGAGAGAGAGAGAGACCTTGGTATGGCCTTCAAGTCACGTCGAGCGTCGGTGCCGAGTCGGGTCGAGTCTGAGTCGGGCAAACAAAAGTTGAGTCGGGCTTCAGTCGGGTCGCTGGGGCTCTGGTGGCCGCCGTCGGCGGCGGTGGTCGCCTGTGGTGGAGGACGTCGGCGGCGGGGGGCTGGTTCGATCTTCTCCTTCTCTTGTCCGTCGTCTTGAACTCTCCCTCTTGGTCTGGAACGTAATACAGAGGGAAGGAATGGTTTTGTTTTTGTTTTTTTTTTTTTTAATTACAAAAGCGTGGGTCCCACAGATGTGTGTGGTTTGTGGTGTGGCAATGTGTGTGCCTGTAGCATTATTGGGAAACAAACCAATAGCTTATGTCGTGTCTGAGCGTATATCACAGTTGTTCATCTTTTCAATTAACGGTCTGGATTCTAAATTGGAAGAGATTATTTAAAATCTGGATCGTCCAATATATTTTTGGAGAGCTGCATGCCCAGTATGCCACGTGATACCCGCTTGGTATTGAAAAATTTCCCCAAAATGAGACTCCCCCTCCCTCTCTCTCTCTCACAAACCGTGTGGAGAGATATGATCTAGTGAGATTTTTTTTTTCAATTGTCAAGATTTGTGGGCCAACTTACGCACATCTCGACTATTCCCCTTTCTGAGGCCATCCACGCGGGAATTAAGAGATTTTCTCTCTTGTGACCTGACCCCAAGAGGTTGCCAAATTTTAAATTCATGATTATTGATGGCAACGGGGAGGATCGGGGACGGATTTGACCATCCTGCCTCCAATCCCCGAATGCCATAGTTGCCTCCGCCCCCAGCCGGTTTGCGGAACAAGGAATCATATTCACCCTCCATCCCTGCTCCTAACAGTGTTCAGAGATCCCCACCCCAATCTGACAGTCAACAAGCCAAAAAAAATAAAAAAAATAAATCTAGAAAAAATATCCCTTATGCTTTACCAACATATCTGATATCTAACTAACCAAATAAAACTACATAACAGTCAAGATTCCAACCTTAAAGTCTGAAATTACCAACTAAATTAACTTACAAAGCAAAATTAGAATCAATATCCAAACTTAAAGTTTCAATGCTATCCAAAATCACACAGTAATCAAGGGATTTCCATTGGTTCCTTTCCATTAGCATTTAGTTGTCACTTGTAACTTGTTCAACAAAAAAGAACCTCCATTTGTAGAAGTACCTGTACAACAAAAAATAACAAAGGAATCAACTCTTTGAGAAATATACAACATTAGAGATAAAAAGAAGTGTATTACTAATATAAATAGTGGGGAAACTGTAATTAACAATAATTCTAGGGGTTTAAGGCTCCGTTTGTTTGGGGTAAAATATTTTGGTTGGTAATTGAAAAATATTGTTGTATTGGTAACAACTTTTCTCGCGACATTCATTAACAACAATGGAGTTATCCTTCAATTTTAAAGAGACAAACTGTAGGGAGGAGAGAGAACAATTGGTGGAGGGAGAGAGCGAGAGGGAGAGAGCGAGAGAGTTGATTTCAAGTTTGAGGAGGAGAGAGAGAATGAGAAGTCTTAGAGGTAATCAAAGATTGAAACGGTGGAAGATAGTAGTGGCAGTGCGCATGGACAAATGACTTGCGGGATTTATCACCGTAAGTTAATTTACCACCATAGCTCAAAAACATTTTACTGGGAAAAATGATTTACGTATAATTTGTACAACCAAACACCAGAAAAATAAATAAAATATTTTACAGGAAAACATTTTACGGTCAAACAAACGAAGTCTAAATGTGTGTAATCAAAACCGGTGTGGGAACGGGGCGGGGAAATGGAGTAGGGGTATGTAAAACCCCCTCCAACCCGATCCCGGTTTTTTTTCCCTCCAAATTCGCCCGATCCTCCGAAACAATCTCCGAAACTCCGATCCGAACAGGACGAGGACTGATCGAATCGGATCGGCCGGAATTGCCATCCCTACTCAGAATGTCTGAATTTACAGCTCATCCTTATTGCCACTTGCACTACTAATTAGAGTTATATCAGTGATTACATTGCAAATGAGCAAATCATGAACGTTACTCTCCCTCCCTCTCTCTTCCCTTTTCCTCTTTTCTCTTTCCCCTTTTTTTTAAAAGAAAATTTCTATGGACACATCCAAATGTACACCTACTTCTAAATTTCTCTCACAAGTGATGATGTGACCCTCTAAAACTAGATGTGCATTTGGATGTGTCTCTAGCATTACTAGAAGAAAAGAGGTACAATCACAAAAGAGGCAAACATTCGACACCATTTTCTAGATATCAAAGAGAAGATCACATGACAAGGATTAAATGTGGAGAAATTGATTTTGTCACTCCACTTTTTGTCTTTATTTTGTGAAATTATCAAATTACCCTCTAATTTGTTGGAGTTTTCATCCACTTTCTCACACAGAAGAGTATTGTTGTAATTTTAAATAGAAAAAAACAAAAAATGGAATGTTAATCGCTAATAGTGGAGTTCCAAAATCACTTCCCTGAAAATAAACAATTCAGCATTTTTAGATCAATGCTCCAAAGGCTATTTCACCACACATCGGTGTGAGATCTATTCGCCTAAAAAATGAGGTGTGGTGGGGCCTAAAAATAATTTATCCTCATTTCTCACTCTTTGAAAGTTGCTACATTTAGGGTGTGTTTGGAACTTGTGGAAAGGAAGAGAAAGTAAGAGAAAATAAAATGAGAGGAATGTGAGAGAAAAGTGGGAGGAAAATTTTGCTATTTACAATACTTAGATTTTTTATTCTCTCTCTTCTTTCTTTCCAAACCAAACAAGATGAGGGAAAATTTTCAACTTTCCTTCCTTTTCTCTCACTTTGCTCAAGTTCCAAACACACTCTTATACTCTTCTGAGAAGATAATAATGAAAAGTGAACATAAGTTGAAAAACTTACTGACGACTTTGGATAAAATTTTGGCCTTCGGAAAACTCCGGAGAAGTTTCATCAGTAGCTGGTAAGAAAGTAAGGTTTTAGATACTCTCTCCATTCCTATTTGTTTGTTCACTACGAAAAGTCGTGCCACTTTTCAAATAAAAAAATAAAGTGTTTTCGTGTATCATTTTTCAAATTTTTTCGCACCGAATTAAACATGTACTTTAATTCAGTGTGAAAAAATTTGAAAAATGATACACGGAAACACTTAATTTTTTTTATTTGAAAAAAGGCAAGAGAGAGAGTGTGGGACAAACAAATAGGAACGGAGAGAGTAATTTGGTTTTGTCCATAAGCCTCCACCCAAGCAGAACATTTTCCCGGTTTTGGCCGAACAATTGGCGCAGTTGGCTCAATAGTTGTGTAACAGCACTTTGTGATGTTCAGTTTTGGATTCGATCTGATAGACCAACATCTGCATTCTTACTATTACTATTTCACAAATTGCCCCCGAAAAAATTATGGAAAAAAAAAAAAACAGGGCCAATGGAAAGCCTGGTGAAAATGACAGAAAAGCAAGTCTACAACATCAAAGAAAAAAATTGCTAACAATGGAGTGCACTCTCCTTCAAAGTTTAAACTGAGAAAAATACCCATGAACACACCCTCGTCCCAAAGTTGGAACTTAAAAACTGTAACAACTCCATTGTGACCTTTATTTACAATGGATCTTATCTGAAGGTCTACGAAAAAAGAAAACAACTTCAAGAATCAACTTTCATGCCCAAGGGGCGGCTAATCCCGTCCCTCATTTTATGTCGAACTGAGTTTAGACCTTCATTGCCAGTTTCTGAGCAGCAAGGGCTTCAGCCTCCAGTGTGGGCTCCCACAGTAAGGTGGTTTCAGCCAGTAATCCGGTCACTACATAAGGGTCCATGTTTGAAGCTGGACGCCGATCTTCCAAGTAACCTATCAAAAAAAGGAGCAACAATAACAGGACTATTAGTATTGAACATAAACAACTCCCAATATAGGTGAAGTTAACCTCCAGACTAAAAAACGAAAAAAAGAAAATCTTAAAACAGTGTCCAGCAAATGTCACCACTCCATACACCTTGGTTGAGTACGGACCATATTCGAATTGAAAATGTCGTGTTGCCAGCACAACATTATGGCGAGTTTTTTTTTCTTTCAAAAAAAGGTCTGTTTGTTTTGTTTTCCTTTGCTTTGTGTGGCCATACATGGAACAAGTTATAATTGTGCGACATTAAGGAATAAGGACAATCGAAGCTACTGCCTTTTCCTAGGCTGATGTTTCCAATCCGTTGTCAAAAACCCATCTTATTGCAATGCATGGTCTTAGAAACTTATGGAGCCATTTTTCACTTTTTGCTCGATAAGATTGTAGAACCTCATGACACAGCTTTAGGGATTGTTATAGCTCAGACTTCTCGCTAATGGGCAAAACCGAAAACTGAAAAGTTCTGATTTTGCAGAAACTGATTTGATGTTCCTTTGGCTTCTTCCTATTAATCATAAGCTTATACCAGAAATTCAGCTGCAACAAATCAAACCACTTCGTGTACTGTTACAAGTAGTACCTTTGCCTTGCTTCTCAGTTTCACGGCCCACACGTATAGAGCAACCACGGTTAGCAACTCCCTGTAATTGGAAGTCAAATGATATAGTTTAAAACTGGAAATAAATACTTTTTTTTTTTTTCAATCTGGTCATTGAGAAATCGAGTTTGGCTGTTTTCGGAGCCTACCCATGAGAATGTGTTGATATCGGCAGTTTCATGCTT
The DNA here is from genome assembly GCA_020921065.1 of Vaccinium darrowii. Lineage (NCBI taxonomy): Eukaryota > Viridiplantae > Streptophyta > Magnoliopsida > Ericales > Ericaceae > Vaccinium > Vaccinium darrowii. Next base: position 5,836,354 of record CM037151.1, on the reverse strand, counting down.
TCCAGTCAACCTTCTTTCATTTCCTTCTCCATAAGCACTGATATGTTCTTTGTGACGAAGCGAAAGATTCAGAATTGCCTTCTTAATTACTTCAAAGCCACCATCCTCTCTCATACTCTTTGTACTGCAAAACTCAAGCTTATTCATGTAATTATTGAGTATTGACCCAAATTATGCTATCTCAGCATGCACACTGGCATCCAGCATGCTTTCTAGGCACATAGAAAAATTGGTTTCCCAGAAAGTATACGAAAGTACCTGTAATTCGTGTGGCATCCCGCTCCATTCCAGTCCCCCTATTGGCTCAAGTAGAAGAGGGCCTCATGGCTCAATTCAGATCAAAGCAAACAAAACATGTATACAAACGGAATCTAAATTACCTCAATTGGTTTTGGATCAAGAGTGAGTACAACACCAGCTTGTTCAGTGATTCTCTGCGGTAAAAACCAACAAAAGAAGAAAATGATAGTCTGAGAAAGTATCATTGCTGCAGCAATGGTCTGAGCCATGGGAATCAACTTCTTGCGGCACAGGATCGAGCCACAGGGAGCAACTTCTCAAGGAAAAAAGGCGTGGGGATATGACAACCTATCTACTACCTCTCCTGACTTAGCCCTTCCCCATATTTTGAAGCCTTGGGCATGACATTTTCAAAATATGCAATGATACAGGCAACAAACATTGGCCACAGCAAATCAAATTGATGAAGCGGCAGATGATACTCTAGATAATTACAATTGTGCAAATTCAAGCATTTGTTATTTGAAGTGGTTTATTCAATTGACAGATTGCCGCCTGGTTTCAAGGGTGAGCAATCTGTTAACCAAACAAGCTTCTAAAAACTATTCTGCATAACATACTCTAAAAACTGCAACTGAAGTGCCAAACAGACCTTAATGTCAGACAAGAGAAGGTACCCAAGTCCCAACTACCAGATAATGAACTTAATGTTTTCAGGCAAGGGACTGTTTTCAAACCATCAATAGATGAAGGTAAATTACCTCAAGGATGTATCTGGCACACCAGACATGATCTCCAGCTTCAATTCCCACGCTAGGACCTACTTGAAATTCCCACTACCAGAAAAAGAGAGAAAAAAATTCATCAGGTTAGAGGAAATAGTGAAGACAATCCCTGATGATTTACGTACGCATAACGGAAGTAAAGGCAGAAAAGAAAACCTGGCCAGGCATAACTTCTCCATTGGTGCCGCTAATGTTGATACCAGCATACAAGCAAGCCTTATAATGAGCGTCTGATATGTCACGACCAAATGACTTATCTGCCCCAGCAGCACAGTAATAAGGACCCTAAATACAGAAACAATGAAATTGTAATGTACTTGTTGGCTGCTGCTTGTTTTACATAATGCAGTTATACATTGTACAATTTCAACCTATATATCTACTCACAGACCACGAGAGAATAGTTCTGTTCGCGAAAATATAAAAATACCTGAGGACCAGGATAGCCTCCAACAGGCCACCCCAAGGGCCATTTTACGTTTTGTTGGAGTAAGGTGTACTCTTGCTCTATGCCGTACCTAGATTTTAATTGATTCTAAGAATGTTAACAATTCAGTTCAAAAAAGGATAAAGAAACCGGGAAAATAATCGTCTCAGATTCATTTGTTTCAACATAGTAACAAACTTAGTTTTTCTTGATTGTCAACAACAAACAAGTTCAATCCAAGTATCAAGATTGTATGAATTCTAGTTTAGCGCCACTCAAAAAAACTTACCATGGGACTTCATCTATAACCTTCTTTTTACTGAAAATTTCCGCAGCCTTGTAGCGTTTGTTTGTGGGGATTGGTTCGCCTGCTGGTGTGTAAGTGTCACAAATTACCTTTTCAAATCACATAAAAGGGAAGACTTAGTCTTTACATTATTATACTTCAACAAAACATCAAAACAAAAACTTAACAAATTCGATAAATATCCAGATCATTACCAAGATGTTGTTACCACCGCGAAAAGGATCCTTGAATATTGCTTGAGGGCTGAAGTAACAAAATTTTGTTAAGATAGAACTGAAAAAGCAAATAGAAATCGGAAAGGTAAAAGAAAACCATTATGCACATGATCTTACTATAAAATTACTTCACTATCTTCTCCCGGTGCTTGTCCAGTACTGGATCCATCGTAGTTCCACTTTGGAAGCTCGGATGGGTGTTTAACTGGTTTTGAGATTGTCTGCAAACAAAAGATGTCAGTTTATTCTTGCACAAATTGCAAACAAATCCATTGTTCGGACCAAATTATCTTAAATACCCTTGATTTACTGCGCAAATCAATGCCGGATCCTCCAATCCTATTTCAGAAGACAATAGGAAGTGTTAACAAGGCACAGTGCCATAAAAGCAGAAGGGAAAAACCACATAAATAGCACGAAGGCAAGGGAAATGAAAATGCACCATATATACTCGGCAATGATCTTATCAGTGTACGGTGTAATGTCCATATTTAGCAGATCTTCCATTCTGTTTACTGCATTGTTTTCGGTATATACGGCAAACGCCCTAAATTTGGCAGAGGATTTAGTTGCTCCCTTCTTGTTATGTTTCAACAAGAGGGAGCCCCACATCTTTGATGTCATTGGATTTGCATTTGTTGAGTTCTTTGGTATTCTCATCTGCCATTGTGGGGAAGGAGCTAAAATTTGTGCCATTCTCACCTATCCCTCTGAAAAAATAAAGAGGTATGCATTAGGAAGCCAATAACCCGAAACAAAGATCATAATTTAGGAGACATAAAAACAGGCAAAATCAAATTATTAACGAACAGAACCAAGAAATGCAAGGGCTTCAAGGAGAAAGATAAGAATACAAAATCTCCACTTTATAGGCGCGCCATACAGCCATCTGTAGCCAATATTGATTTTCTTATACCATGATTATTCAGTTTTCCTCCCTTACTATCATAGAGCATTAGCGTGGACTAAACTGTTCTTTTCATTTAACAAGATATTTGTCACTAATTAAGCCCTTGCCTTCCTTTTGCTACGTCTGTCTCTGTACATGCATTGAAGTTCGGTAACAATTTTCAAGGTTTCCAAAACTTGTCAAAGAAAAAAGTGGTTTCACTCAGCAATACCCAGCCACCACCTTCCACCTCACGCCACCGTCTGGCCAAAACTTCCGGCCACTGCCCACCACCTCCAGTGGCTTCCTTTCGTCTAGCGATCACGTTGGTGACTACCTTCCGCCAGCATCCCTCCCAACCACTCCATCCCTTGATCTCAAAACAAGTTAAAGTACATGTGGGCAACATGTATTTTACTTGTTTCTCAATAAAAGAAATAGAAAATTGCATGTTGTTAACAGAAAACAAAACCAAAAAAACGTAAATTCGACCTAACGTGTTGTAAGAAATTTCTTCAATATCTACTATATAGAAAGATAAATTATTAGTGCAATATATAGCAACAAGACAAAAGGTTGTACGATAATGATTTGGCAACTGTTAGCTGGATGAACACAATGTATCCTGCTCAGTATGCAACCTAAATTATACTATGCCATCATTTTATCACTCTAATTTTTTTTTTTATCGCGATAAAAAGAATTACACTATTCTAACCTCAATTCAACCTACAACCTCCGTTCCACTTTGTTAGTCCTTTTGTAAAACGTGCATTTTCTCGGGCAAAAAGAATATATTTTTGTGAATAATATTTCCAGATTTTTTTGCTCCAATTAAAAGAGGTCATTTGATCGTGAAAAGCTTTGAAAAATTAGCAAAGGTACGTTTTTTGTATATAAAAAAAAAAGGGCCAACAAAAAAGAAAGGGGAGAGTATTATCAACACAGTAATTGAATCCACAGCCTCATTACTCTTAAATTCAGCACATAATTGCAATGCCGAGTGTCTCCCTACCATTTTTCGAACCCACAAAATCACTGCACACAGTTGCTAAGTCAACCTCTACAGTTTATTGAAGATCAACAAAAGAAAGAAATCCTCTGCAGTTTATCTGACTAAGTCAAACACCAGTCAATGCAGTAACTTGGAAATTTCTCAAATTTTTACTGAAATTGATAATAAGTAGAAATTGTAAAGGGTATCTACCTTAGAACTGCAGGACAATGGCTTCAAACAGGAACCTGAAACTGGGTCTGAGGTAACCAGAGGAAGAGAGAGAGAGAGAGAGAGAGAACAAGTGGCTATAATGGAGAATATGAATAAGAGGTTAAATGGGTTGACATGGGAATAGGAATCTTGGCTTTTCTGAGGTAGATAGGGCTGTGCTTTGAGTGGAGGCAATTTGTTTTTGGTCTCTACATGGTTACCAAAAGAGGTTTTGGGAGTTATACAAGTCTTGTAGGACTGTAACGCCAACATTAAAATAATACTATAACTAGTGGAGTATTATGTTTTGGCTCTCTAATAGGAGTATTTTTTTTTTAAGTCAACTATCCAGGTCAGTTTATGTGAAAAAGAGGTTTCTGCAGTGCCCCCAAAGCACAACACGGTGTAGTGCTTTCCAGTTTCCATCCAACCGTACACTTCGATAGTGCCTGGTTAGGATTTAATCGTAGCTTCTACAAATTTGAATCATTCATTGCTTGGATTAAATTCGACTTGTTCATTGTCGAAATGGATGATCGGATGTAGTTTACGTGTACCTCGAATAATTCAACTCAAATGACAAGGGTTTCAAATGATTTTTTGAAACTAAGTAAAATCATAATCCCATTATCGATTTATAATTCAACAAAAAAAAAAAAACAGATAATAATTGACTAAGGATTTTTTCTTGCATTGATTGTCATGATTCTGTGTTTCACTAGTATAATTCTGTGTAACGGAAATATTCCTACTAAATTCAAAAAGTCGATTAAAATTGCGTTCAAACGAGATTATACATCCATTAGGGGAAAAAAAAAAAAAAAGAGACAGACTATGTTTCATTAATACAAACGTGTCACTTTAAAAATTACTTCAATAATTCCTCAATTGCAAAATAATTGTACTAGTTTAGAGGGTTGAGCTGGTGATGAACATGTGATTATGTCCACCACCTAATCACTTTCGTATAATCACCTCTTGATAGTTACTAATAGTTTTTGCTTCCCACCTAACCTAATCTCTAGTTTTAAAATCTCCTTCCTATTATCAACTCTTTTATTATTATTATTATTATTATTATTATTATTATTATTATTATTATTATTATTATTATTTTGTCATTCGTTATTCCTAATCTATTATATGGGGAAGGAGGGAATGAGACTTGATCTCGGGATGCAGTGTGGGACATCTAAGAGCTCTACCGCATGAGCTAGCCACCACTTTGACTTTTAGAATTAGTTCAAATGTGGGGATTTGTCCCGACTTTAATTGAGGTTTCATTAGTAAAAGGTGAAATTCGTCTTTTAAACAACTAAACAAGGTGTACTGTAGACCCGAACACTTAAGTTAGCATTATCAAAGAATGCTCATGCGATAGAGTTATTGTGTGCGCCACACTGCATTCCGGGATCGAGTCTCATTCCTCTCTCTCCATGTAATAGATTAAGAATGACGAATGATAAAAAAAAAATGACTGGAGTAGGAAAGAGTGCAGTTGTTTTTCAGTATCCTTCTTTTATGGAGTGAATGGGTGTGGAGTCTTGGAGATGATCACATTAGACAATTTGGGACTAACTGGATAAGGTGTGGTGGGTCGAGGTGCACATGTTCAACTGATTCCTCGTGGCCGTTGATTTATGATCCAATGGTTGAGAGGAATGTGAGGTTGTATTACTGTAAACCAGTTTAAATTGAGAGAAACCAACAAGGTTTGCCATTCAATTTGTTCTACATAGACAAGTTTTAAATTGAGAGAAGCAAAATATAATGCATGTCATCCTGATTGTGTCGTTTCCGTGTCAAAAATAATTTATAAAATTGAACAATTACTACTATTCTTTCGAATAGTGGCAAATATTCCGTGTATCGTCCTCAGGATTAAAGGCTAAGATGCAATTATTTCAATTGATTTCAAAATTAATTCAAGAAAAAGTGAATTGAGTTGGATTTCTAAAATTATTATCTAATTTAATTAAAAGTAAGAAAGGTGGTGAATTAAGTAATATGGAAAAAGGTCTTAGGGTTTCGAATTTACCCTAACTTTGCAACCAAGTAATTATATTAATTTAGAAAAATCAATTACCGAAACGACAATCACTTGCTAAAAGGTACAAGCCCTAGCAGTGTCGACAAGAAAAATAGCATGTGATTGAAAACCGGGCATAACCTATCTTCGGTTGGCACGAATTGTCTTCGATTCTAAAGCTAATTAATCTAGGCACGACTTGTCTTCCCTAGCCATAGACTATCCTAATTCACAATTCCATACGCCAAGAAAATTGTTGCATAACTATGTATTTGCATTCACAGAAAACAAACACATAAAACTAGATAGGAAGAATAAGATTGAATTATAAAAATAAGTCTCAAAGTTATACAACCATCGTTTCGATAATCAAAATAAAAAATTTACATAAAAATATAGTTACTTAATTAGGGTTTCATCTACACCCTAAGAGGGATGTTTAGTTGCCCATCGGAAAATGAGTAGGAGATGATCTTGGCCTAATCTCTGTGTACAAAAACATCTTCCTTCTCTTTGACCACTATGTTTGTGTGTCGCCGCTCGTAGCACGTCTCACGTTGGAAGTACAAATTGAATCCCACGGCCAAACCCCAATTCCACGGTAAAAAAAAGCTGGCTGCTCACTTTCCGGAAAAAAAACCTAACTCCCCACCTCAAGGCTGCTGCCTTCTTTATATATTCCTTTTTCCCAAGTCTATTGGTCTCTCTCAAGCCCTAGCCGACATTACTGCTAACTAATTAACTAGGGCCCCCACGACTTCTTTTAATTCCCGCTGCCTTGCTTCGCATGTGTACCATGTAAGGCAATTGTTGAGCCATGACCCATCATCATGCATGTGTTATTGAACCCAATTGTTGGCTGACCCATTACCACATACAAATCCAAAGTCCAAACTTCAATTACATGGTAAAATAATTGGGTGCTTCTCGTTGTTGTTTTCCATTATAAGCTTTGTCCACCGATTAATTTGATCACGGGCTCTGATTCGAAAACAAGTAAAATCCAACCTTTGCACTTATTATATGACAGCCTCCAAGTATCTACAAAAACACGCAAACAAAGTATTATACTCCAATTAACAAAATAAGTGAACTTAGCAACGGTAAATTAGGGGCGCTCATGTGTACATTTTGCGCGCCTATCACATCCAAAACACTCCACGATTCATTATTTATTCTAATCATAATCTAAAAAACTAGAAGTCACAACTCAAAATCCGAAATGAAAAACAAAAATTGTCCCAAACACCTTACAAGACCGAAAACCAACAAAAATATTTTAGAAATTTTGTAAAGTCAACATTTTCTTTTTTTACTGAATGAGCCAGGAATCTGAGATTCCAATGTGTGTAGACCCATCTGAATTTGGACAATCGTTGACTAACCTACCAGAGCTTGCCGCATGGTTGGATCCTAAATGAAGTCAACAAATAGAAAAGGACCCGTATTGCGAAGGGAAACATCTCGTGAAAGCGGTAAACATAGTATAAGGGCATCCTTATCAGGCCCCCTATTTTAACTTTTGAGTTAAAATAGGGAGCCAAACCCTCAAAAACACCCAATATCAGCCTCTCTATTCCCACTCCTCAAATCATTTTTGCTACAGTACCGCACCAAATTTGGTGCGGTACTGTTCACGCACCAATTACTTTTTTTATTGTTTTCGGTTGCTGCTGTCAGAAAAGGGCAGAAGGAGGGGAGGGGGGACACGTGGCGACGCCTGGGTAGGGGAAGAAATGTTAGTGGTTGAAGGGGTGGGTGGGGGTATGACACGTGGGCAGTACTCCATTTGTTTGTACGAAATGTTATGGCTTAGGAAGAATTTTTTTTTTTTTTTATAGATTTGAGGGGAATAGTTTAATATAGTAAAATTAAAATAGAGAGTCTGATTTTGTGAGTTTTTGATAAAGTGACTTGCTAATTTATAAAAGGTGTTTTTGAGATTAAATTTGGTGAAAATTTTGGGTAGGCTGATAAGGATTCTCTAAGAGCCCAAGTATGGGGTGCCCACTATGAAAGGACCCATATTACGAGGAATTCACCTGTCGCGACCCTTCCAAAAGGGAATTAGCGCGACAAAAAATTATTAGCATCCATCAATCGAGCCTGCGACCAACATCTGGCCATAAGGCAGGATCAAAAGGGTCATTTTGGGTTCGCTTAGGGTAAATGACGTGACCTAATAAGGTCGCGACCATGCTTGATGCATAACAGGAATAAGGGAGATATGAGTGGCTTGGTGGATTACGAGATAAGGGATCACCGTGATGGAATGCCGTACACCAACTATGTCACAAGGGTTGTCTTTAGGCGACGTCACCCACGTGATCCTAGTACATGGAGAGAGCATGTGTCCTCATATGATGAGAAGGGAATATCTGTTGGCTAATGATTGGCTGCATATTCCTATAAATATGAGAACATTCTTTCACAAATTCCAAGAGATTTATTTATCCTCAACACATGGAAATCCTAGAAAGAGAAAGTTGGTTAAGAGCTCTGAAATCAAGAACATTGTTCTTGTAAGTGCTCATTGTTCTTGTAAGTGCTCGAAAGCTCATTTCTCCTGGGGTTAGTGCATTGGGATAACAATCCAAGGAGTGGACTGGATACCGCTACCTTCTTTCTCTGTGTACTTGGCCTGATCTTTCACGCCTTCACTGTTTTCTCTATTCTCAATTAATTGTTAACTATTGTTTGCCTCTCTAAGTTAAAATTATCTGACTACCCAAGAACCTATCCTACATAAATGATCAGATTCCCACTCAGTTTGGAAATGTGATTCCTGGTTGAATATGTCATCATAATCATGTTCCTATTCCTAACCCTTCCGAAGAGACAGAAACGAGAATGTGATGCCAGGCTTTTTTGATTCCGACGATTGGTTGAGACAGGAATAGGAATGTGATTCCTGATGACACATTCAACCAAGAATCACATTCCTAGACTGAGTGAGAATTTGATTCCTCCTTTACCCCATGAGAATCTTAGATTCCTGGCTCATTTATTAAGAAAAGGAAATGTTGATTTTAATAAATTTCCAAAATAATTGTTTCCAGCGTAAAATTACTAAATTAATGCAAACACCGAAATGAAATTCCTCCAGGTATTAAATTCCCAGGAATTTGATTCCCAATAATCAAATTCCTGTTCCTATCCAATAAAATTCTCAGGAATTTGATCCCCGATACCATATTCCTATTCTTACTCAAGATTCTGGTGATCCAAACACAACCTAAGATTGACACGAATGCGAAACTTAGATAAATAGTTTCAGGCTTCGCAGGCTATTTCTAGGCTTCGCGTTTGCATCTCCAACATACAGTAGTATATTCTTTGTTTATCTAGGCTTTGTCGTGGGTGTGTTTTACTAGGCTTTAACTCTCCATTATTGTAATTGATGCTCACATTGGATTGTAACCTTATTGTTATTAATGAATTTCTTATATATTTTTTTAAAGTGTCCACTTTTATAGTTAATGAGAGCTTTTTCTTAGTTTTTTATTTTTGGGTTGAAAGTGCTTTTTCTTATTCGACTCCGAGAGTGGGGCTTCCAAAGTTTAAAGCAGTGTTCTAAATATTTAGGAAGGATCTTACAATTTACAAAGTGAAACCCTTTGGCAGTGCTCTTCATGTTTATACGAAGATTAAAAACTAAATAGACTTTTTTACTGTTGAAGCACAAAATCTAAACGGAGATCTCAATGCGTAAAACATTCACATGAAAATTAAGTAAATCGGATATCTAAAGAAATGGGCTATCGTGGCCTCACTGGTCACCTTTTTTTTTGTAAAGATTGAAATGTGCGAAGCATTTATAGCAATTAATTAAGTTAATCTAATCAAATATCCAAGTTTGTCAAGCCTTCACATAAAATTTAAGTTAATCGGATCTCTATTGCGGACTCATTGATCTATTTTTTTTTTTTTTAAATCTCACTGTGGGAAGCATTCATTAATACTTATTAAGTCAATTAGCTACAGATAGCCATCTCAATAGAACATATTCTACAAATACATGGACAATATGAGTTTTAACTATTCTTGAAAATTACGACCACAAGTTTCTCTTATAATAAATATGAGTCGACCAAGTCATTTGCCACTAATGTATTAACTATTACATAAATGTATACAAAACGAATAGTCAAAATGAATGCGGTGTGTTCAGAAAAACTATTGGAAGCTCCTAGAACGTTGTTACGAGGACTATGTATCCAAATTTCGATGATCTTGTTTCAGTGAATTTTAGTTGTTTCACGTTAAAATCTTATCTAGCGACCGAAAGTGTAACACGAGAGAGGTACGTAACTTTTGGTTTGTGCTACATTGATGTTAAAAAGTTCCACAACAAAGTTGCTCCATTAACTCCAACAGAATCTCTCTTTCTCAAGCACTTTGACCTTCACATTGGATTTACTTGAAAATTTGAACTTCACATTGGATTTGAATTCAGAATACATTGGGGAACCGGAGTTGGAACACGCGCCTAAGTGTTTACCTAAACGAAACTTGGCGTGTAATGCCACTGTGCCAGGCAGACAACGACCTTTTTGTTTTTTTTTTTTGTGGCAAATTCTCAATTTTTTCAAGGAAGAAAACGGAAATAGGGAGGAAAAACGACAGATAAACGAAAACAAAACACGAGGCCGGGTCTTTCTTCCAGTTTCTTCGCGTTTTGTTTCAAAATTATTCATCACCCACCCAGTAGTTCCTTCCTCTCTCTCTCAATTTCTCTTGCTCTACACAAAGATAGAGATACATACACTCAGATATATGCAAATTGTGTCAACAACCTAGAAAAAAGAGAGAACAAGAACTCCATCATCTGAATCTTGATGGAACAACTCATTAACTTCATCATTCGACCCCCCAGGTACCCATTCTCTCTCCCTCCTGTATATATAATCATATATGTATGTATGCATATTTCTGTTAATGATTTTGTACTCCATCGATTTGGAAATTTGGGGATTAGTTTCAAATTTGACGTTTTTCCCCAGAATCCCGTTATGGGTTTTGATTTTTTAGTTTGATCATTTTAGGGTTTAATTCGATTTCTTGGGTTTCTTGAAATTTGAAGCATCTGGGGTTTTGAATTGATTGTTCCATTTGTTTAGATTTAAATACCCTTTTGTGTTATCTCATAAGTTTTCTCTATCTGGTGAAGTTGGGTTTCAAATACTAAGCACTGACTGTTTGGTTTGCTGTGAAATGTCGTGCTTTTCCCTTCCATTTCTTGCTGTATGGTGGTGGTTGAAGTATTTGTTTTTTTTATAGTTCTGGAGATGGATGGATCTATTTGACCTTGAGGATACACATCCTACTATCTAAGATTAGTAATTTGGTTGTGGTTTGTGGACTTTCAAATTTGCTACTGATCTTTTTCATTATAAAGTACTTGCATAATGATACTTGAATCCTTGGAACTCGTGCTGCTTTTGATTCGATTGGCATGTGAAGTCGAGGCTTAAAAAGTTGTAGGTATAGGGCTATAGGCACACACAAAAGTAGTTATGATTTGGGTCTGCACTTAACTTGTTAAACAGTGGATAGAACATTTACGAGCTTAGGTTCTGGATGCTGTCCATATGGTAGGTAGTGGATTGATTGTTGAATTCTTAGGGTCCTTATCTTCCTCTTTTGTGATGGGCTTTTCCCATTTGATCATCGTATTCTTCGTGTATGGCATTTTTTCTCTTTTGATTTGGTAAATAACGACTACACATTTTGTCAATAAGTAAGCAATTCAGGACTAAATTATAGCTAGTTCATATTAACTGTGAAAGAGCAGGTGCATGTTTTGTATGAAATATATAGCACTTGAAGTTTATAATTGTTAATTCTAACTTTGTCACTATGGAGATGTCTTCAACCATCTTTACGTGACATATCTAGCCATGCCGAGTTAATCCAAGAACTAAGTGTTCTACGTGGGGTTTTGTTGCAGAGCTGAATATGATCCTAAAAATGATCTGCTGGATGAAGAATTCATGCTGAGAGGGAAATGGTACCAGCGGAAGGATGTGGAGGTAAGATGTAACTTTTGTAATAAGTTTCAACTATTTCTGTATCTTGCTTCTTTAAGCCATCTTTTGGGTTTTGGCCAAGATGTAGACTGAATTTCTAACAAGTGGTTGTTTGTTTTTAAATCCAAGTTTTATGGGAAAATTCATACTCCAGTTTTCCTTCTATTTTATTGAAGACTAATAGTTAAGCTCATCGTTGACCATGCAAGATTTATCTTTGCATCTTCATAATATTGGAATTCCTAACTAGCTTTGGCCTTTTTAACATTCTGCAGATTGTAAACGGTCGGGGGGATGTACTCCAGTGTAGTCATTACATGCCTATTGTACGTCCAGAAGGAAAGACTCTGCCTTGTGTAATCTACTGCCATGGAAATAGGTTAGCAAATAATTATGGGGAGTAGAAATTACACTTCTCTAATCATTCATGCACACAGAGAAAGAAAAACAAGAGATTTTTCTATGTAACAGTATAAACAGTGAGGATTCGACTTTTGAGGGTGTTGGCAATGGATGAGGATATTAAGGAGAAGTGGAAATCTTTCTTTGAGAAATTGGTTGATGAAAAGCAGTTAAGATACTTAGGATGAGAGGATTTTCATAGTCTTGTTCATATTATAGCAAGATGGGCTTCTTAGGTTTTATAATAGCAATATATAGATGGTATATTTAAAGTAGTGCAATAAATGTTCTAAATTGAAGGAGCACTAGTCCACTTTGCTATACGTTGTGCATAGTGGCATAGATGGTATTAAAATGGCAGTTAAAACTTGTTTTGTCTTCCTTTTACCAGTGGATGCAGGGCAGATGCTAGTGAAGCAGCTATAATATTACTGCCTTCAAACATTACTGTTTTTACTCTTGATTTCTCTGGGTCTGGACTCTCTGGGGGAGAGCATGTCACCCTTGGGTGGAATGAAGTAAGTGGCTGAGCAATTTAATTTTTCCTTGATTCATTGATACATTGTCTATGAAGAATTTACATTGCCTTTTGATTATATAAGACACTTTGGGGCTTTCCCATGAATTTCTTTCCCTCTCTTTGGGTGTGTTATCCACTAGGACATCCTTAACTGTGAGGATGAAGTTCTCTTGCTGCCTAAAAGCTGTACTGGCATACAATTAACTACGTATTTTGTGCATTTGGAATACTTCAAAAAAAATGGAGTTAGCAAGTTCCTTGTTTTTAATATCAAACTTCACTTACATTCCTTGTGCTTTGCTCCATGTGCGGATACGTCACCCCATGTTCAATTATTAACCGATAAGTTATACTCCTAACGCCTTGTGATTTTGATGTAGTAGTTGATGGTGTTTACTATTATTATGTAATAGTTGGGGGGGGGGGGGGGGTCTTTTGTCATTTTATGTCTTTAATGTAAGGGGGGTAGTATAAGTAGTGGAAGAGTCTTTCTTTTGAGCAGCTTTTATCATTTTAAACATAATTATCAAGAGTATATCTCTTTGTATCCTATTTTGGGAGTCTCTCACACAAGAAATCTCAATGGAATATTCTGGTTGCATCATTTTGGTATCAGAGCACTGAGCTCAGATCCTGACCATTGATCTCACTTGAACCTCACCGGAACCTTACTCGTCGCTAGAAAACGGCGCCGGAACCTCGTCGGAGTACCCAAAACACCTTGTTCAACTCGTTTTCTTCAAATCTAGCCATTTCAAAGGCTATAAACCCATCTCAGACCCATTTCGAACCCCTATTTGATCGTTACGACTCCAACCGATTCTGTTCAAACCTGAATCTCGATCGTCCATACACCCGAAACCTAGATATGGCTTCAAACGACCTCGAAAACACTCAAACTCACCTCGTCGACCTTCGATCTGACAACTAGAAGGCTATTGGACCTTCAATCTGTCGATTTGCAGGCTGTTCTAACCATTTTGCACCTGACCCAGTACATTTTGAACTCGATTTGGGGTGTATGATGCTCGAATCACCAGACTCAGCCTCGAAGGGCCACGTACAGCACTCGACATCACTGTTCGCACTTGATTAAGGTACGAACGATACTCTACAGTACTCGAACCCTACTGTTCAGTGCTCGAAATAGGGTTTTGGTACTCGAATCAGTGATTTCGAGTTGACCCAGTGAGTTAGGTTCGATTTTCTTTGAGTTTGCTGTGATTTTGTGGCAATTTATTGTGGGTTTGTCGTTGTTTGGGATTATTCGTGTTGATTGACTGAGATTTGTTGAAGTTTGGGCTCCCAATTGATTGGGTGTTACTTAATTTGGATTGATTTTGGTTATTGGAGTTGATTTGGTGTTGCTATGGCTCATAGAGGAGGAAGAGGTAGGAGGGGAGGTCGAGGAAGAGGATTTATGGTGAATGATGATGAAGAAAACGCGATTGACAACCGGGACCATGAGATGGAATAGATGAGACAACAAACTGCTAACCTAACGGCGTTGGTGCAAGATTTACATGTATCACGCGGGGGTAGGGGAGAGTCCGAGGATTCTTAGTCACTTTGAGAACCCTTTTGGGGAACAAAATTGGCGTAGGCCGCCTCCTAATCACATTCAATATCAAGATTGAGCTTCCCGAGTTCAATGGAAGTCTCAAACTGGATGAATTTGTTGATTGATTGAACACCGTTGAGAGAGTGTTTGATCATGGTGAAGTCTCCGAGGAGAAGAAGGTGAAGTTGGTGGCTATCCGTCTCAAAGGAAGAGCCTCCGCTTGGTGGGAGCAATTGCAACTCACTAGAGAAAGGCTTGGTGGGAGCAATTGCAACTCACTAGAGAAAGGAGAGGTAAATGGAAAATTAAAGAATGGGGGAAAATGAAGAAGAAGCTCAATGAACAATTCTTGCCTTTCAACTATGTGCAAAGCCTCTACAAAAGTTTGCATAATCTTAAGCAAAGTGGAAGTGTGGAAGAATACACGGAGGAATTCCATCAACTTGTAGCTAGAGTTGACTTGAATGAGAGTGAAGATCAAATGGTTGCAAGGTATATAAGTGGGTTGAAGCCTTCAATCCAAGATGCTCTTGACATGCAAACTTTGTGGATGGTTTCAGAGGCTTACAATCGTGCTTTGGTGGCCGAAAAGCAAGAAAAGAGGAAGTTCTCGAGATCCGGGCAACAATTTCAGCAATCTCAAGGCAGTTCCAAGTCGGGACAGCCCTACTACTCCTATTTTAAGGGTGGATCTTCCTCTAGTGGTGGCCAAGGTGCTTCTTCTGGGGTTGGTAATCAAAACCGGGCGGATAAAGCTACAACTCCCATTCAAGCGCTTTAAGTGTGGGGAGCTGGGTCACAAGTCTTCGGATTGTCATAGGTCCTCCGAAAGTAAAAACAAGACGCTTTTTATGGAGGGAAGTTGTGAAGATGAGTTCCTTTTTTATGACGAAGCTATGTGTGAGGATATTGGAGGTGATGATGAAGAGGAAGGAGGTCTTGCTTTGATGATTAAGAAGACTCTTCTTGCTCCTAAGGACGATAGCAATGAAGATTGGTTGCGTACCAACATATTTTACTCCACTTGCAACATTGGAGGTAGAGTGTGCAACATGATTATTGATAGTGGAAGTTGTGAGGACGTGGTCTCTCAAGAAGTGGTGGACAAGTTACAACTCAAAGTAGAAGAGCATCCCCATCCTTATAATCTCTCTGGTTCAAGAAGGGTAATGAGATCAAGGTGACGAAAAGGTGTTTGGTCTCTTTCTCCATCCAGCAAAAGTACTTTGATGAAGCTTGGTGTGATGTGGTTCCTATGGATGCTTGTCATTTACTACTTGGTCATCTGTGACAATATGATAGACAATCCGTCCATGATGGGAGGAAGAATACTTACACTGTCCTTAAGGAAAAGCGACAATTCACTTTGTTACCTATGAGGGAGAAGGTGACCACAAAGCCTCCTTCTACTACGTTGCTTTCTTCTAAAGGATTTCTCAAGGAAAGTCATGAAACCGGGTATGTTCTAGTCTTGGTTCCTATGGCGGATTTGGGTGTGTCGGATGTTCCCGATGCTGTCTCTAGGCTTTTAAAGGAGTGTGTTGATGTGTTCCCTCAAGAGTTACCTTCCGAATTGCCTTCTTTGCGAGATATACAACATTGTATTGACTTGGTGCCTGGGGGACCCCTTCCTAACAAGCCCGCCTATAGAATGTTTCCAAGGGAGAAGGAAGAAATCTAAAGGCAAGTGAAGGACCTTTTGGACAAGGACTACATAAGGGCAAGCCTTAGCCCTTGTGCGGTGCCGGCTTTTTAACTCCGAAGAAGGATGGCTCATGGAGGATGTGTGTGGATAGTAGAGCTATCAACAAGATCACTATCAAGTACCGGTTTCCTATTCCAAGGTTGGACGATATGTTGGATTGCTTAGCCGGTACCAAGTTCTTCTCCAAGATTGATCTTCGAAGTGGTTATCTTCAAATTCGAGTCCGCCCCGTGGATGAATGGAAACGGCTTTCAAGACTCCTCATGGCCTCTTTGAATGACTTGTGATGCCCTTCGGGCTTACCAATGCTCCCAGTACCTTTATGCGGGTAATGACTCAAATGCTTCAACCTCTTTTGGGCATGTGTCGTAGTGTACTTTGATGATATTTTGGTGTCTAGTCGGTGCTTTGACGATCACTTATCACACCTTCAACAAGTTTGACATTTTAAGAAGAGAGAAGTTCTATGGAAACTTGAAGAAGTGTAGCTTTGCCGTTGGTAACGGGATATTATTGGGCTATGTTGTATCTTCTAAGGGAGTACACATGGATGAAGACAAGGTTAAAGCAATTGTGGAATGGCCTACTCCTACTAGTGTTCAAGAAGTGAGGAGTTTTCATGGGCTAGCTACTTTCTACTGGAGGTTCATTCGCAACTTTAGTAGCATCGCGGCTTCTCTTACCGATTGCCTCAAGCAAAAGGTGTTTACATGGACGCAAGAAGCCGCCGAGAGTTTCAAGTTCTTGAAGTCAAAGCTTACCGAAGCTCCTATCTTGGCCTTACCCGACTTTGACAAGATGTTTGAACTTGATTGTGATGCTTCGGGAGTGGGCATTGGTGGGGTTCTAAGCCAAGGAGGCCAACCTATTGCTTTCTTTAGCGAGAAGTTGAATGGTGCTAAGCTCAAATACTCTACTTATGACTTGGAATTCTATGTCATTGTCCAAGCCATCAAGCATTGGAGCTACTACCTTGCAGACAAGGAGTTTGTTCTCAACACCGATAATGAAGATCTTAAGTACATCAATAGCCAAGAACGCCTCAACAAGCGGCATGTTAAGTGGGTAGCCTACCTACAACAATTCACATTCTTTTTGAGGCACAAGTCGGGAGTTCTTAACAAGTGGCCGATGGCTTGAGTAGAAGAGTGGCTCTTTTGGTAGAAATGAAGAATAATGTCGTTGGATTTGAAGAATTTCAAACCTTCTATGCCGAAGATTTTTATTTTAGCAAGATTTTTGATGCTTTGCAAAAAGGTGATAGAGTTACATATCCATGCTATATGTTGAAAGATGGATTTCTTTTTAAGGGACTCAAGTTGTGTGTACCTAAATGCTCTTTGAGGGAGCAATTGTTGACCGAAAGTCACAAGTTGAGTCATTTTGGCAAGGATAAGACTCTAGGGTTGCTTCAAGATGAATACTATTGGCCGGGAATGACTAAAGATGTGGGGAGCTATGTGCAAAGGTGCCAAACATGCCAACGAAGTAAGGGGACAACTAATGCGGAGTTGTATTTGCCTCTACTCGTGCTGGGAAGCCCTTGGAAATGCATAAATATGGATTTTGTTTTGGGGCTCCCTCCCACGCAAAGGCGGAGTGATTCTATCATGGTGGTGGTGGATCGGTTCTCTAAAATGGCTCATTTCATACCTTGTAAGAAGACTATGGATGCATCTAACATTGCCAATCTCTAGTTCAAGGAGGTCTACAAGTTGCATGGCATTCCTACTTCTATTGTCTCCGATAGAGATGCTAAGTTTCTTGCTCACTTTTGGCGGACTTTGTGGAAGAAGATTGACACCAACTTGCACTTTAGTACCTCTTTCCATCCTCAAACCGACGGTCATACGGAAGTGGTTAATCGGAGTCTTGGGAACTTGTTGCGGTGTTTGGTTGGTGAGCATCCGAAAGGTTGGGATGGCATTCTTCCTTTAGCGGAATTCGCTTACAATTCTTCCCTAAACCGCACTATTCACACTTCCCCATTTGAAGTGGTTTATGGGTTGAAACCTTCTAGCGTGGTTGATCTTGTTCCTTTGCCAATGTATAAGAAGGAACACCTCAAGGTGGACGAAATGGCTACGTTTATAAAGAATGTTCATGCTCAAGTCAAGTCCCAAATTGAGAAGTCTAATGCTAAGTACAAGGCGGCCGTTGATGCACACAAAAGGGAGGTTCTATTCAAGGAAGGGGATCTTGTATGGGTTATATTGAGCAATGAAAGGCATCCTCATGGCGCTTACATGAAGTTGAATGATCGGAAAGTGGGTCCTTGTGAAGTCTTGCGCAAGATCAATGATAATGCTTACCAAGTACAACTACCCTCGCACTTGAACATCTCCAACACTTTTAACGTGCAAGACTTGATACCCTATTTTCCGGAGGACACTATCGTAACTTGAGGACAAGTTTCTTTTTAGTAGGGGAGTCATGATGTTGTAGTTTATGGTGTTTACTGTTATTATGTAATGTGGGGGGGGGGGGGGGGGGGGGGGGTTGTCTTTTGTCATTTTCTATTTTTAATGTAAGGGGGGTAGTATAAGTAGTGGAAAGGTCTTTCTTTTGAGCAGTTTTTATCATTTTAAACATAATTATCAAGAGTATATCTCTTTGTATCCTATTTTGGGAGTTTCTCTCACTAGAAATCTCAGTGGAATATTCCGGTTGCATCAGATTTGTAGACTTATGTGCACCAATAACATCTGTTCACGAGGCTTATAAAATGACCTTGATGTCCTCAACTTGTTTCTTAACAGATTGCCATCTTTACTTGTCTATCAACAATGTGAGCCACAGCACTTGGTCTGCTCACCCAAAATCGAACGTAGAGGTGATGCCTTCATGTGTATTGAGAAATTAATTGTGTTCCTCACTACCAACTCCCCATTTTGTTTGCCGATTAATCCACTCCTCAAAGCCAAAACCCTTTCAAACTCTCGGCAACAAAGGTGGGGAAAACTTCCTCCAAAACAGGCCAGTATCCACCATCAAATTAAACTTGAAAACAAAAATACTCAGAGCTCAATTCAAACCCATTGAACCCAATATGACAGCCTTCATAAAAAGAACTCCAAGCATACATAAAGAGAGAAAAATACTTCACCACCACCACCACACACACACACACACAAAGTATTAGAGATTGAACCCCCAATCTGAAACCCCAACAGAAATCAAACACAATCTGAAAATCCCACTAAAAATGAGACCCCATTTGACCTTTTCTGCTCATAAAATCAAGTCCCATTTCTGAAAATTTGACCTGGACTGCAGAAGCACCAATTTGCCACGGCTGGTGCGTGTGTGTTTGAGAGGGAGTAATTGGAGTTTAGGATTTAGGGGTTGGTGGTGCAATTTATGGTATGCAATCAGGTGAGATTAGTAGAATCATAAATCTGATTTATTGACTACGAAATTCAGTAGTATACCATCCAAGCATTAATTTGTTGGCATGCGTCTCTCTCTCTCTTGGTGTTTTATCATATGTATAATGGCAGACGTGGTGAAGGAGGAGGTTACCGAATAGAGAGAGAAATGAGAGAGTAGAGGAGAATGCCAATATTTGTAAATTTGAAGATTGTACGAAGATAGTTTTGCCTCAAAATAGGTTATTCTTCGCATAGGCATTTGAGATTCATTTTCCGTTAGTTTGGATGGAAAACAAAATGGTACACATAGTCCACAAAGCAAAATGATTTATGTTCTGTGAGAGAAGTTTGCTCTAGTTTTAATGTTGGACATTCATATTGTTTAGTGAACTATTCACTTTTATATATGCCTATGTATTCATTCGCCATGAATGTTTCACACGTGTTTTTCTTTGGCTTCCAAAGATGTAGTTCTTTTTGCAACTATCAATGGTAATCTTAGTGGTGATTCCTGTACTTCCTTTCTAGCTGACAAGTCATGGTTCCTTTATTTTCTGTTTCTTTCTCCAGAAGGATGATCTCAGAGCCATTGTTGATCACTTGAGGGCAGATGGAAACATTTCTTTGATTGGTTTGTGGGGCCGCTCAATGGGTGCTGTGACTAGGTTTTCTTCATGCACTTGCTCTACTTTTTTTCTAGCATTATTTATCTAATATTTCTATCTCAAGGACATGCCAAACAAATTTTTTTTTTTGATCTTTCTTTAATTTTCTTGGTAAAATGGTGTTTACAAGGTGCCTCAGGGGATTTCGTGAAAGATTTCGTGAAAGATATATGACTCTAAGTGCATAATCCATGGTAAATCGACTTAAAAAAAATATGCTTGTTAGGGGAATGTCTAATACAACAGGTTAGACATGGGTCTGATATTCTATTGTTGAGTGTCCAAATTAGTCACCGAAGTACTTTATGCATTTAGGAGAGTCTATGTAGCATAGGATGTGAAAATATTGATTTATTTGGCTGGCAGTAAAAATGTTATTGTGGTACTTGTGTTCTAGAATTCTTCAAAATGCCTTACTAGCTATAAAGTATAAATGTGTGATGACTGATGATTGAAGGCTTTACAGTTTTGTATTATTTCCTTAACTTACCTTCTTGCATATAATTTGGTTTTGTACTTGAGGGCTGAAATCACAGTGCTTTAAAGTTCCTCACCTAGAAGTTTAACCTGAAAGAAGTTCATCACAAAATTTATTTGTCTATACATGTTTTCTTTCTTCTAGACGATGTTTGTTAAAGTTGAACGTCTTTCCCAGGGTATCTTGGATTACACGGAATGCTTTGAATCTATGATTCAGAGTATATCACTGATGAATTTATCTTCCGACGAAAAAGCATTTCAGTTTTGGTGCTTCAGGTTTTAAGTTGTAGTTAACATAAGTAGACCCTATAACATCCAATGAGCCCCGGCTCTTTCAAGGCCGATCTACTGGTGTATTGGCTTTAACCATACTAATTGCTATGTGCAGCTTAATGTATGGCGTTGAAGACCCTTCAATTGCAGGGATGGTTCTTGACAGCCCCTTTTCTGATTTGGTTGACTTGATGATGGAACTTGTGGATACCTACAAAGTTCGTCTTCCCAAGTTCACAGTAAGTTTATCCATCTTTGAAAGAAATTTTATCATTTAAGGCGATGGCTCTATTGCCTTTTTAAAGTGGGAACACTCTTGTTTTCTAAACCCAAATGCAAAATTTGCAATTTGCTTCATACAAGTTTTCTACGTTCTTACTGATATTTCTGGTTTCAGTGATTGGGTCGTGAAGCATGGTAAGCATAATGTACTCTGTTTTTCTTATCTAGGTGAAGTTTGCAATCCAGTACATGCGAAGAGCTATTCTCAAGAAAGCAAAATTTGACATATCGGAGCTGAACACCATCAAGGTTTGTTTGATTGTTTCTACCACATAAATTTTTGGAAGGTTTGGATATGCAGCTCTAGCAGAACACCTGAACATGATCCTTTATGAAACTATTTTCTTTTGTTAATTGATAATTATTAGTATTGTTATTAACGTTTATCTTTTATGGAATCTGTAACTTGCAAGAGAGGGTTCGTAACCATTAGGTGCTTCTGTTTTGGAGCAGTACTGAAGATTTTCTTTTCTTTTTTGGGATGGGGTTCATTTCCGGCTGTATGTAAGCGGCATTGTGAAGACAGTGGTTTGTGATTTGAAAATCATGTTCTTTATTCGACGAAGAGTATTTTTTTTTTTGTCATCTTTAGTAATAGCTGAACAAGATATTGCCACTCTTTTCTTCTGGATGTTGTCTCTTCTTTATCTTTCGTGTTATGTGTTTGATAGTTCTGGGCACTTTTTGACATTGTGGGGGAATTATAGTAAAACGAACTACCATGTAGATTCTGGCTTACAATTTTGGATGAGATGGGGACTGCAGGAAAGCATTCAGATACCTTAATAACTGTTGCAGTGGTAATAATTGATTAATTTCAGAGGTCACCAAATTGCCGTTAGCCTTTTTTTAGATCATATTAATATAGATTAGCTTTAAAGTGTTAATTACTTATTTATAATGGGGTTGACAATCCTTATCCTGTGGTTGTGAACACTAATCCCTGTAGTGAGACGGGTACCATCCTTATCCTGTGGTTGTGAACGCTAATCCCTGTAGTGAGACGGGAAACTTGTAAGTTCTTAGATGTAATGGAAATAGGAGTTGGTTAATACGTAAGGAATAGATAGTCTTTTTGGCCTGGAGATAGATGAAAATATTTTGGATGTGCCCGTAGGAATAAGTAACTAATTGATTTTATGACCAAGCGCTATGTATGTATTGGTTAATGTTTACCATATTGTCGTTCTTCATAGGAATGATGTGATTGATGTGCCTACTTTTATAGGTGGCAAAGTCGTGTTTTGTCCCTGTTTTATTGGGGCATGCTGTTGATGATGATTTTATACAGCCTCACCACTCAGATCGTATATTTGATGTTTACATGGTAATTACCCTCATAGTTCTTGGTATACTCTGCTATTATAGTAACATTTTCATGCAGTCGTGATCTTATATTTTACTGCATCACTAGATTTGGTGTCTTCTCTGCCTATCTTGCTATAGGGTACTTGTGATTCATGCTACCAGTTTGCTGTTTGTGTTTCATTTACTGTTATGGCATAGCTTTGGCATTTTTTAAAAATCGGCAGCATATATTTTACAGTTTCTCTTTCCATTTCTTAGTTTTTGCTTTGTAGTGTATGCCCATGGTTATACCTTTAAATCTTGGTAAAATATATTGGTCTAAAAGCAGAAACAGTTTGAGGGTTTGAATTGATTGGTTACAGATTGTTGGACGATTTTCTTCCTTAAGAAGCCTTTATTTGCTAGTTAATGTCAATGATGCCATTACAAGCAAGCCGTTCTAGGTTATTGGCATTAAAGATGTATTAACTGCAGACTTGCTAGAGCAAAGATTGTGAAAGTTAAACTTAATGTTGCAAGATGAATGCCAAAGTCATCAACAAAGAAAAAAAAAGGTGGAAATGCTGACTTCAGCCCAATTTTTCTCTCTCACAACTTAATAACCCAGCTTTTTTCATTTGGGGGAAATAAGGAAGGAAAGGGTGTGTCATAAATGATAGCACACATGATTATTATACAAGTAGTTGAGATATGCTATAGGCTGCTTGAGTATGATAAGAGGTAGAAAACTTGTCAACAATCAAGTAGAGAACTGTTTGTTTCTCATTGGTCATGAGACTCATGTCCATATCTTCAATGTCGCAGTGGGACATGTTGCTCACTTGGTGGCTTAATGACAATGCATGGAAAATGAGTAGGCATGTTCTGATGTGCAACATATGATTGGCTCGTTTGCGTTTCTTCTCTGACATCCATTGATTTGTTCCATGCTGCGCTCAGCTGTTTAATGCTTGATTCCACAGGGGGACAAGAATATCATCAAATTTGAGGGAGATCATAACTCTCCACGCCCACAATTCTATTTCGATTCAATAAACATCTTCTTTCACAATGTTTTGCAACCTCCAGAGGATGAAGTAGGGGAAATGGTCATTGATGCAACACAAAATTACTTCGGGAAAGTAAGTTGAGCTGCAACTACATCCTATTTGCACACAATGGAATATTTCAGATCCACATCGGATAAACTTAGTTGTCTTTTGACCTTTTCCACTGGCAGGGTAGTTGGAGTATCTTGAATGAAGTAGGATATTCAGATGATGGATTTTCCCCAGCTTCTGTTGGTATGGACAAGTATTATGACTCTAGGGCCTGTTTGTTTGACTTGACAAATAGTCAAGGGCTACATTGTCCTGTAGCATTTGTAATCCCATCAGACTAATATGATTAAATTGATAATACCAAAACCGTGGGTTTTATGTCAGGCAGATTTTTAATCTTGACAGCAAAAGTTTCAACCAAAAGCAGGATGTGCAGTTCCCTTGGATTTATAGTCCAATTCAATGCTCAAATCTGAAAAAACAAACGGCCCCCGAAGATTTAGATGATTCTTTCCATAGGTTTCTTTTGTTAGGAAGCTCTTGTTATATTGATTGTTAGTTTATCGCAGATCCAGCTGCAAGCAGCACAGAAGACGCCATTAATCAACTTCGCTCAAAGAGACCCATGAGTCGAATGGAGGTCAGTAGTTCATTGTGTGGGTTTCTGCAAAGAATTAAACTACTGATATAGATGGCACTTATAGTTTTCATTGATTGAGTAGTTCTCCCGAAGGGTGAAATGAATGTAGTTCTTTTGTTCTCTCTTCATCATTGGCGAATAGAGAATGTTAAATGAAATGAAAAATGCAAGTATAATGTATTGCTTCATTATACTTATGGCATATGAGCATAAATTGTTGAAGTAACTGTTGATATAGAAGGTTGCAGTCCAGTGTTTTCGTTAACTGAATAGTTCTCCAAAATGGAGCAGTGGCCTGTCAATAACAGTGTTAAGTAAGATGGATCAAAGTATATAGGAGGCTTTTACTGGGGAAAGACATTGCTCTATAAACATTTCATTGATGAAAAGTCATAAGAAAAATCAGTTCGGAAAAATGTAAGGGTGGATGGGAAAGGGGAAAGGTACCAAAAAAAAAAAAAGACAAATATGTTGAATTGATTTTTTTTTTTTTTTTTGGTTATCTGAACTTATACTTTCTTTTATTTTTCTTGTCTGAACTGTTCAGGTTCCTTCTGATATGTCTTGTAAAGATAATCATCAATCAGAAGCCAAGGTATTTTTTCCACCTTTTCCTTCTTTTGATTTTTCTGAAGCTTTTAATAGTGGTCTCCAGTGGTCTTCCCTCCCCATAACCCCAAAGTTTCTGCATGTCCTAGGTTACTATGTGCTCGAAACCGGGCACTGGATGCTTAGTCCTAAGAGAAGATGAAACTTAATTGAAACTGTGGACTAAACATTTGCCAAACTTAGATCATGGGCACTTAGGTCTGGTGATTACTCTGGACAGTTAGTGGCCAATCATTTGTGTTAATATGATCTTCATCCCTGGTAGATCTTTGTTTTTTGTCCCTGTTTTACTGGTGGGTTCTATTCAGTTGAACCTCCAGTGAGTTTTTTGATATGGGGAGGAGAAACACTAGCTCTCTAATATTAAGGCATGAGGGGATGCTTCGATGCCAAAAAGTATAAAAAATAAAATGAGATATACAGTTAAAGGAGATTTGTTTTTACCATTTAGCTAACTTCAATCACATGACGCTGCAGGAAGAAGGATCTGGAACAAAGCCTGTCCCATCATCTTCTAAAATGATTAGCTTTGAGTTTGCCAACGGTCATCCTTCTGGCCCCCATGTTGCAGATGATGACGATGACTACATTGAATATCCACTTGATAATTTGGCAGATTTCCCTTCCAATGTGGAAGAAGAAGAAAGGGTGAGTTTATACTGCTGACTGCGTCCCATTTTCTTTGTCCACTTTTATTAATCCTTGCATCTCAACCGATTGTTTGTATTGCCTATTTTATTCTTTTTTAGACGAATATGAAAACTGTCTATAAGAACTATTTGTGATATTTCAATGGGTGGAGAAATATTTGAAGTATTATTGTGGAAAATACACTACCTATTGGTCGGATTTAAGGGCACCACTCCAAAAAATGTTTGAACAATATAAGACAGAGGGAGTAGATGTTTTTTTCTTTCTCCAACTGATAGATGAATCTTGTGGATTCGATGGTCTTATCCATCTGTTAAACTAAAACTATTTTTGACCTTTGTTTTTTTTGCCAAAATAATTCAGATGTTAATGGAAGCAGTGTTAGAGTCATTGAAAGATTTGAATATGAAACAGACCCATCTCCCTGAGGAACTACCTAGTACTGAAACTGATGCAAATGAGTCTTTACGGAGAGAAAAACCTGATGAGTCAACGACAACAGACCATCACTTGTCCAATGGACCTAATTTGGCATCAGAAACGTCTCCAGACACAAGCGAATCATCTACGGAACCATCATCAGGAACTGCTCCTTCCATAGTGGAATCTGTAAATACGGGCGTTTCTGCCAATATTGACCCGTCACCTGACATCAAAAGTTCTTCCAATGATGATATGGGTGATCGTACAAAAGCCACTGTGACAGTTGAAAGGAACCCACCAAACAATGTCATGGAGGGTTTTATGCGGCGTTGGGATTTCAACTTCTTTCGCAACAATCGATGAACTGGTATTTGAAGTCCAAACAATTTGCAGCAGCATTGTTTTGTGTTGTGATATAGCTGACACATGAAGAAAGAGAGAAGAAAAGACCAGAAAACAGTAGTAGCTTTTGTGGATGTGTATATGATTGCGTGATCTTTCTTTTGCCTCTTGTTTATAATGTCACGATTTACATTTGTTAGCACAAAAAGGATGGTAAAGGGTGCGGAGGCAGAAAATTCTGGTGTGACTGACGGGATTTGTTGATTAGAAGAATAGAGTGGCTGTGTTTAATCCAGTAGAGACAATGGGGTTGGGACTGAATGTGAGTGTTGTGTTATTCTTTTGTAATCTTTGCCAATTACCTATTCTATACGAAATGTGCAGTCGTCTTGATATCTTGAATCAATCGAACTTGTGTACTACTATTCGGCTTTCAGTGGCTATAGTGATTGCTTCAATTATATTACTTCCATCTGATACTGTAATGGTGATGAGACTCCTTGAAAACCAAGCTTCGGGTAGGGACGGCCCTTGAAAACCCGCTGTCTAAATCTAGAGATTTGAACTCGTGTCCGAAATCTAGAAATTCGAGCTCGTGTCCTACTGATTGTCTGATTAGAGTAAGTTTTTTAACTCTGATATAGATTATGACCTCTAGTACAAGAAGTGAACTAGGTTTTGGTATTCCTTCTCGAGCTTTTATTTGTTCCGTTAAAGGAGATTTGAGATAAGGAAGACATGTTTCCAGGGCAAACAAGATATGATTGATTTACCACCGGGAAGATTTTGGACGGTTGTGATTCCTCACTATAGGCCCCCTGTTTCCCAGAATCTACCTGATGGCCTTTCCCATGACTTTGCGTACCAACCAACCCGTATCTGACCTCACATGCCTGTCTGCATGCTCTAACGGATTGTGAGCATGTTTGGTCCGAAAAGTCATATGGGGGAGGCCGTCAGTTGATTCTGATCTCACATGTCTCTCTGCATGCTCTAAGGGCATGCTCTAAGGGATTGTGAAAGGCTGCAAAGGCGCTGTTTTCTCAAGAGATTGGCAAAATACTCTTGAGACAATGGTCAAGGCCGGTGAGAGAGATTTTAGCTCATTGCAGTCACATCCGGGCATATTTCGTCTGATAGGTGCAGAACAATTACAAAGATTTCATTCCATACTCTCTCTTCACAATATTCAAGATTTAGGATGGATAATGGTATTTTTGTACCAAAATTTTTAAAACCTCAAACAACTTCACCCACAAAGGCACACCTACTCAGTAGTGGCGGACGTAGGATTGCAAATTTTGCCAAATTTATGGGGATAACTCTTCAATAATTTTACAAAAAAAATATGAGAGTACTAAAAATAGGAAGAAAATTGGGAGAGTGCAGAGGCCAAACACCCCCCTGCACCCACTTGCCTGCCCCTGCACCCACTCAAATGTTTATGATTGTAAGACCACACAAATTGGATCTCTCACACTATGGTTGGAACTTGGGAAAGTGATTGAAGAGAAGCAAGAAAAAAGTGGAAGAAAATAGTAAAGAAAATTTTCTGCCCTCAATACATTTGTTTGCTATTTTTCACCCTCTTCCTTTCCAAATCAAAATTTGAAAAAGAAAATACAGTAACTTTTTATTCTTTTTTTTTTTTTTCCAACTTATAAACGAACTTTTTTTTCCCCAAACTGCAAAAAGGGTGGGAAGGGGTAACCAGCGCAGTAACACCCTTGGGCGTGATCATGGGGGTACCCGCCGTGGAATGTCAGGTTTGAGCCATAGTGATGCAGTAGCCATGGAGGAAGAATATTTTCGGCATTTTAAGCCTCGGGTGGCAAAATCGTAATTATGCCACTGTGGAATTTTGCGTTGGGCCCACTTGGGTCGGACCCGAAACGGCCCAACGATCAAGACCCATCGCTTATGGCCATGGCGTGCGTCGTTTTTCGGGCTTTCGTCGCTGTTTAGGGCTCCGAATGTCCAAATTTGCCGTTTAAGGAAAGATTTGACTTGTCAATTACTTGGGCAAGGAAAATCCGAATTAAGCTGCGCTTTTGGGAAACATTCTAGAATTTTCTCTAGTTTTTTATTTTGCTATTATTTTCGAATTTTCCATTTTTGGTAATTTTGCGTTTTTAATTGATTTGACTTCCTTTTCGGAACAAATCAAATAGGGTTTCCGGTTTCCTATATAATAAGTTGTAAGCCTTAAGGGCGAGACAGTTTTTGAGTATTATTGAATGATAAAAGAGTCTAGAGAGCGTTTTCTCTAAACTTTCTTGTTTGTGTTCGATTGTTGCACGTCTTTTCTGTAGTTCATAAGGCGCCCTGCATCACATAGCAACTGCCCAGAAAGGCGAGTTCATTACAACACCACCACCTAGGTATTAGAAAGACAAATGACCCTTCATGCTAGTCCCGCAGCCGACGGGACTCAAACTTGAGCAGATCATGTATGAGTGAGAGGGAGCACTTGAGTCCACTCACCCTTGTCATATAGGCTACCACCTTCGGTGGTAGTTATAAAACAAATCTTGGAGCTCCGTTGGCTAAGTGGGTGAGAAAAGAAAAGAAAGGGGTGTGGCTTCCCTTAATGATGAGAAAAATGGGTTAGAAATGATTCCTAATTCTCCGTTTCTCAACCCCACCCTTTTTAGCCATCCAAACATCGGATATATTCTCTCCCTTTCTTTTCCTTTCTCTTGAAAACCTTGACACTGCCTTTGGATGGAGGGAAAACACGAGAAAAGAAAGGAAACGGAGCGGGAGTGAACTCTCTCCCTTGTTTGGATGACCAAAGTGGTGGGAGAGGAAGAGAAACTGTAAGATTTCAGAACCCCTTATCCCTCATCCCCCCCTCTTCCGTTTCTCAACGCGCGATTCTGTGAGAAACAAATCGTCGACAGCACGTGCGGTCCATCCCATCGTCGGATCGTCATCGTACTTGCACCATTGTCTTCGTCGCGTTGAGGCGAAGCAAGATCTGTTTGCAGAAGATGAGAGAAGTTGCCGAAATGAAAGGGAGAGAGTGATTTCTCAGAGTTATTTGATGAGGCTTTTCTCATTACTAGTAAGAAGAGAGATCCTCTCACTTTCTTTTCCTTTTTTCTCTCACCAGCCAAAGGGGCTGTCAATGCAAAGGGGGTACACCATTGATTAGTCGCAAAAAAATTATTTAAAACACTCTAACAAAAATTCATAAAACCAGCCACCAAAAATATAGGGGAGTGTATTGAATAGTTTCCCCGCATCATTGAGTTGAATTTGCGCATATTTTGAGCTCGGCTCACTTCTTCGGCTCATTAACTGATTTGTTTTTTTTTTTTTTTTAAACTTTATTAATTAAAATGCGTGTTTTTGAATTTTATTCTCAAAGTACGTGAAAATGTTTTTGGCAAACACGTTTTCTGGAAAATATGGTTCTGTTACATGCTTTCACAGTGGGTTAAGATGGATTAACCAAAAACGTGGTTACCAAACACGCTTTCTGAAAATGTGGTTCGTACACACGCTTTCTGAAGTAGAAAATGGAATACTCAAAAACAATAATAGAAGCGTGTTTCCTAAACACGCTTTATGAAGACGTCTTTTGAGAACACGTTTTTGCCTTACATATTAAAGCACTTCACGCCCCTTTACTTTTTTCCCCCCCTTTTCACTGTACTTCTTCCTCCTCCTCTGCGAGCGAACACCAGATCGTCTCAACCAATCCGGCCCTCCGACCATCTCCGCTACCGGTCCCTACTCCGACGACTGCTCTATGTCCTCTCTCGCCTTCCTCGTTCTCTCTCTCTCTCTCTCTCAATTTGGCCCAATCTGCTGGTCTGTATCTCTAAATTCACAAATAGAAATGGGAAAGGGACATAATGGAACTAATATTCTACAACCATTTACAGTCAAGGGAAATGACAATTGGCTCCAAATCACCAAAACATGGACCACCGTTGTAAAATTCGTTCTTTCCTCGCAAATTGTGCATGAGGTCAGAAGCACAATTAGGAAAATTCCCGAATTTTGGTTTTCCATGGTCCAGTCATGGACAAGTTGTAATGGAATTGTTTTTCGGGGAAAAATGAAAAATGTGTTTACCGAACACGTCTTCTAAAAGCGTGTTTGATAATCACGCTTTTACTATTTTTTTTTTTCCCGCTTGTAACATACTTAAAGCGTGATTACAAACCACGTTTTTAGAAAGCGTGTTTGGTAAACACGTTTCAAGCGGAATTAGAATTAACTTAATTTTTGGGTTAATCCGTCTTAACCCACTGTGAAAGCGTGAAACGGAACCACGTTTTCCAAAAAACGTGTTTGCCAAAAACGTTTTCACGTACTTTATGAATAAAGTTCAAAAACACGCGTTTTAAATAATAAAGTTATAAAAAACCGCAAATCGCTTAATGAGCCCACTTCTTCACTTCTTCGGGCTCATTAACCGATTTACGTTTTTTTTTAAAAACTTTATTAAATAAAACGCGTGTTTTCAAACTTAATCCCAAAGTACGTGAAAACGTGTTCGACAAACACGTTTTCTAGAAAACGTTTTTTGATTACATGCTTTCACAGTGGATTAAGATGGATTAGCCAAAAAAATTAAGTTAATTCTAATCCAGCCTGAAAGCGTGTTTGCTAAACACGACTTCTGGAACCCCGTACGCGATTTCACCCCACCGACTAGTCTTTTAACATAATACAGCCTTCCCTCTTTTCCCCTTCTTCTTCCTCCTTGTCTGCAACTCAAACTCCAACCACGCTTTCTCAGTTGGAAAATTCCCGCTGCAACCCACCGTCTTTATCGAGGCTCACTACAAGTTCCCACCATCCCTCTCTCTCTCTCTCTCTCACACACACACTGTGCATATATCTGAGTACCCTCGCCATCTCTTTTTGTGATATGCATATATCTGCAACTTGGATTTGGGCAGTAGAACAGTTTCTGGAGAAGAAATAAACAACCATCTTGTAATTGACCAACTCTTCTTCTCTTGGACCTCCCTCTTAATGGCATCGGATATGCAAAATACAGAAAAGGAAATGACTTTAAACATTTATGGATTGGTCAACACTGGCCTAACTATAAGGAGATGAATTTGTGTATTTCATCGTGATTATGTATAGAAACCTAAATCAGCAATTTCCCCTTAAATTGAATCAACCCAACTCATCTGATTTCAAGGACCATTTCAATCGATCAGAGTCATTGCGCGGACGTTGGTCTCTGGGTTTGAACCAGGAGAGAGAGAGAGAGAGAGAGAGAGAGAGAGAGAGAGAGAGAGAGAGAGAGAGAGAGAGAGAGTATTGGATTTTCGATTGTTGGGTGCAACCTTGTTCCTGTCATCTGCTCCTTGAGAAGGCAAATCAAAGACTGCTTTTCAGTAACCTTGTTCCTGTCATCTGCTCCTTGAGAAGGCAAATCAAAGACTGCTTTTCAGTATTCGTCCAAAAGATTGTTCACATGAAAACATTTACAAAGCACGCTGAGGTGCAGACTGCAGACAAGGAGGAAGAAGTCGTCTGAGGAGAATTCTAAGTGGGAAAACGTGGTTCCAGACCACGACTTCAGAAGTCGTGTTGGCAAAACACGTTTCGGCAAATCGGTTAATCAGCCACTTCTTCGCCCCCGACTTAGTGCACAAGGGAATTGAAAGAGACAAAAAGAAAGCTTCCGAATTCGCTTTCTGGTGGAGATCGACAGTCGCAGTGCCGCTGATGTGAGTTTCACAAATCATTTGACTGATCGTTTTATATTTCTATAATCTAGTTATCTTTGCTTGATTTGTTGTTTGCATAGGTTGGGTCCGAATTTGATGTTTTTCAGTGCATTTTTTGAAATCGAAACATAGAATAATTCAATGACCTCTGTTTGTTGTGGAGAAAGTGTAGGTTCAAAATATGTGCATCATTTTTGAATTAGAAATCGCGACCGTGAAAGGAACTGTAATTCGTTTCGAACCGAAGAAAGGGACCAAGGGAGTTATGTGAATATAATAGACTTGTATCTATCTGTGTAAAGCAGTTGGAATGGGCTTGAATGAAGGCACAAAAAAAATTGATGAATTTATAGGAAAATTCAAAATTTCAGTAATCTTGGATTGTTGGTCAGAAAGTTTAGGTTAAAAAATGAGTCTAGCTTTCGAATCATAAGCTTTGTTGCATACAATGTCATAGGAGAAAGAACAAATAAACAGATGATTCTCCCATTTACCTGATACACGTCGGTTGAACTGAACTATGTTACATTGATCCTTTATTTTGGCTTAAGTACCAGCGTTGATGTGTCTAATACGCGTATCTATTTTCAACACTCGAATCCTCCAATTGTCATGATATGTACTGGAAAAGAATATCAAATTGCTAGAAAGCGATATTTCTAGTCTTTAATTCGCTAGAAAGCGATATTTCTAGTCCTTTCACATGGCATGAAATAGCAAAAATATAGTCTTTAATTTGCTAGAAAGCAATATTTCTAGTCCTTCACATGACATGTAATAGCAAAAGCATATTTTTCTTAACCCCTTCTTGTTTAAATACATTTTTAATTATAATTTACGATACGTAATCTGAAAAAATTATGCAGTATACACTACAAATAAGTGTTTACTATGTGTCCCCGTACCGGCGTGCCCACCCCCCAATTATGGGACACATATTCCGGTATCCTAAATTTTAAGTTTAGGAAGGTCTCACGCTTGGACTTGCACCCACACTCGATGCTTGCACTCGAATGCATGTAACTTAGGAACTGGAGAACAAGTGTGAAGCTAAGTCATGTATCTTCCTGTGGGAAATGGGTGGGAATGGGCTTGAATGAAGGGGCACAGAATGATGATTTGATTCATGGTTATGCTATTGAACCGGAAAAAACTATATGAATAACTGAAACACAATGATGTGGAAATTCTTGATTCTGATCACTTCAGAAAAAAAAAAAAAACCGTCGACGTGACTTGTATTCTAGTCTAGAATTTCACAAAAAAAATTAGTCAGGATACGTTTTATTCTCTTTATAAGCTC
The DNA here is from genome assembly GCA_020921065.1 of Vaccinium darrowii. NCBI lineage: Eukaryota > Viridiplantae > Streptophyta > Magnoliopsida > Ericales > Ericaceae > Vaccinium > Vaccinium darrowii. Next base: position 5,802,946 of record CM037151.1, on the reverse strand, counting down.
GTTGGCATGTGCGGTGATTATAAATCTTGTTAAAATAAGGCAGTGCGAGTCTTTTCTAACCCCCTTGCTGTTTGGAAGCACACATAGCCTTCAACTATGAGATTCTCCCAAGATATATCTTTATTATTGACATGATATGAAATCTGGAACTTATTTGTTACATTAAGGAAAAAAGAATATGCTATATAACACATCCATATTTACAAATAAATTGAATTTGTCTGACGTGTCTACCTGAGGTAGTCTTTTTTTTTTTACGATGAATCATATTTCCATAAATTGCTCGTCTTCCAGTAAATTAGTTGCTGTTTCAACTAGCAAATGAATTGTTGTGCTGTGTCGGCTCAGTCCAATTGTACCAGAGAAGACATTGAAGCTTTCTAGCTCTGATGTTGTCTCCGTCACCCACTCCAGCTCTTTCTTCATTCCCAGATCTTTGAAAACTTGAATGTTGGTTTCCTTATCCATCATCATCCAAATTGCCAACTCTAGGACAAATCTCCTTATTCTCGGAGTCTTGATTGATGGATGTCGATATTTCTTTAGAATTTCCATCAGTGCAGTGGCTAATTCAGCTTCTTGAATTCCGGCACTATGGAAGGCAGCACTCGACTCTTTAGCAGTCATAAATTTGAATATCTGAGCTGCTAGTCCTACCATCGCTTCTTGCAATTTGTTTTCTTCTGACATAATTGCTCTAATCACCTGCAAAGGAGAAGAAAATTTGTGTCGATCTTCTGCTTTAGTTTGACACGATAAAACACATGTTCATGGACCAGTTGGGTCTGGTTCTGCTGTAAACCAGAAAGGAACAAGGCCAGTAACTATAGTTACAAAATTTTTGGGACTGAACCAACCTGAACCTTATTAAAATTAGAATTGAACAGAATGGAACGGGTTTGCTTTGGTCAATGTGAAAACTCATATGATGTAATTAAAATTAATTCGAAACTCCAATTCTCACAAGTCACAATGCTCCCTGAAATAAGTTGTAGGACGCATAAAATGTCTATATGATGAAGTAGTGCTGCTCAACAATGGAGTTTATAGGAATATGAAAATTATGAACATCATAACAATGATGAAAACAAACTAATACAAAAAATGCAGTCTTTCGGTTATTTATGCACCTAGCTAAAAGAAATGAATAATTGTTTGTTGGTGTTAATGGAAACTTACAGTAGGGGCTGCAGCAGTGACTCCCCTTAACTCCATGAAAGAATCATCTCCGCTGTAGGTGCACAAATTTGTTAAGATTGTTGCTGCGTTTATTCGTACCAATGGAACCTCCATTGTATCAACAAGACTTTCAATTACTTTCAGTTTCATGATCCTACGACAGTTACTCTTGCTTTCTAATGCCAGCATTGCTAGTGCTTCCCCAGCTGCAATTCTTACACGCTTCTGATTTTCATCCAGCCCCTGTTGAAAAAATATGTTGAACAATACTTTAAGAACTCCACCTGTCCCCCCTATCCTCTCTTTCGCATCCTCTTCCATTGCCAGACTGGTTAAAATATGTATGCCTAGTTGTTGCAACCCTACGTAGTTTTCTCCGTATCGAAGTATATCTCTGATGTTGCTTATTGTGAAAACAACCTCCGAGATCTGTTTCCGCAACTGCTTCCCAGTGGACCCCGTTGTGCTTGCCAGCATCTTCAGCAATTGAAGAGACCGTTTTACCGTCAATATTTGAGAGGGAATGACAGTTTCTTCTTTCAATAATCTTTTTCCTGTATGCGTAAAATCTATAATCTTTCGCATGAGTCCCCTCGTGTTCCCTATCTTTCCGCAGTTATCATGGTCACGTGCAAGTTTCTTTAGAATAAGAAGTCCCAAATGATTGAATGTCCAGAAACGATAATTGCCATCATCGTGGACGATTTCCTCATCTATGAGTTCATTGTTTGCAATGTGAGGGGTCCCGTGTTTCAAGAGTAAAGATGAGATTGATTCCATTGCACCCGGTATTCCAGAAACCCTAAGAGAGTTCTGCTTTTTACCAGCTAGTTTTGACAATATCTCTGCTGCCAATTGCCTGATCTCCTCCTGTTCTGGATCTTTCCAATTCAACATTTCGACTAACCTTTCCACAACCGTTGAAGTTATTCCCAATTTTTGCAGTGTGTAATCTGAGAACCTCAAATTTGTGGCGAATTTATGTAAAATCCTACATCCGTTGAGTTGCTCAACCTCAGATTGGGAAACTAGGAGATCCATGGAATATGAAACCATATCCATCTTTAGGCCGTCAAATATGCTTCCGTTTACACATCTTGAATACGCATCATAAAAGAACCTCTTAATCGAGACCATGCCTGCAGGACCCAGCTCGCAATCCTCATTGACCTCATCCAGAACTTTACACAAAGTAACCTTATATTCCCAATAGCCTTTCTCGAAGAGAAACAGCATTGCTTCAGCTAAGGCCAAAGCGTAGAAAATATTTAGAGCAGATCCAAGGTTTCTCTTGTACGTATCCCCTTCTGGTACTTGTCCATAGTTATGTCTGATGAGCTGCATTAGTGACAAAACTGCACATGTTGTTGCTGATACCAGCTGGAGCCAGTAGAAAAGCTTACTTATATTTCTCGCTTCAAAAAACCATTTTGCATGTGGAAGAAGAGGAACACCCGAATTCGCCCGTGTTTCAGTTTCCATCTTTCTCTCCATGTATGTTCTCTGGCTAAGTTCTTTGCTTAATCGATTTTGCTTCGGAACGACATCAATAGGCCGTAAAATTCCCTTCACTGTTTTGATGATGTGGTGTGATTTGGATCTTATAGAACGGAAGCCGTTGATTCCAACATCAGTGATGGACCAGGTGGCTTGATGTTGCCATTCAAGCTCATGGCTCCTGCTGAAAATTCGAGTCCCTTCGCTTATCAGAATAATGGAAATGACCCAGAAGTCTATTTTGTCTAGGGGCAAAGCAAAACCGCCTAAAAGCACGACTGTAGCCCAGATAAACCCCAGAGTTCCTAGGCCAGTGGCTGTTTTTTCCAGCACCGCTAGGCGGAGGGCAAAGTGAGTTATCTTCTTGTGTAGTGCATGGACTAGGGGCCTCGATAGAGAAGATTCAGAATTCGTACTGCTAGTACCACAATCTCCAGTTTCAATGCTGCCTTGGGTTTGCAAAATGGTTGCACTGGAAATGCTAGGCTCATCAATCTGCAAGCAAACACTTCCTTTGCCTTTGGCACCTTGATCCATCTTGCTGGATCAAGTTACGTCACGAATTTTTGGCAACAAACCAAACACGAGCATGCGACACCACGAAGAAATATCAGGCAAACACAGGGAGAAAGCTGGATGCAAAGATTTACTTATGGCGCGGCAAGAATGCCTACGTCCGCCGATTCCGCTGTGTTGTTGAATGAGGAAGAAGTTACAGATGACGGCAGTTGGGTTAGTTCTAATCAGGCTTCACAAACTCAAGAACAACTCAATTCTTGTTTTGGTTCGATAATCAAGAAGACTGCGGTACGTTGGGTTTTGGATTTGGAAACCTTGCTGTTGTGAGCTATGAAGGACAGATTTTTGGAGTTTTGGTGATGAGTTTTCTTCTGTTCTCGTTGGAGAAAGGGAGGATTTTTTGATTGGGTGATGTAAATGCTACAGTCTGAGCTGTGAAGGGGAGAATTGAGATTTGGTGGTTATACAAGTTTAATAGGAGCTTGGGGAGCACGTTTATGCCGTGGGAATCTGTATGAAAGAGATGTCTAATTATTCAGTGCTCCCGGAACACAGCCACGTGGTGCTCCAGGGCACCCTAACTCCACACATGCTTGTGGGACCCACGATTAAGTTTATAGACTCAACGTAAATGTGTGGTGCTGGAGGGATCCATGGCATTGCGTGGCTCTACTCCGGGACTACTGAATAATACTCCTAACGATTAAAGTTGCTTCTTTTTCCATATTTTTTCCAGGAAGTTTGTTTCCTGTTTTCTCTTTTATCTTCCATTCCCGTGACTTTGGGGCAAGGACTTCCCTTTCCCTCGCATCTCTTTGTTAAGGTGTCAAGAGTTCATTTTTGCCAATGTGTAACACAATAGGCAATAACGTCTTTTATTCAGCTTTTTGGGCTGCCTGAAGGCCCTAAACAAACTAGATTGTGAAATGTCCATATTGCCCTTAATAGGTTATCTTTAATAACTTTACATAGGTGGGTATAGTGTCAGGTTAGAAAAATTGTTTGGAATTCTTTTTTGTTTAGTTTCACGGGCTAATGTTGTATCATGGTTCTAAATACAGCCATACAGGTCATTACGTGTCGTATCGAAATATGATGTGGGACCTCATTTATTGTTAATTATGTGTGTAGAATCAACGTTATATGATTACAGATACTGTTATGGAACCTATCCCGATACCGTTATTTAAAACTATGGACTATGTCCATTCAAGGTCATAATAGCTCATCCATATCATGAAAGCTATGACTCGGCCTAATGATGATAAATGCTATGAGGCTATTTTTTGATACTTTATTTTATTTTATTTTATGTGTGGGGCATATGTAAATAAATAATTTTCTGACTAAATTCTACCTTGATACAGGCTCAAAATGTGCAATGGTGGCAACTTAGAGCATCCTTATCAGCCTACTCAAAATTTTCACCAAATTTAACCTCAAAAACACCTTTTATAAATTAGCAAGTGACTTTATAAAAAACTCACAAAATCAGACTCTCTATTTTAACTTTACTACATTAAACTATTCCCCTCAAATCTATAAAAAAAAAAAAAAAATTTCCCTAAACCCCCGCCTGGGGAGATGTATGCTGTCAGGAGAAAAAATAAGTGGACCCCAAGTCATTGACATTTCTTCCCCACACCCACACACACGTCGCCACGTGTACCTACCTACCCCCACCCCCCTCCTTTGCTCCTGTACGCAGCAAGCAGCAACCACGCGGCAGCTGCAAACCGGACAACAGAACAGTAAAAATTTATTTGGTGCGTGAACAGTACCTACTCAAATTTGAGTAGGTACTGTAGCAAAAACAATTTGGGTAAAGAAAATAGAGAGGCTGATTTTTGATGGGTTTGGAGGGTTTGGCTACTCAATTTAACTTAAAGTTAAATTGAGTAGCCACATAAGGATGGCCTTAGCTGGTTGTGGCTTGCAGCGCATAGCCTTCTAAAGGCTTCAATGGGTCCCATGCATGTTCCCTACTTCATAATCGCTTTCGAGTATACGGATGATCTTATTATGTAACAAGATGCATGTGCATGAAGAGAGAGAGAGAGAGAGAGAGAGAGATTGCTTTTGCTTTATGCATAATCTTTGAAATGAAATGTGGGTTATAGTTTGGAAACTTCGTTTACTTGTTGGTTTCTCAATTTTGACCCATAATGTCATTTTCTTTTGGATGAGTTAGGTGTCTGGATTAGCTTTTGCTTGCCTCAACAATCCTCGAGACCAAATCTATTGCCAACTTGCCGGAAGCTCAATTAAAGCCAGAAAACAACTATGTATGGATTGGCCGTAAATGATTTGATAGTACCTGAGATGTTTCCAACCTCGAACATTAAGAGGAAGGAAATTCTTAAGTCCAGGTCTTGACCATTGGGCTATTCCCAAACCTATATTGTCATTATCGTAAGTAACTTGCAGATATAAGTGGGATTAATGAATTCAGGGCCGGCCCAGACCCTAGTTCTTAGGGCATCCAAAAAAGTCAAAAAATTAGGGGCACTCCATTTTAGTATTAGGCTTGAGTAAGATTCTTTCTTAGGCTTTGTCCACAAATGCCTTTTGACTTTCTCGGCTAGAAAAGAAGCACTGGGTCTAGGAGATTATTTAGTCTCACATCGGTTGTTCACCCAAGTGAAAGAGTTGGATTCCCTTGAAATCAAAAGTTGTACCTCCTCATTTCACTCACGCCTCCAGCGCGTGGCAAGGTTTATTGACGCGTGGCATGGTTCTCAAGCTAGAGTGAGCCGAGCTTGAACTTTTGGAATAGTATTCGAGTTCGAGCCCAACCTTTGAAGCTTGTTTTGCGCTGATCCAAGCCTATTTTTGGCGAGATGAGTCTGAGCACTTCGAAATTCGGCTCAGCAGGGCTCGTTTACCCCCCTATCTTAAGGACACAAGTTTTAGAATAAGCCTTCGGCACTCAAAATCCTTGGACCGCCCTGTTAATGATCTGGATATTACTAAAGTAATGGGTCACACGTGGCCTATTGAATAGTGACCCAAAAGAACAAGAATAATATATAGGCTCTATATTGAACTGTGTAATCTACATTTGGAAAATCTTGACAACTATGTCTATTTGCTTGACTGCACGCAATACCTTGTTTTCATGATTCCTCCGCGATTCATTTGACACCCATTTATGCATAATAAGCGTTGCGTCCCGTGCGATGCACGAATAGATAATTGTTGATGTCATTATATACGTATACTCGTATACACTATATTTGCAAAAACCCTGTATTATGTATTCATTTTTTGTTTCTTTCTTTTATGCGGTGTTGGACGGTGAATATTCCCTCTCGTTACCTACTCTTTCGTGCCAAAATTCATATAACAGGACTTGCTAAATTAAATATGAAAGGATTTTGAATTTCGGTCTTGTGGAGGCCTAATAGACTATTTAAAATTCTAATACAATCACTATTAACAAGCGTACGTCTCTTGCACGAATAGATAATTGTTTGACGTCTTTATATACGTATACACTACCTTATATTTTCAATCATAATACACTACCTTATATTTTCAATCATTTTTTGTTTCTTTCTCAATTGGGTGTTGGATGGTGAAAATTACCTCTCGTTACTATGCTTTCGTGCCAAATTAATACTCCTAGAATATGACGTGCTAAATTAATACTATAATAGGAAGAAGAAAAAAAGTTTTTGAAGAACTGTGTTTTGGAGACCTTTTGAAGTATAAATACAATTTATTAGAATGGGTACTCACTAGCCTTTTATAAGAAAGAATAGAAAATGAAACGATAATCTAATTGAAAAGGAAGATTTGACTTTGGAGGAGGAAGATGGGAGAAGAACTGAAGAAGTTAGAAGATTGAAAAAAATACTACTCCATTTTTCCCTTTTTAAATGATACATTTGGAAAATATGTATTTTTGTAGCTGTTATAAAAAAAACACTTCCATAGCATATTTTTAAATTTTTTTTTCCACCAAATTAAAGTTCTCAATGAGCACTTTAATTTAGTATAAAAAAATTCAAAAATTATATAAAGAAATATGTTTTTTAGGGGTTTAAAAATTACACTTATTCCGATAAGAATCACTTAAAAAAGGACAGAAAAAGTAACAAATAGAACGATATTAAAGACAAAAAAAAAAAAATGTTGTTTCAACCTTTTTCTGTCTTGCAAGTGGTGATTAGCTCCTGCGGTAGGACCCTTAGATGCTCCACACTGCATCTTGGGATCGAGTCCTATTTCCTCCTCCCCCATGTAATAGATTATGAATGACCAATGACCAAAAAATTTTCTTTTTTTCCCCTTATTACCTTTTTGCTTTCTGTCATACCAATTGTTTCTTTCTCAATTGGGTGTTGGATGGTGAAAAAGTTGTTTCTCGTCGAGACGAAATGACAGTCCAAAAAAAACCCAAACAATAATTTAGGAACAACAAGGCCTAAGTGTATTGATTCTAAGAAACCCATACATTTTCCAACCAATGAGAGTGACTCCCCTAGTAAGTATCACAAAATCAAACACCCATGTGAGAATGCTAAGCAGCTTCTGTGAGTAGCACATTGTCACAGACACAAAGTATCCAAAAACAATTAGTAGTCCTGAACAAAGTCATCTCTACATTTTCCAACCCCCTACAATTACATGCAAGACTTCTGCAAGTAAAGAATATCAGTTCTATTTCTTCACAATTCATATCTTTACATGAAACATCCTTCAAATCTGTCCTTGATCAGTATACAAAATGTAACAAATGTATTCCACCAACAGAAAGTGTTATATGCTACTCTCTTCAACAATCTGTTCTCTTGAAAGCTAGGACTGACGAAAAATCTCCATGCGATTTGAAAGGTTTAGATCCATCACCGATTGATCACACAAGATGTGATTTGGGATGACTGCATTCGGACTGTCTCAACTTATATGTTTTGTAATTGTCATATTTTCGTCATCATCATCGAACTTTATTTTAGCATTTGCTCAGAAATTTTACTTGTCCATCTCGTTTCACTAGAGAAATCAGAAAAATAAAACGATAAAATAATGTTGGAAAAAGAAGTCCACTGAAGATGGAGATTTTTCCTTTTGTCTTCAATGTACAATCCTGCTCGTTCTTCTCAATTTTTTACTTTTAACTTTACTTTTTTACCAAAACGAAAAAAGGATTTGAAGATGCAAATGAGCAGTTTTGGTTAATATAGTCCACACACAGTCGAGTCAAAGGGATCAATACCAGCGGCTTTCAAGTCCTCCTTCAGCAGCAGCCACCTTTCTTGCTGCCATATACTGAAGCTTCGGCTGGAGCACGTTGGATCCTTCAACTCCATCTTCTCCTTTCTCACTTTTGCATCCTGGGATTCTTCTTGGGTATGAAGAGCTAGAGTTAATCGGAAATTGAATTGGAACAGCTGGATTCCTAGCTGCCGCCCTCCTCTGATCAAGCACTTCTGATCCGCAATTGTTGTACCGCAACACTGCACTGACCGCTTTACCAGGCCTCGCAGCACCACCTGCAGAGATGGTTGGATTTTTAGGTCATAGTCAGATTCTAAAGATAATGAGGCAAAAAAAAGATAGACTTCTAGTTCTAAGTCATTGTCAGATTCTCAAGGAACTGAGGCAAAATGCTAGTGTCCAATATCATGTAAAGGTCCAAAGCAGGCACCCGTACATGCAAAAAATTTCATATGATGAACATTTAACACGACATTATCTCCAATTCCATATGCCTCATTCCCATGACACAAAAAGAACAAAAAGAAATCATTTCATTACAACTCCCAAGAAAGCCGAAAGGGTAGGAACTACCGACTGAGTAATACTCTGCGATATGGTGCCTCACTAAGGCAAGGCTCGTAATTATTATTTGCCAATCCACTAGGCGCCATCGCTCACCACAATCTCTGTCTCTCTAGAAATTAGCAAATACGTAATTGTTCAACTATATGTGAATATAAATATAGAGAAATTCAAAAGGCTTTAACCAATGCGGAGCAAAGAAAAAGAAGTACAAAACTCATAGCAGGATGCAAAAGTTAATTGATGTAACATACATAACTTCATTTTTAGATCATTAATTTACAGGATGTGACCATTGTTTTTTGGTACTAGTGTGGGAGAGGGTACTACTCATTGTGGTACTTTAACAAAGAAACTATAAACTCTTTGAATCTGAAGATGGGGAAAAAGTCCTCTTGCTACCTGCCACGCTACTTTAAAAGACTGTAAAATTGCAAATAGAAAACAATTCTGTGCTACAATTCATAATGATTTGCTGGTAACAGATTCCTCATAAAATTTTAGAATAAAACACACTCTAAAGCTCCAATTCGTAATGATTTCAGGATAACATTTTGTCCGAGAATTGATTTTCTTAGGTTTTCCTTTCACCAAAGCACATCTACCACAGCACGAAAGGGAGGGAAAAACATCTCAGATAGCAACGCAACTGGTTTCAAAACAAGAATCAAATGTCTAACGATGGCAAATGGAACTGATGGTCATAAAAGAACTTCGCACCGTAGATGTTAGAGGGAACTTGGGGAGGCAATCTTGGTATAGGGATCCCAGACGTCCTGCTGATTTGTGGCTTCTCAACCTCTTTGATGCTACATTTAGAAAGATCACTCGTGACTTCCTCTGAATTCTGTGTTGAACTGTCTGCATATAATGCACCTGGCCTGCATCTGCAAATTCACATCGGTGGATAATGCAACAGCTACAGATATTTACAAAGAAAAATCTTTGGAAGATTTCCAAGATAAAGTACAAGTGCACGATAAAGACTCTAATTAAAGATAATAATACCTTGGCAATGATGCATGTTGCCTCTCAGGTGGAGCAACATTTCCGCCCTTTCCATAGTGCTCCTCAAGGTAAGCAAATTGCTTCTTGAATTGGTCAACAGCACTGTAAAATAGGGACGAGGTGAGGACGCCAATCAACTAAAATTAATTCACAAAATCTATCATACTCATGAAATCAAACAACTTTCTTTGCTGGTAAACAAGGGTGACATAAAAAGGAAAATGAAAAACCGGGGGCATGGAAACATTTTGGGTCTTTTCAAGAGTGTAGCCAATGAGGTGTCTTAATAACACCTTAACGCTCATCAGGACGGAAAATAGGACAACCAAAAAAGAATAACAAAAAGTTTAAAAAAATTTCTAACAATTGCAATAGTAAGGTTGGTGGTTGAAGCCTTGAGGGTGTAAATTGCACATAAAACAATTCCCCTCCAACAATGAGGTGTCTTAATAACACCCTAACGCTCATCAGGACGGAAAATAGGACAACCAAAAAAGAATAACAAAAAGTTCAAAAAAATTTCTAACAATTGCAATAGTAAGGTTGGTGGTTGAAGCCTTGAGGGTGTAAATTGCACATAAAACAATTCCCCTCCAACAGTTGGGCTCTTAAACCAAAATCTCACGTTGGTGTTTTCTGATATGCAGAAAACTATTAATGTTGGGCTTCATGAAAACTGACAAAATTGCCATTCTCTAAATGAACATATTTACCTCAGTGTTAAGTAAGAAAATAAAAATACAGACAAGGAAAGAAAGGAAGTCAAGCAACTGTGAGGGCATGGCAAAAGGGTGGAGAACTTTAGAGCTGCCGGTGTCTAATTTAATAGCAGAACTATAAAAGTACCTTGGATACATGAAACCTGTTGGTTCTGCTCCTTCTAAGAACTCTTTCAACATCTTTGGATGGTATTCAAGAATTTCTCTATATATTAGTTCTCTTACATCTTCCTTTGACACCCTTCGCCTTTCAAATTCAAATTCCATTTTTGTAACTGGTTGAGCAGAAGAGCCTCTATCAACCCTGGCCAAATTCTTGAAATATGGATCTGCTAGAGCCTAACAACTTGCAACATAATATGCACAATGAGATAACAAACAATGCATTATACGAGGCAAGGCAGATTTTTTTTTAACACAATTCACCTCTTCAGCAGAAGGTCGATCCTTGGGATCAAATGCAAGCATTCTTTCTAGCAAACGTAGTGCAAGGGGATCTGCGTTTGGGAACTTGTGGGAGAAAGGAATAGGCTTTTTCTTCCGCATGCTGCTCAAGTATCTACGAGCTTTCTCGTTTCGTATCTAAAGGGGAAAAGTTCAATGCTTGAGCAAAACAGACTAAACATCTAGATGTTCAGTAGAAATATGGGGGATATTTTTCGCACTATGGGGACACATTTAGGACAGTAATCATACCCTGGCTATAGATTCAGGAGATGGAACACCCAACAGATCAGTCATCAAGTCCAACTGATGGACCACATTTTTCCCAGGAAATAGAGGCTTTCCCGTTAAAAGTTCTGCAAATATGCAACCGATGCTCCATATATCAATTGCAGGTGTGTACTGTAAACAAGATAGACAACAGATCTAAGTCAGGAACAACAATATATTTGAGAGGAAAGTACTTAAATTTGTTACACCTATGACGCCAAGACAAGAGTCTAATTCATAGTTATTATACCCAACAACTTGGGCAGAGGCAGAGATGCATGTCAGATTAGATATGCTGGATGCATATACCAAATCCTCACTGAAGTGTCAAGTATTATTGGCAAATCACCGTTTCGGTAGTTCACGTAAATAAAAGAGACCAGGCTACATAGGCATTTAAGATGTCATCCACCAGATTATATGATCAATATTACTCATCTCAAAATACTGTAAAAACATGACACCATAACTTGTTTTACAATAGTTTCCACAAATGGTGGAACTGTCCAGCTAAATCGCTGAATTTCACACAAAAAGCTTCCCCTAAAACTGACTCTAATTGTTTTTCGGAATCAGAAGAGCAAATAAATTTGATGACAAAAAATGACTTACGCTTTTAGTCATGATAGGTACAAAAAAGCTCTTGAAAACTGAAGTAAAAAAAACACATAGATATTGCTGTTGAAATGCCGGCTTCAATATGAGAGGCAATATAACAGAATATACATCACATTACTTTAAAACAAAGGCAATATCCTCCTCTTCACTGGATCCTCCTTTCGGGCATCTCCAACCCACACTCCATATCTCCATTTGTCCAAGTTTAACAGGAAAGGCATCCTCTTCATTTAGGGAGGATGGATTTGATACTCCTAATATGAAGTGTCAAAAACTTATGGAAGATACCCTCCATTTCAAGTTCTCCTAATTCATCAAACTGTTGTTTGTACATTTATATTCATAAAATTAGTACTTAATCATTTAAAAGATATTCAGAATACCTTCAATATAAGAACAATATCAAATAGCTTCGTAAATAATTAGAAAATAGGTATTTTGATGCCTTTAGGCTTTGATTTTAAGGCATGTTCCACAACATAACGTCCCCTGAGTTCCACAATCTTTGGAGGTATCAAGGGTCGCTATTTCAGTAATAGATCTTTTTAAGAGCAGCCACCTTGTGCATATATTGCCAAGGTCAGGTGTATTTCCAGTCCTCCCCTCCCATATCCCCACCTTTGGGGATTACATAGTTATTAGCCGCTACTTTGTGCATATATTGCCAAGGTCAGGTGTATCTCCAGTCCTCCCCTCCCATATCCCCACCTTTGGGGATTACATAGTTATTAGCAGTCACTTTGTGCATATATTGCCAAGGTCAGGTGCATCTCCAGTCCTCCCCTCTCATATCCCCACCTTTGGGGATTACAGAGTTAATGTTACTGTTATTGTTTGGAGGGTAAGTGTTGAACGTTTGGGATGTGATGTAAGTTCTTTGAAAAGTAGAGAATTGGTTGGAATTGGCTTGAATAGAGCATCCCTCAAAACCTCTTTTTGTATATACTGTATTATTTTCAGACTCTCAACTAGGGAAATAAAAGTAAAAATGGAGGATTGGATTGGAGAAGTAGCACTGTTAACTTCTACCAAAAACCTTGCCATTACAAGATACTAACTTATACACTATACATTAGAAGATCAGCAATACCATGTGCACTAGACAGTTAAAGGCTGTTTTCAAGGATTGGATAGTGGCAGTAACTTTAGCACCTTAGAGAAAAATGATCCGCACAATTCAGGAGCCCTGTACCACCTTGTTGCAATATAGTCCTATCAGCACATCAAAAAGAAAATGACGATCAATAGCGGTGTTTCTAGTAAGCATTCGTGCATGCATATGGAGGTTGAGTGTGTCTATTGATTAGAAGGAACTTACTGTCCAGAATATAGCTGTGGGGGTATCAGTGAAGGCCACTCTTGCAAGACCAAAGTCGCATATCTTAAGTTTGCAATCGGCATTTGCTAAGATGTTTTTGGGTTTCAGATCTCGGTGAAAGACATTAGCTGCAAAACCATTAATTAAAAATGTAAACGTCAGAATTAGGGAGATAATACTAAATTACTAAATAATGTAGTGACGCTATAAGCATTTTCTATGCCACGTCGAATATGTACAAAGCTAACAGCTAACTAAGTGTAAGGCAGTCATAACTGAGTAGAAGATAGTAGCAACATATAACCTGTGTGTATGTACTTCAAACCTCGAAGAAGTTGATAAAGAAAGAACTGATAGTGTTGTGGTGTCAAATCATCATTTGCTTTAATAACCTGGTGCAAATCAGATTCCATGAGCTCAAATACAACATATATGTCTTTGAATTCCCTTCTGGAAGGAGGTAACAAGATATGCTTGATCTCCACAATGTCTGGATGACGAAGGAGTCGAAGAAGCTTTATCTCGCGAAGAATGCGTGTGGCATCAGAGACATGTTCAAAAATATCATTAATCTTCTTAATCGCTACTTTTTCCCCCAGATGAGTATCGTATGCCGAGCATACAACACCGTAGCTTCCTTTACCAATTACTTCCTCGATTCTATACCTGTTGCCCTCACCATATTCTGTGAAAAAGTCAACATCCACAGATGCCTGCAAAGACAAAACAATACACACCATGACATGAGGTAGTTGAAAACAGAACTGAGCCGCTGAAAGACCCGAAATGCAGTTTACACCAACATTTGCAAATTATGTGGCACTGGCCCAATGATGTAACCTTGATTCTTTGATGTAACCTTGATTCTTTGATACCAAGACGGACTTTATTATTGCAGAAAGCACATCCCAATTTGATTATTTGAAATTAAGACAGACTTTATGACCAACCCCAGATTGATGACGGAGGTGACATAACAAATCAACAGTGTCCCCTAAGAGGGACCCAATCTGGAAGGAAACAAAGGCATACCGCAATTGGCATTAAAGATGAGGCATGAAAACCCAAAGCTGGCATTGCTATCATTGATTACAAAGAAACATCAAGCGGGACAAGGTACAGAACAAAGACTTCTATACCACAAGGATAGTGTTCTGTGATTATAACTATTAATGCGTAGCGAAAACCAGACGCATTTCTTTGGCCCTATATAACTGCTTTCATCTTGAACAATTTAGATTAGTAGATAATGAAGGAAAATACATGTAACACACAAAAAAAACAAAAAAACAAAAAAACAAACTTTTTTTGTGTTCACCTAGCAATAATGTACCACAAATCTTGGGAAAGTGAAGTTTCTGGTACAACCCTCTCAAGCCTTCAATCCTAAGTCCTAACACGTGATTACTCACAAACTGTGAAAGGAAATATCTGTTTCCTGTGAAAGTGAGAAATGATTAACAACGGCTTTTGTGAATCTGCGATCGCCCGCATTCCCTCCAATTATTTTCTTTTCTTGGATAACTATGTTTCCTTTACTTTCGTTCTTATCTCTCATTCACTCCCGCCCTTTTGTCACCCTTGTGAGATTTCCCGAGGAAGACGCATTTGATTTTCAATTTTATCCCCAAATACCTTTATTCTCTACACAAGCTCGGCGTAAGTTTTCAGACTTAATAACACAGTTTTCTACATCTCTTTATGCTTGGTGCATTACACGTAAATACTCAATATACGCTAATGCATAAGCCACAGAACAATGTAAATTCCTTCAACAATTAAGTCATCAAATTTTCAGGTAAGTGAATATTGTCGTACTTATTTTGACTTAGCGAATATGGTCATAATTTTGTGACTGGTACTATTTTGTTGTAAGATCGGAAAAGGCTAATTTAGGAAAATCAAACAATGTCTCACAATTTTCAATCCTATCAAGATGGGAAGTTATATTTTCCCTTCCATTTGCTTTTGAAAATTTCATCCTTATCAAATGTATGCAAGAAAAAAAAAACCCATTATTTTTACTTTCTTTTACATCACTTTCTGTTTCTACCAATTTCACTTTCTACCATCTTTTTCTATCAACCCGACCATACCCAGACAGAAAGCGGTGCCAGGGCCCTGCACAACTTCATATATTTCCATTAGTAATACGGAGAACTAATTTTTCAGGCTTATTGATGGCTGCTACGTATATGCAGTTACGCACACAATCTCGTCTCCTTCTCATAACTAGCAAGTAGCATATAAATTAGGTAGCCTAATTTCTTGTTCCTGTGTCTGCTACTGAACTAGACCCCAAGTATCATCAGCTCTGATGGACCAACAGTTTCTGATATACATACATCATCCACAGAATGCATACAGAGAAACACCCCTCAACAGACAAGTACTCATATATGATGTATACACAGGTTGAAAAAGAGAGAAATACCTTTTTACGCTGATCAGGCTGCATTTCAGTACAGGTAACTAAAATAAATGGGTCCAACTTCCAACAGTTTCTGAAACCTCCAACAGCTTAACCGAAATAGATCAAAAAGATACAATCAAAAAGTTGCCTTTACAACTCAAATCACCGAAAACAAATGGTCAAACTTCCCCTGATCACAAGATTACAACAAAACCCACAAACCATCTCAATCTGAATCAAAACCCCTAAAATGGCTCAAATTCAATGGGTGAAAAAAAACCCCATTTTGGAACCCAGACCAGGGATAAAAAAGGGAACTTTTTCCAATTGAGAGAACAGGGTTTTTGCTAAGAACTTAAAAAAGTTGGATAGAAATGAATGGATAGAGAATTTTGGGAAGTATATCAGTTTGGCTGTAATAAATATGTAACGGGTATTTAGAAATCAAGAATTTCAGATCGGGGGTGAACTGTTCTAGGGTTTTTAAGTTCAGCTAAATTCAGAGAAGGATCTTTTTCAGAGATGGCGATGATCTCTATAAACTATGCAAATACAGACATGCATGTGTATATGAGAATAGAAAAGAATTGGAAATTCGCGTTTAATTATTTGAAGAGGGAAGAAAGTTCTTCGAAAAATCAATGATGTAGATCGAGAGAGAGAGAGAGAAAGAGAGAGAATAGTCAGTGCTGTTTCAAGTTGAATCGGGTAAGGGGCGAGAGGAAGAACAAGAAGGGGACCAGTACTGAATAATTCACTTGTTTAAAGACAATATAGACATTATTTGGGGAAAACTACAAAAAAAACCCGATATTTTTACCCTTGTAGGAAATTGAACCATGAAGTTGAGTAATTTGTTTAATTTAACGAAGATATTGAACCATGCAGTCTGTTGCGTCCTCATATGTACGCGTATTTATTTGCACAAAAGTATGCGTCACTAGTTATTGTAATTAAGATGTTAATCGTGAGGGAGAAAGATAGAAGAATAAGTCAGTTTTGTTTCAAGTTGAATACGATAAGAGCTTAGAAAAAGAACAAGAAGAGGATCAAATATGAGTAATTTTTTTGGTTACACTTACACAACACCAGATAAGATAATTCTCTTATTTAAAGACACTAAAATTTAATTAAAAGAAATTAAGATTTTGGGGGACATTACAGAAATGATCAACTTCTTATGAAGGATCCCTCATTTTAAATAAAATGAGAACCAAGCAATTTTTTCACTTTCCGTACTGAATCTTGATGATCCGAACCGTTAGATGTGTTTAAAAAGTATTTCTAAGGTCCATCGCGAGGATTCGTCCAAAAAAATTACCCACAAGGGCTTCATCCGATCAGTTTTTAAAATTACCCACAAGGCAAAAACTGATCGGATGAAGCCCTTCCGGGTATTTTTTATGGACGAGTCCTCGCGGTGGACCTTAAAAACACATTCTAAACACATCTAACGGTTTCGGATCGTCAAAATTTGGTCGGAAAGCATGAGGTCCTCACTTTATTTAAAATGAGGGATCCCTCATTAGAAGTTGATCCTATATATATATTAACCCTCGTAAGAAATTGAACCATGAATTAGTAATTTGTTTAATTCAACCAATGAAATTGAACCATGCAGTCTGTGGGGTCCCTATATATATGCGTATTTAGTTCTTTTACTATATTTTGATTTGAACCGATCAATCTCTTGGGTAGTGTGAGCGAAGTAGTTGAATCGAGGAGTCGGCCACTGTAAATTGAGTTCAACTTGGTCCCCATCTATATGCGTATATATTTGTTTGACAAAAGTATATGTCACTTCCACATCCTCCCTTCTGTTGTATTTAAAGCTAGGGTAGTGTAATAATTTTCAATGTCCAAAAAAGAAAAACATAACATTGTGTAGATTCAGGGGCAGATGGTTGAAGGGCACAAGGGGGTCACGCCACCCTCCTGAAATTCCAGATTTTTTGTTTTGGGAGTTAAAAATCTAGAGTTATAGATATGTAACTTTAAGAACTAAATGCACTTTTCACCAAGGCAAATAGTGAGTTGCTACTTTGTGTGACATGTTTGAATCCATCCAACTCCTCTTGTTTTGTAAAGGAGAAATTGATTTGGCTTGCCGAGTTTTATCCAAAAGAGTTTTCTCCGGTAGAGCTCGTGGTGCTTTCTGATCAACTTGATTCATATATTTTTGACGTGCAATCGAATAGACTTAGTGGTCTAAGGATATGGTAGAGATATGTTAAGGTGCAGACAACCTTCAGCAGTACCGGGGGTATGGGGGCAAAAACGATATTTGAGGGACCTGGGTGTGTATTTTTGGCTATAGGCCCGACCTAATTATTGTTAGGATCGAATCACACACGCACACGATATACGAGTATAAATAGTAAATAATTGACACAGAGATATACGTGGTTCCCCAAAATCGGGTACGTCCACGGGAGCGGAGAGAGTAGTCGTTTATTTATGATCTGATTACATAGGGTTTTACAATAGCAAGTATATATATGACTGCCACTCTATTCCAACCCTAATCCGTTTCGCTCGGCACTGGCCTTTTATGAGAACTTCTCAGTACCTCTCATACACCACATATGAGCCACAAGTTCAATTTCGCTGTTAGTGGGTAATTAGGGTAATACCTTTTCAGAGAAAACAGAGTGAGAGAGGCGAGAGAAAACACAGATCTCAGAGAGATTGCGAGAAGACTTGTACTCTTGATTTCGATTTCATAGTGGACTGGTATGGCTCCCGTGGTTTTTCCTCACGTTGAGGTTTTCTACGTATATTTGTGTCTCGCTTTCTTTTCCGTTTTTCATTACACGTGATTACTTATTTTTCTGTTCTGTGATTCATTATTTCCAAGATCTGTAGGTGTGTTGTGGGGTTGCAAAAATCCAAACAAGATAAACTATATCCTTTAGTTTACTTGCTTTTGACTTTGGCATTGATCTTACCGGTTGCGACTGCGACTGTTGCAAGAGTATTTTTTGTGATGGCCATTGTGAAGAATCGACCGCGGAACCGAATGAATGATTTGTGGTTGAACAGTTGTTTGGTGGTGTACATAGAATGAGATGTTTTTGCTGACATTGACAATGATACAATCATGTAAAACTTTCAAAAAATGAAAACCCGTAGATGTCAATTATAAATAGTTTTAGGAATGAATCTATAGTTTTGTGCGCTTATGTTTGAAATCTTTTAGAATGTCTTAACTTCGAACTATTATATGCTTAATGAAAACATTTTTTCTTCTCGTTATATTGGATTAGAGTGTGATTTTTTTTTCCCCAGTTATGTTTAATAGGTGACCCCCCTAGATGGAATTTCTGGATCCGCCACTGTGTAGATTGGCTTACCAATAATTTGTGGTAGTGCAAAAGCCATCTATGTGCTTTAAAAGTTAAACTTATCTCAAACTTTAGAAGTATTCATAGTCAAATGAGCGGTCTATGCACATTGCCCTTTGTAGGAGGTTGGCTGTCTATCGTAGATCTTTCCATTATCAAGAGGATTTTGGGCTCGATCGGGTTTATATGAATGTGTATCGTGATACTTAAATGAGCCATGTTTTAACTTTCCAAGTGGATATGCAATCTTATAAATTCTAAATCACAAAGAATCTAAGGTAACTTCCAAAAAAAAAAAAAAAAACCTTTGGGGAGTAATATACTGCATAAGCAATTCAATTTATCTTTTATCTTATCTTTGCTCTTTTAAAATTCAAACCCAATTTGAAGATTATGGATTTCTCTCTCATCGTTCTCGTACACCAAATAAATGCTTGCGTTGTCATGATTTCATGTGAAAAATTAAGAGCCAAGTATGTTTCAATGTCATTCTCATATCCACCATTGCATGGTGTCTACATCCCCAAATTTGACCTAACATTCCTGACCTTGAGGAGCTGGTTAATAGCCAAATCTCCCCAGGGTTGCCACACAAATGACTATCCAACTTTTGCTTTTCTTACTTTATTGTTCCTCCACCCATTTGGTTTCACTTAGGTTTGATAGTACTACTATTCTAGGAACGGTCCTGGTAACGAAAGTTCACAGGGCTTTCATTAAGCACATGAAGACAAAACTTACATGTCCATTACACTTTTTAAACTTTCTAATACACTTTAATTTGTTTTTATACTTTTCATATATTTCAATATGTTTTTTAACTCTTAACAGAGCCCATGGGACTTCTTTTAGTAGCATTTTCCTTCTAAGAATTCTGTCTCTCCCTGTTGTCTGCTTTGTCCAATTGTTTAGAAAAGGAGGGCCCCATTTCCAACATGTTTGAGTGGTGATGAGAGGCACTTGGACAGTAGATAGCCACCACATAATAATTAATTGATAGATACCACTTGAAAAGTCAATTTATTGTGCCTGCTGCTTTTCACATATCCCTTCGGCTTCGCATTGAAAATGACACGAACGCCTAAAAAAAAACTAATATTGGGACAGAGGAGTAAGACCAAAGTACATCCAAAGCATGGACTGTCAATGTCTTTTGAATTCATTAAGCCTGCAGGACATAATCTCCTTTGACACTAATTTGGATATCAAAATTAGAAGAAATAAGTTAGAAGTCACACTTAATACACAAGATTCCTTTTTGTTTTAGACTATGACACAAAAAGTAAAGGCCTTGTTCGGTTAGACATTTTAGTTTAGTTTAGTTTAGTTTTGATGATGTAAGCAAGTGTAATAAGTGGAGAGAGATAGAGAGAAAAGTGAAAAAAGTGATGATGTAATCAAAACTGGAATAGTGCAAAACTGGGGGAAAACCCCCAAACGAACACAGCCAAAACAGTTTTGCCTTTGTTTTTTCGAGACTTTAATTCCTGTAACTCGAATGAGCAAAATAACATACTTCAGTGAATCTACGAGTACTGCTAATTATGAAATATAAACTATTTACCTTAGCAAGTGTTTGGAAAACCGTAATGACCAAATGATTTTAAATGATTTATGTAATATCATAAGGATTCCATGCAACATGAACCAACTTTGGTAGAAAATTAGAAATGTATTGGGACCCAAAAGGCCAAAACCAATTTGATAGGATTATTAGGGTTTGTAGGTCCTAACATGTCTTTCTCAGTAAAATGCAAAAGAAGGAAAAAGCAGTTCTGGTTAAAGGTTTCTTTGTAGAGCCCAATTGACAAATGCATGTATTAGTGCTTTAATATGCTGGCCTACAGATTTACAAAAATGGAAGCATGTTGCCATGAAAAAACAAAGCAATTACTACTCCATAAACCTTTCATGAAGCAAAATCTAATCTATGGCCTATATAAAGTTAAGCCCTAAAAGCATATAATCAATAGCTTGGACTAATTCAATGGAATCACACAATTATTGTATAGTTAAAATTTCACTTTTGAAAAGAGATTATGTTCAAAAGAGAAAGGATACTGCTTTCCTCTTCCCTACCCTCTTTCTAACTCATTTTATCAAATGGAAAGAGAACCAGTACTTATAATGCTTCTACTCAAAAGATACTTTTGAGCAGGAGATGAAAAGAAGAAGAAAGACAGCACTACCACATATTATTCAGTACGGGGAATGTCATGGATCTTGAACCTTTCTAATTACTGTGAAACTGCAGTAGTTTTTGATAATTAAGAGTCTACGTCAGCTTATACGTACCTCAACTAATCTTAGGAGACTAATCCCACCGTCCATTAGTGAGGATGTCATTTAAAGCCAGAATATGGACTGACCCGAAATGAGTTGATAGCACTTGAAAAAGATTTTAAATTTGGAATAATATGATAGAGCAAACTCCTAAGTCCCGAGGATTGCTTAATAATTTCAAACACGATCGATGACAAGTCAACTGATGCTTCAACTTCATAGGCATGTATAGGCCATATATCTTGCATACTCAAAGTTAACCAGAAACAAAAGCCATCATAATTTGCTCATTTTCTCCTCTCTAGCACTTTCTTTTTTTACCCAAATCCCCCAAAACTTGGAATATAGCTATGGATAACTGAAACCTGCAGTCAAATGTTATACATCATTTTTTGATGTAAACCCTTAAATGGTTGACTCCAAAGCTATTCGCAATCCAGTACCACAATGACCTTGTACCTAATACGATATACAGTTTATTTCCAGCTCTTGCTCCTCCAGTTTTGGACAAGCAAATTTGTAGTGAAAATGACTTTGAATATTGGATGATTCTACTGGATATGAAAATCTTGCACCTGCAACAATTGAATTCAATAATTACTTTAAATCAGAACCATTAATTCTTGAGATGGATGGCCAGGATGCATTTGCAAGAAACTGGTTCTATTCAGTTTTAATGGATACTAATAAAAAAGATCTAATAATTAGATTGAAAACATAACCAAGTTTTCTCTATAATTCTTAGGACAAAGAATTTTTTTTTGTTTTTTTTTGTTTTGGATAATCGAGGGTATCTGGGCTAGCTTTTTAAAAGAATAAAAATTAGCGCAATGCCTTTTGCCAATATCTCTAAATGCTTGTCCAACTGTCTGTCTTTGCTACAAAAGCATAGTATTTCAACTTTACAAAGCTACGATACCCAAACTACCTAAATTAAACTTACCATAGCAGATAATTTAAACAACCAATGAAATCATCCATCCGCAACACAAAAGCATGAATATCCCCAAAATTACAAAGACTTGGAAGAAATTAAGTAGGAACAGGTAGACTCTGATGAATACCTGTTTGACAATATACACCATATGCAGCTCTTCCTCCTCCCACATTATCAGTCCTTCTTTTTTGGTTCCTTTTCAATTATTTTGATTTTTAATTCTCATTCTAAGCCGTTCTTTCCCTTTTTCCAAGAAGTCTTCTTCCCAACCGTACGTCCTATCATAGTTCTCCTCCCAAAAATCGTCAATGTCATCCTGTGAGGGGACATAATCGCAACACTGACACCAATAGTGTCTACCCTGGTTACGATGATCGTGGTCGACCATATTCCAAGCATCCACCCGGCCTATTCTCCAATCATATCCCCCACCATATGAATCGGTGAAACCAGACTCTCCTCATAAGTAAATACATTTTCTACACTAGTAATATACTTTCGCAAACCTGCTAAGGGATAGCACAAAAACATTAGTGTTCCATCTACTGCAATAACAACTTTTCCATTCTCTGTCAAGCACATTGGCACCCAACAATATGATAGTCCCCAAAAATGAGAGATGACAAACAAACTAATCCAAGATTCCTCTACGCCGTATTCCCTCATGATTAACACCTCGATCGATATCTGGTTTATAGCCATCGTCCAATAAATCACTTCCATCATAGCAGTAGCGCATCACACAAAGGCATCTATCTAAAACCCCCAAACTCAATGTAACAGTCCTACCCTCATTGTACGGTAGTGGGGAGGAAAACTTTGCGAACTCGTCTACCAACGGGTTGAAACAAACAATTTGTTGGGTTGGAAATTGCTTTTTGACCACCCAGTGCAATCGCTCGTTTACTGTTGCACCCGAATTCAATTTGTAAGGCAAACAGAAAGTGGTCCAACGTCTGCTTTTCAAGCTAGCAACCACGGTGATTCCGTTGCATTTATTGTAAGGGTAACCACCCCGGATGTAATAACCATTGTCATCACGATCGTAATAACCATTGTAATCGCAATCGTAATAACCATTGTAAGCCAATACTGCCTTGTAATCGTCGTTCGACGAGTCATAACATAGCCCAGAGCCAGTCAAAATCCTCTCATATTTGACGTCCTCATCTGGCCGTGGTAGCGAAAGCACTTTTGTGCATTGCCTGATTGAAGGGTTCCACAAGTAGAAATCCTCGTCATGTTCAGCTATAAGCAAAAATCCCTTACACGAACCCAAGAATTCAAACCGCGGCATCTCTACCTTCTGCGAGGCACCTGTTTCCATCTTCCTCATCGGATAGCGAAGCTCTACCATCGAGACTTTATCGGATTCAGAGTGGAAGTTCAAATCATATAAGCCCTTGCCATATCTGATGGCGAGTTTCCGATTTTGAAACGAAAGAGAGAACTGGGGATCGGAGATCAAATCACGCCAGGATTTGCAAACGCATTGGAACCGGACTAGAGATTTGATGGGTATACGAGAGAGGATTTCGGTTACGAGATCTGGTGGGATGTTT
Source organism: Vaccinium darrowii (assembly GCA_020921065.1). Classification (NCBI taxonomy): domain Eukaryota; kingdom Viridiplantae; phylum Streptophyta; class Magnoliopsida; order Ericales; family Ericaceae; genus Vaccinium; species Vaccinium darrowii. Next base: position 5,779,048 of record CM037151.1, on the reverse strand, counting down.
GGCAGCCGTGAGGGATGGGGAGGAGCAGGGAAGGACGGCGACCGTCGGGGTATGTTGGCAATGCCTTTGAGAGCATTGAGGTAAGAATTCGAAGCATCCATCAAAATCGAAAGATGATTTGTTTTTCCAGAGGAATTTCGGGAGACTAGAAAGAACTCCTTATATGTTTTGGCCGTCACTTGTTTTGGCCAGGGTTTTACAAACCAATAGTGAGAGGCATACACCCATCTCAACCACTCCCACCGCACCCTCTCTCACCATTACATAGCTTTTATATTATCTCTCATTACATATCTCAAAAAAAAAAAAAAGGAAGATAATGAGCCTTAAAACAGGATTAAAAAAAAGTGAAAAAAGATATAAAACTTTCCAATTGCAAAAAATGAAGGTGGGCCAAAAATCCTCTAAACTTTACGAAAAAACAATTCCTTTGAAAATATCTAAATCAAATGATTATTTGACCAGTCGCCACAAATCCGTTCTGAACCTTGATAATAAATAACCCGAAAATATGCAATACAACAGAATAATTGCAAAAACAATAAATGAAAACCACGCAACTAACACACAAATTGATTAATCATGCATGCAATCTTTCTTGATACACAAAAAAGGTAGCGCCTTAGCCTCCCAATAAAGCATTTTGTATGAATATGATAGTCGAATGCACTTCAGGCTTGTGCAATAATCAAGGGAGTAGTATTATGTGAGAGTAATAACCAACGAATCTTTAATCGTAGCCGTTCATGCCGACCTCATCCGGACCGTCCGTTTTGTGCATCAACAGCTTAGACTTAGATCTCACCTTGCCTAAGTGTATTCGAGCTGTCCATTACTTGATGCTATTCGAGCTGTTGATGAGCGAAACGGACGATGAGGATGGGAGTTGACAAGGCCTGCCGACCCCTGCGGACAGCAGACCCCCCAGGTTCGTAGTGTGTTTCCCTTGAATTTATAGCCCAATTATATAGCTTTAATCCGGCTAAACAAACATTGGCCTTCTAGTCTACTGAGAATTGAGGATATCCTGGCTTGCAATTGTGGAGAAGGATGATTCAGTTTCTCTTCTGTTCTCTTCATTTCCCTTGGTTTAATATACATATTGCAATGGGGTACATAGTATATTCGTTCTTATCATATGCCACATTAACAGGCTAATTCTTTTATGTTCGTTTTGCCTCGCGCTTGCAGTGACTTACTCGATCACCATTTATGCTAGAATGAAAGCAGACGAGCTAAGGAGATGCTTTGTTTACGAATAATGTGGCAACAAAGGTCAGGGGACGAGTTGCAACTTTCAACTTCTTTGCATCAGTTAGTTCTGGTCCAATTCAAGTCCAACGCTTAGCCCTGATATGGGCTTAGGATGTAGTACAGAAATGGTTTTCCATATTCTTTATGTTCTTTGGAAACATGTATTCCTAAGAGCTGAAAAGAAGAAGAACGACAGAACTATCACATAGTATTATTTTAGGCATGGGGAATGCATGTCATAGATCTTGAAGCTTTCTAATACTGTGAAACTAGTATAATAGTTTCTTTTTTTTTTTTTTTTAAATTAGGATTCTGCGTCAATTTACATGCACCTCAACTAATCCTAGGAGACTACCGTTCACTAGTGGGAATGTCATTTGAAGCCAGAATATGGACTGACCGAAAGAAGTTAATAGCACCTAAAGGATTTTAAATTTGGAATATTAGGAGGGAGCAACAAACTCCAAAGTCCCAAGAATTACTTAATAAATTACAAACACGATGATAAGTCAAGTGATGCTTCAACTTCATGGACATGTATAGGCCATATATCTTGCATACTCAAAGTTAACCAAAAAGAAAAACTATCATAATTTGCTCTCTCTCTCTCTTTCTCTCTCTCTCTCTCTCTCTCATATACCCAAATCTCAAAAAACATGAAATAGAGCAATGGATAACTGAAACTTGCAGTCAAATGTGGTTGACTCCAAAGCTATTTGAAATCCAGTACCACAATGTTGTACCAAATACTCCGCCCTGTTTGTTTGTGGTATATAGGGGAGGGATATAAGATTTGGCCGGATATACATATCTGGGTAGAGTATATCCTTTGTTTGTTATGTTTTGGTTTCCCGGATATATATATACATATAGGAACCCCTTCCTATCCAAACCCCTATTTACGGACCTAACGTCCGGACCTCCACCTTCTCAATTTTTTTTTGAAAATCTGAACCGTTAGATGTGTTTAAAACGTGATTTTAAGGTCCAACGCGAAGATTTGGCAAAAAAAAATACCCGGAAGGGCTTCATCGGGGCAGTTTTTCACAAAAACGCTATATTAGCATTTTTGTGAAAAACTATCCCGATCAAGCCCTTCCGGGTATTTTTTTGGCCAAATCTTCGCGTTGGACCTTAAAATCACGTTTTAAACACATCTAACGGTTCGGATTTTCAAAAAAAAATTGGGAAGGTGGAGGTCCGGATGTTTTAAAATTCGGGAGTTTGGATTGGAAGTTTTTTGTATATATATATATATATATATATGCTTGGATATCCATATACCCCTGTGAGGGGATAAGTTTTAGACACCCCTCCCCCCAGGTTATATTATATCCAGCCCTTTTTACAACCCACCCTTCTGAGCTATGACCCACCACTAACAGGAGAGAGAGAGAGATGTGCTATGTGAAGGCAGCAAACGCAGGAGAGAGAAAGAGAGTATACCACCCCACTTTTTCATTTTTCCATTTTTTAATATGAGATAAAATGGGAATTAATCTCACAAACTTCACATTATCCAACCTCTCATATCCCCCTTCTACAACAAAAAAATAAACAAGTAACTTTTTATCTCCCCTTCTAAAATAATACCCCCTCCAACTATATCCACTTCTATATCCCCTCTTATTTTATCCCCTTCCCCCCTCGTATACATATACCGCTAACGAACAGGGCGTTTGAATTTTAGCAGCCATCTTTCAGACGTAATGAAATCAGAAGATGCCCACAAGAGATAAATAGAAGGATGAAGAAGTCGTAAGTTGCTTTGATATTGTCCTTCAGCGTAGAATAGAAAGCATGGACATATGCATTCCCTTGACCAAAAAATCAGCAAGTCAGAAATTAACCAACTCAATCCACTAACCATAAAAACATGCCTAATATGATATGCAGTTTTATTTGCAGCTCTTCCTCCTCCAGTTTTGGACAAGCAATTTGTAGTGAAAATGACTTCGAAATTTGATGATTTTGCTGGATATGAAAATCCTGCACCTACAACAGTTGAATTCTATAATTATTTCTTAGAGTTTAGAATGTGTGTCACCGTTTGAATTCAACAATTAATATTACCACATTGTGACTGTACTTAATAAGGTTTCAAGTGATCAACACAACGTGCCATTTGGAAATGAAATACAAAAAGTATTGTATATCTTATTGGATTCTGGCTTTTTTTTTGCAGTTCAGGTTTTCCATGTAATCTTGGCCGTTCAAATTGTTTCTAATGATTCGGAGATGCAAAAAGATTCTTTCTGCAGAGCGTCTATTCTTGCTCACAAGAGTCTTCCTTTAAATCAAAACCACTGATTGCCAAGATAGATGGCCAATACAATTGCAGAGAAACTGGTTCTATTGAGTATTGATTGATACAATTATGATCGAAAACATAACCAAGTTTTCTCTATAGTTCTTAACAATGAACTTTATTACTTTATTATTTGTAATTGAGGGTATCCGGGCCATCTTTTTAGAAGAATAAAAATTAGCACATTACCTTTTGTCAATATCTCTAAATGCTTGTCAAACTGTCTGTTTTCGTTGCAAAAAAATGTGTCAACTTTACAGAGCAACCATACTCAAGCCACCTAAATTAAAGTTACTGTAGCAGATATTTTAAGCAACCAATCAAATCATCCATCCACAACACAAAAGCTTGCATATCCCAACAATTACAAAGACTTGGAAGAAATTAGGTAGGCAAAGGTAGGATTCTGATGAATACCTCTTTGACAATATCCACCGTATGCAGCTCTTCCTCCTCCCACATTATCAGTCCTCTTCTTTTACTGTTCTTTTTCAATAATTTTTAGTTTTAATTCTCATTCTAAGCCGTTCTTTCCCTTTTTCCAAGAAGTCTTCTTCCCAATCGTACGTCCTATCATAGTTGTCCTCCAAAAAATCGTTGATGTCATGCCATGAGGGGACATAATCGCAACACTGACACCAATAGTGTCTACCCCGATCACGATGATCATGGTAGACCATATTCCAGGCATCCGCCCGTCCTATTTTCCAATTGTATCCCCCACCATATGAATCAGGTAAAACCAGACTCTCCTCATAAGTAAATACATTTGTACCCCAACATTCTAAGGGAATATACTTCCGCGAATCCTCTAAGGGATTATACACCAACATTGTTATTCCACCCACATTAATAACAACTTTTCCATTCTTTGTCAGGCACAACGGCACCAAACATCCTGGATATCCCCCAAAATGAGTGATGACAAATAACCTAGTCCAAGATTCTTCCATGCCGTATTCCTTCATGATTAACACCACAATATCTGGCTTATCAATTTCACAATAGCCGTAGCACACCACACAAAGGCATCCATCTAAAACCCCCAAACCCAGTATTTCATTTCTCCTTTCATTATAAGGGGTCGAAAACTCTGCAAACTCGTCTACTAACGGGTCGAAACAAACGATTTGTTGGGTCGGAAATTGCTCGACCACCCAGTGCAATCGCCCGTTTGCTATTGCACCCGAATTCAATTTGTAAGGCAAACAAAAAGTGGTCCAACGTCTGCTTTTCAAACTAGCAACCACTGTGATTCCCTTGTATCCATTGTAGTAAGTGCAATCACCCTTGTAAGCCAATACTGCCTTGTAATCATCGGTTGACGAGTCATAACATAGCCCAGATCCAATCAAACGCCTCTCATATTTGACGTCCTCATCCTTCCGTGGAAGCGAAAGCACTTTGGTGCATTGCCTGATTGAAGGGTTCCACAAGTACAAATCCACATCATGTTTTATAAGCAACAAACCCTTAACACGAACCCAAGATTTCAAACCGTGGCATCTCTACCTCCTCTGTGCCACCCAGTTCCTTCTTCCTCATCGGATCGCGAAGCTCTACCATCGAAACTTTATCGGATTCGGAGTGGAAGTTCAAATCATATAAGCGCTCACCATATCTGATAGCGAGTTTCTGATTTTGAAACGGAAGAGAGAACTGGGGATCGAGATCAAATCACGCCAGGATTTGCAAACGCATTGGAACCGGAGAAGAGATTTGATGGGTATACGAGAGAGGATTTCTGCTACGAGATCTGGTGGGATGTTTGGCAGCCGAGATTTGGGAAGAGAACTGACATATGAGGTATGGGGAGGAGCGGGGAAGGGCGGCGGCCGTCGACGGGATAGGTTGGCAGAACCTTTGAGAGCATTGAGATAAGAATTTGAAGTATCCATCAAAATCCAAAGATTGCTTTGGTTTTTGCTAAGGAATTTCGATAGACTAGAAAGAACTCCTTATTACTCCTATATTGTTTGGCCGTCGCTTATTTTGGCCAGGGTTTTCCAAAAGAATATGGATGGCTGGAGAGATTATTCAATGCCGTTGAGGGAGGCGTTGTGCGGTAAGTGTTGTGCGCCGTGTTTTGCGGCAAAACTATATCGTTTTGTTTATTTTCTTGGTACATACAAGGGTCCTGTTTGGAGAGTAAATTTTGGAATTTATTTTTGGGGTTCAATTTTAGGGGATTTAGACTCTTTGGGGTAGGATATAGTAGGTTTAGGCATTTCGAGTTTAGGCACTTTGAGTTTAGGGTTTAGGTACTTTGGGTTTAGGCACTTTACAGTTGTTTTTTCTTCCTCCAAACAAGGCCCTTGGAAGCTTTAGAGGTTTGCACAAAAAATCAAGCAAAACGATATAGTTTTGCCGCACAACACCTACTGCATAGCACCCACCCCGGATCCGCCGTTGAGACACCGACATGTGGAGTTTTAAGCTTCTTAGGTCCCATGATAATGCGTGATGGTGCAGGGACTAGAACACCACGAGGCGGTGTTCTAGAGGCATTAAATAATTTATCCAACAAGGGAATGGGTTTTCATCTTTTTGACGAATAATTTGAGTTCTGTTCGAATTGGGTAACTTTTATATTATTTCTCATTGCATATCTCAAAAAAAAAAAAAAAAGAGGATAATGAGTCTTAAAACAGGATTAAAAAAAAGACAAAAAACTTTCCAATTACAAAAAATGAAGGTGGGCCAAAAATCCTCTGAAGTTTACAAAAAAATAATTCCTTTTGAGGATATCTAGGTCAAATAATTATTTGACCCGTTACCACAAATCCGTTCTGAACCTGGATAATAAATAACCCGAAAATATGCAATACAATAAAATAATTGCAAAAACAATAAATGAAAATCACACAATCAACAAACAAATTGATTAATCATTCATGACCACGCATCCGATCTTTATTGATACACAAAAATCGGTTGCTTGTTAGCCTCCCAATAAAGCATTTTTGTGTATGAATCTGATAATCGAATGCACTTTAGGCTTGTGCAGTAATCAAGGGAGTATTATGTGAGAGTAATAACCAACCAATCTTTAATCGTAGCCATCCCTTGGTGTCCGCAAGGGATGTCGACCCCATCCGGACCATCCGTTTTGCGCATCAACAGCTCAGATCGCACCTTGCCTAAGTGTATCCGAGCCGTCCATTAAGCAATTTTATGCCGCATCAACAGGCTAATTCTTTTATGTTCCTTTTGCCTCGCGCTTGCAGTGACTTACACGATCACCATTTATACTGGAATCAAAGCAGACGAGCAAAGGAGATGCTAATGTGGCAAGAAAGGTCAGGGGACGAGTTGCAACTTTCAACTTCCTTGCACCAGTAAGCGATTTTACCACGTATGGCACATGTTAATGCATCTTGGCTTTGGTCCAGTTCAAGTCCAACGCTTAGGGCTTGTTTTTTTTTTTTTTTTTTGAAAATGTCAGGTCAATTCCATATAGGAAAATGCCCAAGGGCTATACAGATTTCATCAGAAACAACATGATTGAACCAAAACTACCAAAATCTAGACAGTGGCACCTTACCCGAGACAGACCAACAACAAAGCTGGGCTAGGAACTTGTCCACGATCTGCTAGTTATCACTAATTAAGCACGAAGAACAAGCACCCGAAGAGGGGCTAATAAACCACCTATAAAAGGGGTAAAAAACTAACTAAAAACAAAAAATAAAAACTGAAAATAAAATAAAACCTCTGGCTAGAAAAGGATGTTACCATAGCCGCCGCCGCCGGATCCAGCGACTTATTTGTTGGAGAAGCTCCATACCATGCCCCAAACTCCGAGATACACCAGATCTGACCCGTACGACCGGAAGAAGAAAATGGAGATTGAACTATGGAAGAAGTGAAACGGAAATGGAGGAACAGAATGGAAGTCGGATAGGTCGGAGTAGGAACCAAAGAGGTGAGGCCAGGGAGGAGAGAGAAGGGGGTGCAGAGGAGGAGAGGAGGAGGTGGCGGCTAACCACCGCCCTGGAAAAATGTAGAGTCTCGCTGATATGGGCTTAGGATGTAGTACAAAAGTGGCTTTCCATTCTTTATGTTCTTTGGAAACATGTATTCCTAAGACTTGAATCTAAAAAAATAACTAAAACAGAAAGGCCTATTTATGCAAACCCTTAGATGGTTAACTCTAGAGGTGGCAATTTTCAACCCAACCCATGAACCCACTCAAATCCACCCACCTAAAACCCAACCCAACCTACCCATATTGTAATATAGGTTGGGATGGGTTGAACCCATATCAACCCATATTTACATAGGTTGGATTGGGTTGAAAATGAGTTTAAAATGGGTTGAAATTTCACAAACAAATTCTCAATGTCTTGAACTAGATTCGGTAAGAGAGGGCGTGCTCGTCGATATTCGATAACGGCAACTTCGAAGCAAGGTAGTGCCTGATTCCGAACTCCACCATGCACCATAGTCACTACTGACTAGTTCCTTTTTAAGATATCCTAAAAAATGTTTGGTTTGCTCATTATATGCGAATAACGGCAGTTTCTTAATAATTGTGCAATGATTTATTTCATTTGTTAAGATTTATTAATTATTTGACTACCTCCAATTCGAAATGAAATAAAAGTAACAAGTCACATTTTTTAAGATTTATTAACTTATACAATGCTGTATAAGTTTTTTTTTTTTTTTTTTGAAGGATCGGATTCGGATTTTTGGATTGGATATTTGTTTTTTTTCGGATTCGGTATTGAAGTTAGATTTAAAGAGTTCAAATTCGGATCGGAATTAAATTATTTCGGAAAACAATTTCCGCCCCACGCATCTCTCATATGTTGCAAAATCTAGGTGGAGAAGTAATGTTCCCGTAATGTACAAATAAAATCTAGTGAGAGATAGTTCACTAGATTTTGGTGCTTTGTTGCTGTAATGTTCTCCTCTTGGGTAAGTGTTCTCTTTTTTTTTTTTTTTTGTAAACCGTGTAATCTTTATAAAGCAAAAAGTTACCTTTAAAAAAAAAAAGGAAAAAAATTTGGGTAAACCGCGACCTTTACAAAGCTTAGTTGGGTAAGTTTCCAGTAGAATGTATTTTGAGCAATGAAAGATCTTCTTTTAAAAAAAAAATTTAAAAATTTGGGTTAGGTTAGGTTGGGTTGGGTTGGGTTGGGTTTGGCTTGATCCATATTCAACCCACCCATATTGAACCCAGTCATTTTCAACCCATATTCAATCCACCCACATTTAACCCATAACCCATACCAACCCACACAAACCCAACCTAACCCACCCCACCCATTTGCCACCTCTAGTTAACTCCAAAGCTATTCGAAATCCAGTACCAAAATGACCTTGTACCAAATACTCCTTTGAATTTTACCAGCCATCTTTCAGACGAATTGAAATGAGAGGATGCCCATAAGAGATAAATAGAAGGAAGAAGAAGTAATAAGTTGCTTTGTTATTGTCCTTCAATCTATGAAGAGAAAGCAAGGACACATTTGCTTGACCAAAAAAATCAGCGAGTCAGAAATTGAACCAACTCAATCCACTAACCTGTGTATCATACACACCCCTATAAAAGTTACGATTTTTTTGTAAAAGTTACGAATTTTTTATAAAAGTTGCGAATTTTTTTGTAGAAGTTACAATTTTTTTATAAAAGTTACGAGACATATCAAAATGTTACGAATCATATAAAATGTTACGAAATCATATTGCTGAAAAGTTATGAAAAACTAAAAAATGTTACAATTGCCGATGAGGTGGCACAATCTGAACCATACAATAGGTGCATATGGTACACCCAAACAAGGGGTGTGTGTTGTAGCCATTTCCAAACATGCCTAATACAATTAATATGCAGCTTATTTGCAGCTCTTCGTCCTCCAGTTTTGGACAAGCAATTTGAAGTGAAAATGGCTTTGAATATTAGATGATTCTACTGCATATGAAAATCCTGCACCTGCAACAATTGAATTCAATAATTACTTCTTAGAGTTTAGAATTAATGTGTATCATAGTTTGATTTCAACAATTAATATTACCACATTGTGACTACTTAATAAGGGTCAAGTGATCAACAGAACACGTTCAGTCATTTTGACATCAAATACGAAAAATACTGTACATCTTACTGGATATGAATCTGGCTTTTATTGCAATTTAGGTTTTCCGCGTAATCTTGGTGGCCCAAATTATTTCTAATGATTCGGATTTGCAAAAAGATTCTTTCTGCAAGGTGCCTTTTCTTTCTCGCAAGAGTCTTTAAATCGGAACCATTACTTCTTGAGATGGATGGTCAAGATGCATTTGCAAGAAATCGGTTCTATTCGGTACTAATGGATGAAAAAGATCTAATAATTAGATCGAAAACATAACCAAGTTTTCTCTATAATTCTTAGGACAATGAATTTTTTTTTGTTTTTGATAATCGAGGGCATCTGGGCCAGCACAATGCCTTTTGCCAATATCTCTAAATGTTTGTCCAACTGTTTGTCTTTGCTGCAAAAGCATAGTATTTCAACTTTACAAAACTACCATACCCAAACTACCTAAATTAAACTTACCATAGTAGATATTTTAAACGACAAATGAAATCATCCATCCGCAAAACAAAAGCATGAAAATCCCCAAAATTACAAAGACTTGGAACAAATTAGGTACGAAAAGGTAGGACTCTGATGAATACCTGTTTGACAATATCCACCATATGCAGCTCTTCCTCCTCCCACATTATCAGTCCTCTTCTATTTCGGTTCATTTTCAATAATTTTGATTTTTAAAATCTCATTTTAAGCCGTTCTTTGACTTCATTCCCTTCTTCCAAGAAGTCTTCTTCCCAATTCTACGTCCTATCGTGTCTACTCTGATCACGATGGTCGTGGTAGAGCATGTTCCAGGCATCGACCCGTCCTATTTTCCAATCATATCCCCCACCATATGAATCAGGTGAAACTAGACTCTCCTCATAAATAAATACATTTTCCAGCCAAGTAATATCCTTGCCCGAATCCTCAGAGAGATTGTAGAAAAGCATTATTGTTCCATTTACTACAATAACAACTTTTCCATTCTTTGTCAAGCACAATGGCACCCAACATCCAAAGCAATAATGTTTTGGCAGTCCCCCAAAACGAGAGATGACAAACAAACTAATCCAATATTCTTTCACGCCGTATTCCTTCATGACTAACACCTCGATATCTAGTTTATTGTCATAGGCCACGCCGTTTCCAGGATAAAACAGCCCAGAATAGAGCCTCTGTCTCGATCTTTTCTGCACGGGAAAAGACCGGAAATGCAAAACACAATCGACCTTTCTTGCTCTCTGAATTTCTGTAGTGAAAATGTTTTTCGGTGTATTTAAAATGGCTGGAATAGAGCTCCTTTTATAGGCTAAGACGAACAGAAATTTTCGGAAAGTAAAATCAATCACTTTGCTGTGATTGAATCAATTTACCAAAAACAATTTACACTGATTTAGCACATGTTTTAATCAATTGTGTAATGGCAGTTTACACACTGGTCAAAGCACATTTTTTTAATTTTTGTAACGGCAAGGAAAAGTTTTTGTAACGGATCATTTCCAAAACGGTTTGATTGGTAGAAAAGAAACAATCTTTCCGTAAATAATTTTTTGATTTGCACCCCCCCTGCGCGCGAGGTTCGCAACGCGCACCCGGTTAACTAGTTTCCGGATCGGTTTTCATAAATTGGCTTGGACCTTGGCCCAACCCGTGTGCGTGCAAGGCCTCTCTTGAGGCTAGCTCATCAATAGTCCATGGAGCCTCCACACATATAAGGAACACAAATGTTTCTTAGTTAGCCAATGTGGGACAAGTGTTCTTTTGAAAAATACATAACCCGACACTCCCATGTTCCAAAGGTGGATTTGGAGACTGATGAGGAAACTAATGTGGTAAATTAAAATTCTCTTCATGGATTAGACTCTTTGGTAGTGGAGTCATCTGGCCCATCCTTTCAAGGCCAAGACATAGGGGACAAGGCCCAGTGTATTGTTGAACAAATTCTGGGTCCACATGCAGTCAATGAGCACATACAATCATATGGGGTTTGCATGAACTCTGGAGGTAGTGACTCTATTCAGAACACAGATCTTTCGGGCAAGGCTAGACAGGAACAAGAACTTCAATCATCAATTGATGATGACTGTGCATCTTTAGATCTTGTTTTTGAAGATCCTCTAATTAATTATGTTGAATTCAAGCGTCATAAGAAGAAAAACTGGACCAAACAAGGAAGACAAAGGAATTCTATGTCCTTATGGAGATAAAATCCTTTGAAAGGAGCTCTTTTTCTAGGGTGTATAGCTTGGACCAAAAAGAGAACAATTAGAAAAGGTTAAAAGTTGGATTCGAAGAAAGTAAGAAGAAATGGCAAGTCTCTTTTGAGCTATGGTTTATTCTTTTTGGGGGACTTTTGGCATTCTAAGTTTGGGTCCATGCAATTTACTAGTAGAACGGAGAAAAGGTTGGAGGAAGAAACTAATGAAACAAAAACCACGGGAATTTTTTTTGCGATAAACCTTCTTCTAGACGATGAAATAATCTTAGAGGAAATGATTGAAGATGAATTCAAAGCATACTCTCAAATGGCTGAGAAATGGAAGGAAATCTGTCGATTCTCTGATGAGGTAAAGGATCCTTTTGAATATTGGTGGAGAGTTGTAGTGGTGACTTGTCGTGGCAAAGGTTGAGGTTGGATAACTTTGGCAAGGGTTGTTTCGGTTTTGTTCGGGTGAGGTTGGATAACTTTGGCTTTTGCTTTTCAGGAGTTTGTGGCGGTTATTTTGGATTTGACTCATTTGGTTGTTTTTGTTTGGCTGCTATATTTTTGTAGTATTTTGTTTTGAATAAAATTTCTATTGTCGATCAAAAAAAAAAAAAAAAAACCAATGGAGTTCAATAATTATTTCTTAGAGTTAAGAATATGTATCACAGCTTGATTTCAACAATTAATATTACCACATTGTGACTGTAATTAATAAGGTTCAAGCGATCAACAAAATGTATTGAGTCATTTTGATATTGATTATGAAAAATACTATATATCTTACTCGATATGAGTCTAGCTTTTTTTGCAATTTAGATTTTCCATGGAATCTTGGCCATCCAAATTATTTCTATTGATTCAGATTTGCAAAAAGATTCTTTCTCCAAAGTGCTAATTCTTACCGGCAAGAGTCTTCCTCTAGATTAGAACCATCTTGATTGCCAGCTGCAGATAAAAAGATCAAATAATCAGATCGAAAACATAACCAAGTTTTCTCTGTAATTCTTAGGACAACAAAATTTTTTGTTTATGATAATAGGCTACATATCCGGGCCAACTTTTAGAAGAAAATTAGCGCAATGCCTTTTGCCAATATCTCTAAATTCATATCCAACTGCCTATCTACGTTAAAAAAAAAATGTTTCAACTTTACAAAGGACAATGCTACCCGTACAGAACAAAATGCACCGAAAATGTACAGGGACCCACTTTAGGGTCTCACATAAGTAATCCGAACCGTTCATTATTCTTAGAACAAATTTCCGAGGGGCTCCACAAAATTTTGATTGAAACGGGGGGACTTGGTTCAAGCAGTTCTAACCGTCTGATTGAGCTAAAATTTTGTGGGGCCCCACGGAAATTTGTTCTAAGAATAATGAACGGTTCGGATCACTCGTGTGGGACCCAAAAGTGGGTCCCCGAGCGCCCTCTGTACATTTTCGGTACAATCCTGTTTGTACCCATATGTTTACCGCTTTACAAAGCAACCATACTCAAGCTATCTAAGTTAAAGTTACACTAGCCGATATTTTAAACAACCAATCAAATCGTCCATCCACAACACAAAAGCTTGAATATCCCCAAAATTAGAAAGACTTGAAAAGAAAATAGACAGAAAAAGGTAGGACTCTGATGAATAACTGTGTGACAATATTCACCATTGCAGCTCTTCCTCGTCCCACATTATCAGTCTTCTTTTTTGGTTCATTTTCGATAATATTTAGTTTTAATTCTCATTCTAAGCCGTTCTTTCCCTTTCTCCAAGAAGTCTTCTTCCCAATCATACGTCCTATCGCAGTCCTCCTCCAAAAAGTCGTTGATGTCGTTCCATGAGGGCACATAATCGCAACATTGACACTGTCTACCCCGATCACGATGATAGTCGTGGTCCACATTCCAGGCATCCATCCGTCCTATTCTCCAATCATATCCCCCACCGTATAAATCAGGTGAAACCAGACTCTCCTCATAAGTAAATACATTTCTCACATTAGCAATATAGCACTCACACCAATCCTCCAAGGGATTGTAGACAAGGATTTTTTCCCCATTTACTATAATAACTTCTTCTCCATTCTTTGTCAAGCACAATGGCACCCAACATCCATCTATAAAAGATCCAAAATCATAATGTTCTGACAGTCCCCCAAAATGAGAGATGACAAACAAACAAAACCAAGATTCTTCCACGCCATATTCCTTCATGACTAGCACCTCGATGATTGGTTTATTGTCATAGCCACTTTCATCACAATAGTGGCGCGTCAAACAAAGGCATCCATCTAAAACCCCCAAATCCAATATAACATTGCTATCCCCATAATAAGGCATTTGTGTTGAAAACTCTGCAAACTCGTCTACTAATGGGTCGAAGCAAACAATTTGTTGGGTTGGAAATTGCATACCGTTTTCATATCGCTTTCTGACCACCCAGTGCAATCGCTCGTTTATTACTACTGCGCCCGAATTCAATTTGTAAGGCAAGCAAAAACTGGTCCAACGTCTGCTTTTCAAACTAGCAACCGCGGTGAGTCTTTCGTATTTCATGTGCACGTAATCACCATCGCAATCGATATCATAATAACCATCGTAAGCCAATACTGCCTTGTAATCATGGTTCGACGAGTCATAACATAGCCCTGAGCCACTCAAAACCCTCCCGTAATCGGTTATATAATTTGGCTGCGGAAGCGAAAACACTTTGGTGCATTGCCTGATTGAAGGGTTCCACAAGTACAAATCGAAGTCAAGTTTTGCAAGCAAAAAACCTTTACACGAACCCAAGATTTCAACCTCTGTCATCTTTACCTCCTCTGTGCCACCTATGTCCTTCTTCCTCATAGGGTTGCAAAGCGGTACCCATGAAACTTCCTCAGATTCAGAGTGTGTGTTTACATATAAACAATCACAAAACCTCATGGCGAGTTTCCGATCTTGAAACGAAAGAGAGAACAGGGGATCGGAGATCGTATCACGCCAGGCTTTGCAAACACATCGAAACCGGAGTAGAGATCTGATGGGTATACGAGAGAGGATTTCAGTTACCAGATCCGGTGGGATGTTTGGCACCCGAGATTCGGGAAGAGAACTAACATCTGAGGAATCGGAAGGAGCGGGGAAGGGCGGCGGCCGTCGATGGGATAGGTTCGCAGTACCTTTGAAAGCATTGAGGTCTGAATTCGAAGAATCCATCAAATCCGAAGATTGACAGCCTCGAAACATTGTCGAAAGAAGAATTTATATAGGTTTCAGCCGTCACCTATTTTGGCTAGGGTTTTTCCAAAGAAAAATAATATTGTACTGTCAACCAGAAGGGAGATCATTCGATGCGGTTAGCAATGGTGGAGACAGAAATCGAAGTCGGAGGGGGATGGAATATGAAAGAAATCTTTGTACGATGATTTTTTTCAAGACTAAATCCAGTCATTCGAGTTTTAATGGGATATTTTGATAAATTTAAAAATTTAATCACGAATATTTTTGTCATCATATTACTCGACGAATACAATATCATTATCGCATAGTATCATTCACCATAATTTAGTGTTCTCGATATAAAATTTATTCTTACTTTTTCATTATTTTTTAAATTGTAATGTATAATTTTTTTTTACGAATATCCACAAAAAAATATGTAAAATGTACTCCAAAATAGGAAATCGGGTCTGCCACTGGCGGTTAGGGCACGGACACGTGGGATCTTAAGCTTCTTAAGAATAAAGTGGAATCCGTACACTTAATCTTTGGTCCCAAAACAATGTTCTTTGCTCCCGAAACAATGTGTGGTGGTGGGGACTAAAACGATTACACATAACCTTCCGAAGCGCAAAAAAAAAGAAAAAAAGAAAAAGAAGAGGCATTGCATAAATTTTCCAACAAGAAGAAGGGTTTTCATATTTTTCAATAAAAATTTGGTTTCTTTTTTAAATTACGTAACTTTTAGAAATTTATCTAGAAAAAAATACAGATAATGAGTCTTAAACTTTCAAATTTTATTTTCCTAGAGCACGAATGCACTTGACGGTTGTGCTATAATCAGGGGAGTATTATGTGAGAGTAATAACCAACGGATCTTTAACAGTAGCCATAAAAGTTTCAATTCTCTTGTTTTTTTGCACAAAAAATTTAATTTTTGACATACCTCGATGTTGGGTCAAGCTAATTTTTTTTTTTTACATACACACTACTCTGCAAGCCCTACAAGATGACCAGTTTAGATTACTGCGATGAAATGTCGGTGGGCCCCTTTGGGGCTTCCATAAACGACTCCTTTAAGGAGCCTCCGTGAAAAAGATTCTCTTTAAGGAATTCGGTTCACTTGAATTTATAACCCAAAATCTGTAGTTTTAACTAATCCGGCAAGACAAACATGGTTTCTCTTCTAGTGAGAATTGGTACATTCTGGAAATAGGATAGCTGATTTTAGGTTTTCCCCTCTTCTCTACATTTTCCATTGTTTCATAGACATATTGCAAATGCTGTCTTTGTTCTCTCATTGCCACGCAGGCGGGCGTGGTGGAGAGGTGTGTCTCTTAGCATTATTGATAATAGAATAAAATTCTTTATCCATATGCCAAATCAACAAGCCAATTCTACTTCTTTTTGCCTCGCGCTTGCAGTGATTTTCAACTAGATGTTGTCGTATGTTCAGTTAAGCTATTGATCGACTTATGACAAGTATGGCCTTTGATTATTGAAAAACATGAAAGAACTAACGTGATCGCCGTCTATGCTGGAATCAAAGCAGAGGAACGAAGGAGATGCTTCGTTTATGAATAATCTGGCAACAAATTGAAGGTCACAGGACGAGTTGCAACTTTCTTCAACTTCCTTGCTAAGTACATTCAGTTTGTTAGTTTACCACATATGACACATATTAATGCAGATTGACTCTATCCAATTCAAGCCCAACTCCTCCTTCTGATGTGGGTTGACGATGTTGTTGGGGTGCAAACAACCTTCAGCAGTGATCTAGCTCTCCGCCCCCACAGGGATAATGATATTTCTGGACCTCAGTATGTAATTTCATCCATATGGCCCGACCTATTTATTTCGCAATTTGCCAATAGGGGTCTTGCTAACATGTGCCCAATGAGCACACAATAAGCACACAAACAAACAAAAACAACACAGACTCCAGTATAACTTTTACACTTTTTACTACTGACCATGTTGTGCCAAGTCAAAATTATATTTATAAGAACTTAGAATTAACTACTACTCAGAAGAATAGTGACTAAGTCCAAGTGTCAATCCGCGGAGACAATTTGGTTGAGTTACGTTAACTTCGATTTGTTTCTAATTCAATTCTGTAAAAAGAGGATTGGTTTGACTGATTTTGGAAATTGAATGAATTAAGAGAACAAATAATTAAATTGGTGAAAGACTAGTGAGAGAAAGATCTAGGGTTTTGAATCCACCCTAACCACGTAACTAGGTTATGCATAGGTTATGATTTCTACTCGGATCACAATTTTTCAAGAAAATAATTGAGTTGTTAATAGGCATGGACTATCCCATAGCACGGATCGTCTCGCTGGCACAAACCGTCTCTTTCACGGACTGTCCAGTGGCCCGATCCATGTTACGAGCATAATCCATCTCAGTTATCCAAGCACAAGCGAAGAAAGCTATTGATTAACTTGGTATTTGAGAGTGTACGCACAAATACTCAACCGATAGAAAGAATTGAGACGATTTCATTCATATGTAATGCAAACAAGTCCTTAGTTAACCAATCGATTCGAAATAGAAAACCTAGGCCTACACATAAACAAGGTTACTTGACTCGGTGCTTCATCTTCTCCCTAGATGATGGGTTTAACGGGCCATGAGAGAGATTGGAGCTCTTGGAATTGAAGAAAACTTGAAGAACATGAAGAACAATGGAATTTCTTTCTCTAGGTTGCCTCCAAAACAAGTTGGGAACCCTAAAACAATGTTAAGAAGTGCTATTTATACTTGGAGCCCTAAAAATTACGTGAAAATATGTAAAAACACTAATTCCCGTCGCTCTGGTCTAGACGGGGAAAGTGGTGATGCAGACCAGCAAGGCAGATTGTTCATTGAAGCTAGTAGGGTCGCTGGTCCGGACGGGGAAAATGGTGGTCCAGACCAAAGAGGCAAATTCCATGCATTTGTGATGCTGAGTGCTTGTTAGGACCAGGAATGTGGTGGTCTGGACCAAGAAGACAATGACATGACTCTTGGCTCTTCTTTTGCTCCTCTTCGCATCCTTGACACTTCTAAACCACTCCAGAGCACGCTTTTCAAGTCCTTGAGCATCCGGAGCGTGTAACACCAATAACCAACAACTGCAAATTAAATAATAACCTAATTGGCCTAACAAAGTTTAAACTAGAGAGGTTAAATGGGTGCTTTTTAGCACCTATCGAATACACTTTCACATATTCTTATACACTTTTCACACATTTCAATACATTTAACGTGTGCCCAGGCACACATTAGCATTTTTCAGTTTTCAGAGAAAAACAGAAAGGCGAGAGGAAACGCACATCTCAGAGGGGTTGCGAGAAGACTTGTACTCTTGATTTCGATTTCATAATGGACTGGTGTGGCTCCTGTGGTCTTTTCTCGCATTGAGGTTTTCCACGTATATCTTGTGCCTCGCTTTTTTTTTATTACACACGTCTGTTTGTGGTTTCGTTTGGTGATTCATTGTTCCAAAGATCCGTGTTGCAGGATTGAACAGGTGTTCCGAAAATCCTAACAAATGTATCTATTGTACGACAGTGGTGGTTGATTCTTTATGTTCATTGGAACATTCCTAATACTTGAAATGGCTCCAAACATTTTGATCCAGGAAAAAGGGCTCCTGCAACATCTGTGCCAGATATACATATAAGAAATTTTATCGGTAGTGTTAATGAAAGGAGACAAAAGTGACGGGTTTTTTGCCCTGCTCGATCTCTACACCAAAGGCCTATTTGTCGGCAAAACAATACTCAAAGAACAAATAAGTAAAAAGGGTAGCATTGGTGTGGCGTGGCATGGTTTGCAGTGAATAGTGCCAAAGGCCAGAAGATCCTCTTTTGGTTGAATTGTTACAACGCTCGTTGAACAGTTCAGCTGGCCGAAAACTGTTTCATTTGTGATCCGACAAAAAGGGTTGTCTTTCAAGTGAGCCACTTCGTGAGGGACGACATTCACTTGCCCAAATGATCACAAGAGTCAAAATTGAACCAACTCAATCCATTAACTATGAAAACATGCCTAATACTCTTACTACAGAAAAGCACTCTAAATTGCAAAATGCCATAAATCATCTAGAAATGAAGAAAAGGTCGAGGGTAAATAACAGCAAATAGTTTTTTTACTTCCGACGTGGTATAAACTCCTCCCGCTCCCCACATTGCAGTTGAAGTCATTCACTTATTGATCATCTCTTAAAAGATACTTATGATATGACAGTTTATTTGCAGCTCTTCCTCCTCCGAAAAACAATTTGTAGTGAAGAACGACTTCAAAAATTAGACAATGCTACTCGATATGAAAATCCTGCACCTGCAACAATTGAATTCAATAAATATTTCTTAGAGTTGAGAATGTGTATCACAGATTGATTTCAACAATTAATATTACCATGTTGTGACTGTAGTTAATATGGTTCAAGTAGTCATTATTTTTCTTTTATCGGTACGTGTTTAGTCATTCTGAAATTGAATACGAAAAATACTGAATATCTTACTAGATATGAATCTGGCTTTTTCTGCAATTTAGGTTTTCCACGTAATCTCAGCCATTCAAATTGTTTCCAATGATTCAGATTTGCAAAAAGATTCTTTCCGCAAAGTGTCTATTCTTACTCACACGTGTCTCCCTTTAAATAAGAATCATTAGTTGCCGAGATGGATGGCCAAGATGCAATAGCAAAGAAACCGGCCCTATTCAGTCCTTTTTTTGGCAAAGTGTCTATTCTTACTCACAACCAAAGGTTGGATGCACAAACCGAAAACAAAAACACCCAAGATTAATTGAAACCCAACTACAAGACCCTAACCATCCGGACACTCATCTGTTAGCTGGTGGGGCCAACACCTAGCACAATCTTTTGATACAACAACCTCAATTGTCACAAACAAGGGTGAGAGATCCATGTCCGCAGGTGGGGTCACTGCCCAATCACCGTCTTTCGAACATACATACACAAATCAAAAGCCCTGAAAAATGGCTTGTCACTAGCTCTGACAAGAAAACAGCACCTCGAGCGGGCGTATGAGATCTCCTCCAACAAACCATGTTGGATCCCTAAATGGCAGCTGTCAACATAGAACAAGTTGAGTTTCAATCAAACTACACCGATGGTGATCAAACGAGATCACCTTCGCCAAAATGGCGACCTCACCGGAAAAAACCTCACTTGCAGACTCTCGTAATGAGTCGCCTAACCCAAATGGCCAGAAACCCCAGTCGTCGAGATCCAACTCTTCAGACCCCACAAACTTCGGGGAAAACGTAACCCTCGAGAACCCTTCGCCGCAACACCACCACTTAGCCACACAAAAAGAAAAGAAAGAGAAGAGGAAAGGGAGAGATGAACATGTGCCACACCTACAACCGCCATACCACCATGACGATACAACTACACTGATTTGGGACCAAGATGCCCGAAATAGGCGGAAAATAAGATCCACATCAAGCAAGGCAAAAACGGGGGTGAGAGATGGGAATGGACATACTGGTTGGGGGAGGAGCTAAGGTGAGGAGGAGGAGGAGGAGAGACGATGAGTATGAAAGGAAAAAAAGAAATTGGCTCTAATCCGTATTAATGGGTACAAATAAAAAAGATCAATAATCAGATAAAAAAACATAACCAAGTTTTCTCTATACTACTTAGGACAATGAAATTTTTTTGCTTTTGATATTTGATGGTATCCGGGCCAGCTTTTTGAAAGAATGAAATTTAGCACAATGCCTTTCGCCAATATCTCTAAATGCTTGTCCAACTGTTTGTCTTCGTCGCAAATAAATGTTTTAACTTTACAAAGCAATCATACTCAAGCTACGTAAATTAAAGTTACTATAACAGATCTTCCATCTAAAACAAAAGCTTGAATGTCCCAAAAATTAAAAAGATTAAGAACAAATTAGGTTGGAAAAGGTAGGACTCTGATGAATACCAGTTTGACAGTATCCATCATATGCAGCTCTTCCTCCTCCCACATTACCAGTCCTCTTCTTTTTCGATTCCTTTTCCATAATTTTGATTTTTAATTCTCATTCTAAGCCGTTCTTTCCCTTTTTCCAAGAAGTCTTCTTCCCAACTATATGTCCTATCGTAGTTCTCCTCCCAAAAATCGTCGATGTCATCCCATGAGGGGACATAATCACAACACTGACACCAATATTTTCTACCCCGATCACGATGATCGTCGTAGACCATATTCCAGGCATCCACCCGTCCTATTCTCCATTCATATCCCCTACCATATAAATTTGGTGAAACCAGACTCTCCTCATAAGTAAATAGACTTGTCAGATCCGTAAAATATTTCCACGAATCCTCCAAAGGATTGTACAAAAACATACATTTTCCGTTTACTGCAATAACTTTTTCTTTCTTTGTCAAGCATAGTGGCTCCCCACGTCTAATTGTAAAAGCTCCATAACCATAATTGTTTGACCGTCTCCCATGAAGAGAGATGACAAACAAACTAATCCAAGATTCCTCCACGCCGTATTCCTTCATGACCAACACCTCGATATCTGATTTATTGTCATAGTCCATATAACCACTTTCATTGTAGCAGTAGCGCATCAAACAAAGGCATCCATCTAAAACTCCCAAACCGAATGCAACACTTCTACCCCCATTACGAGGCAGTGGGATCGAAATCTCTCTGAACTCGTCTACTAACGGGTCGAAACAAATAATTTGTTGGGTTGGAAATTGAATTCCATTTTCATAACGCTTTTTAACCACCCAGTGCAATCGATCGTTTACTGTTGCACCCGAATTGATCAATACGTAAGGCAAACAAAAAGTGGTCCAACGTCTGCTTTTCAAACTAGCAACCACGGTGATTCCCTTGTATCCATTGTAAGCGTAATTACCTTCGTAATCATCACTTGACGAGTCATAGTATTCGTAATCGTATTCGTAATAACCATTGTAAGCCAATACTGCCTTGTAATCATCGTTCGACGAGTCATAGCATAGCCCAAATCCAATCAAACGCCTCTTATATTTGACGTCCTCATCTGGTCGTGGAAGGGAAAGCACTTTGGTGCATTGCCTGATTGAAGGGTTCCACAAGTACAAATCCACGTCATGTTCAGCTATAAGCAAAAAACCCTTGCACGAACCCAAGATTTTAAACTGTGGCATCTCTACCTTCCCTGTGCCACCTATTTCTTTCTTCCTCATCGGATAGGGAAGCTTTACCATCGAAACTTTATCGGATTCAGAGTGTGAGTTTAAATCATATAAGCCCTCACCATATCTGATGGCGAATTTCTGATTTTGAAACGAAAGAGAGAACTGGGGATCGGAGATCAAATCACGCCAGGATTTGCAAACGCATTGGAACCGGACTAGAGATTTGATGGGTATATGAGAGAGGATTTCGGTTACGAGATCTGGTGGGATGTTTGGCAGCCGCGAGGGATGGGGAGGAGCAGGGAAGGACGGCGGCCGTCGGGGTATGTTGGCAGTGCCTTTGAGAGCATTGAGGTAAGAATTCGAACCATCCATCAAAATCCAAAGATTGCTTTGGTTTTCCTATGGGATTTCGAGAGACTAGAAAGAACCCTTATATATAGGTTTTTGCATAGGTTTTTGCCGTCACTTATTTTGGCTAGGTTTTATTTATCTACATTTTTGGTCCTTATAAAATACATCAAAGTTTCAATATCATCCTTATAAAACTTCACATGTCAATTGTATCCTTGGACTTTAAAACAAATATCAATGTTACCCCTCTATCAACCCAGTAACAGAAAATAATGACATGGTTAACTATTGTATCAATGTCACTGTTATCTCTTGTCACCGTTGTTTATGTGCTACCCTATTCCAGAAGGAAATTGAAATGGTCAAGCTTCAAGTTCGTATAATCCATGTTCGAAAAGAATATTATCCGTCTCTTCAACTCACATTTATCTCACAGTCTCAAGAACAAAACCCACAACCGAAAGAATGAAAGGAGATCAAACTAATTCTTCCTACAGAGGCCGTGTCCTATTTTCGATCAAACCAAACTGATTTCCCTTGGAAGGAGCTATTCGAACGTATTCTTCCCTAGATGACGCAATAACTTAGGTTTAGACAGCAAATATAGTAATTTTGGTTTGTGAATTTTGAGTAATTATTGTTCCTTTCAAACGCTACAGAACAAATAATCTTCGATATGAGAATTTTGAGAACCCACTTTCTGTCTCTATCAACCCAAAGGTCCCATTGATTTGGCAATAAGTTATTAACTTTACAAATTGGTTTTTTTTTTCTTGGTTCTTTTTGTTTATTGCTTTCAATTAGGTTTTTTTTTATAGTTTTAAAAAGTGGCATGAAATGGGCTCCGCTCTGATATCATGCGAAAACTTTATGTTCATCTCAGAATCAATTGACAATGAGTAAAGAGGTCTCAAATGTTATAAAGTGATCACAAATTCCACACCGAAACAATGTTGGCTTCAATTTCCTTAACAGGAGAAAAGGTTGGAGGAAGTATATCCGTGAGCAGTGAGAGATGGAAGAAAGTGGAGAAAGAGATGGGTGAGGGCCGTGTGGTTGCAGCGGTGGGAGGAAGACAATGATGCAAGTAGGTTGAAAAGGTCTTTGCCCTTCAGTGTTTAAAAGATGAACAAAAAGTAGCAAGACACGATTAGTTAGAAACAAGGGTTTATTACCATTAAGGTCACAAAACAAATATTTATTACTATTAAGGTCAATCACTCTTTTTTTGGGGTTTATGTTTAAGGTGCACTTTCCTGTTATAGTGTTTTAGTAGTTTAGGCACTTTCGTAGGGTACCCTATGATTTTAGTCAATTTCATAGGGTACCCTAAAGTTACACTGTACATTTAGAATTTAGACCGTATATTTAGACTGTACATTTTAAAATTTAGACCATACATTTAAAATTTAGACTGTACATTTAGAATTTAGATTGTACATTTAAAATTTAGATTGTACATTCAAAATTAAGAATTTAGCATTTTCATAGAGTACCCTAAGATTTAGGCATTTTCATAGGGTACTTTAGGATTTAGGTACTTTCATACAATTTGGGGGTTCAAAATTTAAAATGTAAAATTAAAAAGAGAGAGAGAGAGAGAGAGAGAGAGAGAGAGAGAGTTTGATGAGTGGAGTTTTTGGTGCATTTTTCGAAAACTGATGGAACTTGGTGTGCACAGCCCAAAAAACTGGACCTGCCCATGCTTTTCCCTAGAAACAGTAAGGGTAAAATGGACAGCTCACCATTAAGTGTCATGGCAGGAGCAAATTGACTCGTGGCATTAGCGCCAACCTTTTGAATTACTAATTTTAGGGTGGCTTTTCTTTGAACATTTCCTAATTCAAGAAGGATAAGGTCGAGGATTTTATAAATTTTCAAAATCCATACCCTTTTCTTCAAGTAAATTTGTGGTGGAAGTAAAAGTTTGGTTTGTCAAGTCCAACCAATCGATTTTGAAGTCACTTGCGTAGCCAAATCGATTCAATGGTGGTCGAAGTGGTATATAGAAGGCCAGTAATGTTCAACTCGGTTTAAGAAGAGAGAGAAGACATGCATTTGTTTGGGTGTGATGAATTGCTGTAGCATTTTCTATGTGAACAGTAGAAGAGGAGAAAAACCTACATGACGTAGTGTTTTACATCTACACCTTGCAAAGCCACGTCAGTGAGCAAAAATGAATTTATTGTCCATGTCATCTCCACATTAGATACCACAGTTAGCCACGTCATCATTTTCCGTTAGTGGATTGACGAAAGGTTAATATAGATATTCGTTTATAGGGACTATTTTGAAACTTGATGTATTTTATAAGGAAGTGGAGAGATTATTCAATGCCGCTGGGATGCCGCCACGTGGTGTTTTAAGCCTTTTAGGTCTCACGACAATGTATAGCGGTGCAGGGGCTAGAACACAATAAGGCGGTGTTCTAGAGGCATTAAATAGTTTTTCCAACAATACAAATGGTTCTCATTTTTCTGACTAATAATTTGAGTTACATTATAATTGCATAACTTTTAGGGGAATTTACACTTACACGCCTTTACTTTGCCCAAGTTGCAACGACACTCCCTAAAACTCATTTTAGGTACTTACAACCCTCGTAGTTATGACTAAAGTGAAACTGTTAATAAATCTATTAATATTGATAGAAAAGACAAGGGTGAGAGTTTTCCCTCCAAAATGACTTATTTAATGCCTAAAGTACCCTTGGAAGCCATTTATAAGGCATATGGACGTCCATTGATTTCACAGAAATAGAACATGAAAAACCTTCCAAACCATCAACCTAGACCAGTCAAATACAAATCCGATCCAAGCTTGGCAAATCCGATATAGGCAATCCAAATCTGAAATTTCGGATATCCAATCCGGAAATCCAAATACAATCCGATCATTATGTTTTTAGTTAGGGACACTTAAATAATCATCCTCTAACCACTTTGAAATTATGATTTCATCCTGTGGTCTTTTTGGAGTTATGTTTCCATCCCGAAATTCTAATAAACCCAATATTGCCCTTTATACACATATTTGGAGATTGAGGACTAAAATGAATGTTGCATATAGGAGCAGGGAAAATGGGACTATTTTCTAAAGTTAGAGGTCCTATACTTTGATTGCAATATATATAGGGACAAAATCCCCCACAATTATGCAACCCAATTCTGTAAACACCCATATGAAAACCTTCGAGCCCTACCTGATGCCGTCCTCCAAAACTTCTCCCAATTATTCGTCCTTTCATTTCTCTAAATACCTATTTATCCGTCCTCCAAATCATCTCCCATTGCTGTCGACCACCGCCATCCCTCGCAACAGTCATCATTGCTATCAATCAAGAAAAAAGGAGGAGGAATAAAGAAGCTTTTTGGTGAATTCTCATGCAATTCTCTCCTCAAGGGTATTGCTTCAATTTGTCTTTCGAGAAAGCAAGATCTAGCCTTATTCCGGCAAAAAAAGGATTCGAGAGATCAAGGGCTGGGAGGGTTTTGATCTGGAATCCTCATCAGGGAACTTAATTTTACTCCTATAATTAATCCTCTATACTTGTCATCACAAACAAACTACAGAGGAGTGAGTTATCATCTGACGTTCTTCATACCCGTCTCCAGTGGACATGGTAAAAATAACACGAGGCATAGTAACTATGGTAAATTTACGAATTATTATGGTAAAAAGAAATAGAGAACATAGAAAAAAATAACACAAGCCACAGTAACTATACGGTAAATGTACTAATTATTATGGTAAAAAGAAATAGAGCACAATAGAAAATAAATCAACACTAGTAAAGATGGTAAAATTACGAATAATCATGGTTAAAGATAGTGAAATTACGAATAACCATGGTGAAATATATGTCTACAACATTTTTTACTGATCATGGTAAAAATCACATAGGACACATTAATTGTGGTAAATTTATCTATTTAACAACCTAGATCATGGTAAATCCTATGCCATCACCATTTTCCATAATCACTGTAAATGATAAAAAGTCACGAAGAAGATGATACTGGGATGGGATCCTTACATGGCTTGATGAATTTAGGATGCAAAACATTATATAATGTGAATGAATGGTCCTATTCCCATATTCTCACCCGTTAGTTATGGGAATAAGATCAATCTTACTAATTTGAATTCTCCTACTATTTCAAATCCCTTTATTTTTGGTATTCCTCAGTTAGTTATATATAGATATAAAATCTTTCCTATTCATTTCGAATCCTTCACTATTTCAATCCTTTAATTTCGGAAATCAAATCGTGGGTTAGATAAGGGAATAAAATCATCCCCACTTTTGAATCCCCCACAATTTCAAAAAATCCCATAATATACTCCCCAAAAATAGGAACCAGAATATTTATATGTATGTATGTCATAGTAAGGGTAGTAATGGTAAATCACATATGAAGAGGATGAAAACATAACCCCTACAAATGGGCGGGATGAAAATTTACGTAGTATCCAAAAAAAGGATGATTATTTAATTAACTCTTTTAGTTATTCTATAAAGAATTATAGGGAAAAAAAGGGTATTCTTTTCAAAACTGAATCAAAATTAAGAACTGAAAAAACTTCCTCTTTCCAATTTCTAGTCACTGCCGTTGTTCGACCAACCCTTGGGCACATGAACTGCCACATTGCATATAGCTTTTGGAACACCGAAATCTGGAGAAGCAAGGTTATACATATGGACAGTAGGTATAAGGTATCCTTTGATTTAAGCGAATTCCATCGCAACAGCAATTGCTCTCCCCAAGCAACCCATGGAATTAGAATTTGCATTTCTAAAACACTTTCATTTCGGGTTTTCCAGATGTGCCAAGCAATCAAAACCACTTTTACCTAATAGGTCCTTTGCCTCATTAGAATTGAAATAATCAATTATATCAGAAGTCCACTTCAAGATTGAAGAAGACGTTCGCAGATTTCCATCAAATCCAAAATTGCTACCAAGCCACACAGCCCTTGCTCAAGAACATTATTTACTCAATCTACACATACAGATGTAAAATTGCATTTCATTCACATTACATGCTCCAAGGGAGTGCAGCCCCTGCACTTGATGGGCTCCTTGAAAATTGAGAAGATGGCATTTTGAGAGGGAGGAGTGGGTGCTCTGTTTTTTGTCAAATGGAGGTGCATTGGCCTTTTAAAATGGCCTCCAGGGTTATTGTAGAGATTATATGTCATTTTGGAGGGAAATTTCCCACCCTTCTGTTTTCCATCAAGTTTAACAGATGTTGTAATAGTTGCAATTTAGTCGAAAGTACGAGGATGCAAGTGCCTGAAAATAGAGTTTAGGGGGTGTCAAATCAGGAAAAATACAGCAAGCAAAATACATGGGCTGTAAGTGCAAATTCCGCTAACTTTTATATTATCTCGCAATATATTTGTCTCCAAAAAACAATCAGATAATGAGTCTTAAAACACGATAACAAAAATGGTCTTAAAACTATCCAATTGCAAAAAAGGAGTTTGGCCAAAAACTCTCAAAAGTTCACGAAAAAATAATTCCTTTGAAAGTATCCAAATCAAATAATTATTTGATCAGTCTCCGCGAATTCATTTTGAACCCAGATAATAAATAACCTGATAATATGCAATACAATAGAATAATTGCAAAAACAATAAATGAAAACCACGCAATCAACAAACAAATTGATTAATTATTCATGACCTCTCATCTTTGTTTTTTTTAAACCTAAACTGGAGGACATTTCTATAAATCAAAGAACCTCAAAAGAGGTGTCAATGTTACATATACTAGAAAGAAAAGGAGGGGGTTAAAAGCTCAGTCTAATGGCATAGCACCCTTGAGTAGTTGAGTAGCTATCCAATGGGCGGCCCTATTGCAACTTCGCCCAAGAGAAAGAGTAGAGAGCTAAAGATGCCAAAGTTCTAGTATCATAAATAATTGTAGCAGATTCCCAAGGTGGTACATTCTCGGTGGAGCAGAGCTTAATAACCATCTTGTGGTCACTTCCGATAGTAGCCTGTTGTAGCTGGTTAGCTGGAGAAGGGAACTTCCTAACCGAAATGCTAGGGCCTCCTCTTGAAGAACAGAGGATGCTTGAGCAGAGCTTAATAACCATCTATGATTTTTCCTCTATGATCCCTGAGAATTGCCGCAATAGCAGCCTTAAAGCTTCCCTTCTTCATGGCTGGATCACAATTAATCTTCATCAAGCCAGTTTGAGGAGGAGTCCAGCTCAGGTATATATTCTGTGTTTCTGCCCAATAAATTGTTAAGGAGATGCTTTGTTTACGAATAATGTGGCTAATTCGTATCTTCCTTTAACTTCCTTGCTAAGTGTATTCAGTTAGAGATTTTACCATGTTTGACACATGTTAATGTAGCTTGGCTCTGGTCCAATTCAAGTCCAACTCATAGCCCTGATATGGGCTGAGGATGTACTCCAAAAGTGGTTTTCCATTCTTTATGTTCTTTGAAAACATGTACTCCTAGGACCTGAAATGGCAAATGGAAAGAGAAACAGTACTCACAATGCTTCTACTAAAAAAAGATACGCCCCCCCGTATATATCATCGGAGGATTGAAACTTTCTAACATAATGAAAAGTCAAGATTGTATATATTGTATTACCTAAGTTCAACACAAGCCATCCTATTGTATTACCAGATAGTTTAGTTCCAAAATTTACTTGCCATCCTTTAGATCGAATGGGATGAGAGGGTGCCCACAAGAGACAACTTGCTTTGATATTGTCTTTCAAAGTAAGCAGAGAAAGAAGAAGACATTCACTGACTCAAATAATCAGTGAGTCCAAATTGAACCAACTCAATCCATTGACCATAAAAGCATGCCTAGTATACTTTTACTCCAGAAAATCACTCTAACATTGCAAAATGCCATAAATCATCTTGAAATAAAGAAAACAGGGTATATAACATAGAATAGATTTTCTACTTCCGAATTCTGATTGACATGTATCATCTCCTCCTACACAGATATTGCAATCTAAGTCATTGACTTATCGATCGTCTCTTAAGAGAAACTTACGATATGATAGTTCATTTGCAGCTCATCCTCCTCCAGCTGTGGACAAGCAATTTGAGTGAAAACAACTTCGAAAACTAGATAATTCTACTGGATATGAAAATGCTGAACCTGCAACAATTGCAGTCAACAGTTTTTTCTTAAAGTAAAGAATTTGAAAAAAATACTTCTCTATCAGGAGAAAGAGAAGATTGATTTCAACAATTAATCTTACCACATTTTTTCTGCACTTAATAACGTTCAAGTGATGAACACGTGTACAGTTATCATGTGACATTGAGTACGAAAAATATTGTATAGGCTCTATATGAATCTGGCTTTTGTGCAGTTAGAGTTTTCAACTGCAGATAGCAGTTTGTGTAATCTCGGTCATCCAAAAATATTTTAAATGGTTTAGACTTGTTAAAAGATTCTTCTGGGAAGAGTCTTCTTTTAAATCACAACCACTCAATGCCTAGAGGATGGGCAATGTGAAATTGCAGACAAGCATGATCTATTCGGAATTAACGAATGCCTGGAGGATCGGTTTTAATTCTCATTCTATGTTGTTTTTCCACTTTCAAGTAGTAGTCTTCCTCCTCCCAATTGTACATCATATCCTCGTCCTACTCCCAACAATTATTGATGTTGTCCCGTGAGAGTCCATAAATGTCCTTCCATGAGGACTTAAATTCCAGGCATCCGCCCGTTCTGTTCTCCAATCACTTCCCCCACCATATGAATAAGGTGAAACAAGACTCTCTTCATAAGCAAATACATTTGTCAGACTAGTAACAAACTCCCATGAATCCTTTACGGGATCGTACAGAACCATTTCATCTCCATTCACTACAAGTACAACTTTTCCATTCTTTGTGAAGCAGAATGGCACCAAACATCCATTTTTATACCTTCGACAACGCTTATGTCTTGATAATCCCCATAAAGGATAACTAGACATGGTAAACAAACTAGTCCAGGATTCTTCCACGCCGTACTAACACTTTATAACAGTCATCAAAATAGCTGAAGAGCGCTGCAGAAAGGCATCCATCTAAAACCCCCAAACCCAATATATCGGTGCTCCAGTTAAAATGAGGGGTCGAGAACTCTAAAAACTTGTCTACCACTGTGTCGAAACAAACAATTTGTTGGGTTGGAGATCGCGTACCATCTTCATATCTCGTTTTGACAACCCAGTGCAATAGCTCGTTTACTACTACTGCACCCGACTTCAATTTGTAAGGCAAACAACAACTGGTCCAACGTCTGCTTCTAAAACTAGCAACCACGATGAATCCCTCATAAGTCTTGTAATGGTCAGAGTAATCACCCTTGTAACTCAATACTGCCTTGTAATCATTGGTTGACGAGTCATAACATAGCCCAGAGCCAGTCAAAAGCCTCTCATACTCGACTTTATAATCTGGCTGCGGAAGCGATAGCACTTTGGTGCATTGCCTGATTGAAGGGTTCCACAAGTACAAATTCACGTCATGTTTTATAAGCAAAAAACACTTACACGAACCCAAGATTTCATACCGTGGCATCCATACCTCCTCTGCGCCACCTATTTCCTTCTTCCCCATTGGATAGGAAAGCTCTACCTTCGAAACAGTAACGGATTTGGTGAGTAAGATTAAATCATATAAGCCCTCACCACATCTGATGGCGAGTTTCTGATTTTGAAACGAAAGAGAGAACTGGGGATCGGAGATCAAATTACGCCAAGATTTGCAAACGCATCGAAACCGGAGTATAGATTTGATGGGTATACGGGAGAGGATTTCGGTTATGAGATCTGGTGGGATGTTTGGCAGCCGAGATTCAGGAAGAGAACTGATATGTGAGGACTGGGGAGGAGCAGGGATTTGCCAGGGAAGGACGGCGGCCGAGATTCGGGAAGAGAACTGATATGTGAGGAATGTGGAGGAGCAGGGAAGGACGGCGACCGTCGACTGGATGGATTGCCTGTGCTTTTGAGTGCATTCAGGTAAGAGTTGGAAAAATCCATCAAATGCAAAGATGAAAAGAAAATGGCGGTTGCTTTTGCTATTGGAGAGACTAGAAAGAACCCTTTATATAGGTAGTGGTCTTCACCTTTTTGCGCTAGGGTTTTACAAAAGAATATCTCTCCACCATCACCGTGGGATTCATGCATAAAAATATCTGTCCACCATCACCGTGGGATTCATGCATCATCGCCACGTATTGCCTCAACCTCTCTAACACTACATATTCTTATGAAGTTATGGGCATTGAATATTTTTTTTAGAAGTCTAGTAATTGAATTCTTTTAGAATTGAATAAGGGCATCTTTATCAGACTCACAAAAAAAAACACCAAATTTAACTTCAAAAACACCTTTTATAATTTAACAAGTCATTTATCAAAAAACTCACAAAATCAGACTCTCTATCAAAAACACCAAATTTAACCAACAAATTTTTTTCCTATAAAACTATTTGGAGTTGTTCTCTCACCCTTTACTTTATCATTTCTTTATTGGTGTAAACGTACCATATCAGAAGGATCCCACACTTTCCCAGACAAAACTCCCACTTTCCCATACAAAACCGTACTATATCAGATGAACCACATGCTTTAGCTCACGGAAAAATTAATATAAAATGAAAAGGTATGTGCACAGTAACTACTTATATTTGAGTAGTTACTGTAGAAAAAATAAGTTGGTGAAGGGAGATGAGTAGTCTGATTTTTTGTGGTTTTGCTGCATTTTAGTGAATAAATTTAGCCATCAGGGGTTTTGATGCCCCTGATGATGATGCTCTAACTTCCGAAAATAAATGTCTCATTCAAATTTTGTAAATGGTGGTGCCGTAGTGGGCTTGTAATTTGTTCAAAAGTTTGAATTGTGGGACTCTGCTATCTTTGAAGGAGGGCAGGCTCTACCAACTCTCAATCCGAGTTGTCCATCTCCACTATCGATGGTATAGATTTGCAAATGGACTACTGGTAAGAGTACAAGTTCGTAGACACCGCATTATAGGTTGGCAGGACCCACCATCCCTTAAGGATAGCAGAGTCTTCGGGTCCCAAAAGTTCACAACACAAAAATTCTAAAAGCATTTCTATATATCCATGTTTGAGACCAAATCTTCATACTCCCTCCGTCCCAAATTATTTGTTTGGCCCGCAAAAAGAGGACTTGAAAATAATACAAAATTTTCAAGAAAAATTCAATTTTTTTTAAAACAATTTACTAGATATCAACAACTACGTTTAATTTATTAAAAAAGTTTGAAATTTTTCCTTAAAAAGACTTATTATTTTATGCCTTCGTTTTGCGGACCGGACAAACATTTTGGGATTGAGGGAGTATTTGGGCTAGGATTCTACAAAAGAATGTCATCTAGAGTGATTATACAATGCTATTGGGTTACTGTCACGTTGTATCTTAGGCTTCTCGTGTTGCCGTGATCCCATACTCTTAATGCTCGGCCCCATATTAATGTGCGACAGTGATGGAATTTGAGCCATCACGTTGTGGTGTTCTAGGGGCATTGAGTAATTTTTTCAACTAATTCGGGTGGGGTTTTTTACAAATAATTTGAGTTCTTTTAGATCTTCAAATTGTACAAATGATAGACTGGGCTTAAAGTCTTCAAAGGGTTACAAAGCAGCAATTCCTCCAAAAATCTCTCAACCAAACAAGTCTTTAATCGACCGTCACAAAATCATTCTACACCTCGCAAAAAAATAACCCTAAAGTACGGAATACGACAGAATAAAATGTATCCAACGATATAAAGATGAATTGTACGGGACCTTGAACTTGATCTTTCTTGTAACACATTGCCGAACTGATCTGGACTATTGATCACCGAGCACGGACGGCTCGAATGGAGACAACATGTTAAGAGACAGAATGCTTCCCAGGTCCTTGCTGCACCTTACCCCTTATGACTTATGGGTCTATGACAAATATATACTCTGTTTAGACTGGAAACAAAAAACAGGGGATGACTTGAGACTGTCGACCATATGCTGTTTCGGTGTGATAGAGCGACGAAAACATGGCTACTCTCACCATTTACATTCAGACCGGAAGAGATGAGGATAGCCAAGTTGCAAGAGTTATGGAGTAAGTTGGGAAAAATCGAAAAGAATGCAGAGAAATGGGAGACATTGGGTTTGTTGGCGTTTGTATGCTGGAATATTTGGAAGGCCAGGAACGAATGGGTGTTCAGAAGGGCGAGAGCTGAGGAGACCAAAATTATTTCAAATGCAATGGTGGAGTTTCATGAGTTCTGTGAACAGGATGAGGGTTTTGGTCACGGAGGCACGACACAAGTAGAGGGCAGCAATCCACGATGGGATCCACCAGACTCGGGTTTGATCAAGGTGAATGTAGATGGAGCTTTTTTGAAGGAAACGGGTAGAGGAGGAGTGGGGTTGGCATGGAGGAATGATCGAGGGAATCTGTTGCGAATGGATGCTATTCCCATTCCGAAAGCCCAATCACTAGAAATGGTGGAAGCTTTGGGCTTTCGATTAGCGGCGAAGACTATTTTTGAGATTGGCGGATCCAATTACATTTTGGAAGGCAATGCTCAAAGAGTGATCAAGATGCTACAGCGAACTAATGCTACCAGTGCTAACTTGGAAATCGTCATCCAGGATACTCTTATTTTTGTTGATTTGATTTCATCTTTGTCTTTTAATTTTGTTTCTCGCAATTGTAATAGGTGGCTAATGTTTTAGCCAAGTATGCCCTAAGTATTGATTGTCCTGTTACTCAAGTTCGTGATTTTCCAACTTGGGTCCGACAGGAAGTCTCTTTGGACTCTTAGTTTTTCCGTATGCAATAAAGTTTTAACAATTGACAAAAAAAAAAAAGTATACTCCGTTAATGCTTTTGACACAAATATTTTCACAAATTGGCTGTGGTCCGGTACAACCAAAACTCTCTATCTGCTCGTCACCCTGGTCGACTGACCGGCGTATTACACTACTGGATAGGAAATCCTGGGCACCTGCGACATTGGAATTCAATAGTTCTATCTAAGAAGTAAGAAGTTACAATCACTTTGTTCACTTCATATTTCTAAAAAAAAATTCAAAAAGATTCTCTCCCCATCTCTCATCTCTCCAATCATTAATCACATTTCTCTCTCTACTCATACCCCTCTCTCCAATCATTATTCTCATTTCTCTCTCTATCTCTCTCTAATTATTACTTTTTCCAAAAACTCATCCAAACACTATCTCAAAAATATTTCTCAAAACCCTCAACCAAACACAGCGAATGTGTATCACAGTTTGATTTCAACAATTAATAATACCGCATTGCGACTGGGCTTAATAAGGTTCAAGTGGTCAACACAATGTGTTGAGAATTTTGGTTAGAATACGAAAATTCGTATATCTTACTTGAAATGAATCTGGCTTTCCCACAGTCTGAGTTTGAACTGCAGAGAAGAGTCGGCATGATCTCGGCCGGTCAAAAATGTTTTTAAAAAAATTGGACTTGAAAGATATTTTTCTTCATCGGTGAATGACATTGGATTCTTATATGCCTTTCCATATGAGCAAAAAGAATCGAAATCAGTTCGTGCATAGCACGTCCTGTATATAGCACGGTTTCATGCTATTAAGAGTATTAACTTATGAGAGCCACCCAATGTTATTTACGGTAAGTGGACTCCAAGTAGGACCAAAAACCTATTAACTTATGCCTCTTGGCACTCTCAGATGCCTTTCCACCGGAGGACTCTGACACTAGGTTTTTTTTGTTTTTTTCATTGCGTATCTCATTAGAAAAATATAGATTAGAAACTTTAGGTTCAATTACACATGCAGCTGAAGATAAACATTAATATTTGAAACTTGAACTGGTTATTACCATGTATTATCTCTCTCTTTTTTGTTTATTAGTATATTTTTGGGTATAATTTCTTGGGAAGTAGAAAAACTTAGCCAATGAATAAGTGTCACTTGTCACAATCATAGGCCACCGTTCTACAATACTATATTAGATTTATTTATTCAGATACCACACCAAAATACAGAGATATCGGTAACTACTCGATCAAGAAACGCAATTTTGTTCCATCGAGTTTCAAACTCCCAAAATTAGACTTTTCAATCGAACTCTTAACAATGTTTTATCAAGCTTTTTGCCTGATCTCGTAACAAAAGGAGAATTTTATAAAAACAGAACTCGTGATTAAAAAAATAGAAGCCATCCAAATATAGGTGGATGGGTTGGGTTAACTATCGATTTTCAGTTGAGTTTTTTTTTTTGTCTTTTTTTGGTAATTCGTCACTCCTAATCTATTACATTGGGAAGAGAGAATGAGACTCGATCCCTGAATACAATGTGGGACATCTAAGAACTCTACCGCATGAGACTCGATCCAACTTGCATTTTGGGTTGAGTTTGCATTCCCTAGGAATTGAGAGTTGAGGAAGTAACCAAGTTGAATAGTGCAGGGGCTTAGAAGTTAATTTATCTCAATTCTGATAACAAAAAATCCTCATCGTATATATAAGTTGGGAGTTTGCTTTGGCGCGAGAAAAAAAAAACCCTAGCAGCACTGCAATGTCGTCTAGCGGAAATTATTCTAGGAAGAAAAACGAGCCAAGCAGAAGAAGTGAAAGGATCAAGAAAAAATGGAAATCAGGAACCCAATTCCCCCACATTCCAGAAGAGATCCTTGTTACCATCCTCTCAAAATTGCCAATTAAATCTCTTCTTCGATTCAAGTGCGTTTCCAAGCCTTGGCAGTCTTTAATTTCCAATAAAAAATTCAATCTTTCATCTCCAAAACAGCAGGTAATTGTTATGTCTAAATACTACGCTTCACCGGATTGTTCCCTCCACTTGATAAATGATGAAGCTTTGTCAGTGGAGGTACCAAAACCTAAACAATTGAAGCTGAGGGGTAGAAATTTAAATTGCGGGTTGACAATACGGGGTTCGTGTAATGGTTTGGTGCTTTTAAGTAACAGTGTGGACTTGTTCTTGTGGAATCCATCAACAAGATGTTGCAAAAGAGTTCTCTCTCATAAGCACTTGACGACATTTGATCGCTGTCACAATGCTTCTGGGCTTTGTTATGACTCATCCATTGATGATTACAATTTACAAGGAAGTAATGGTGTGTTGGGGACGGAGTCAAGGACGTGATGACGATAAGGTCATGGTTGGGAGTTTTAGGAATAAAACTTGGACTGAGGTTTGCTTTCCATATGATAAGCGACGCGTAAAGTCAGGGCCTACGGTGCATGAACGTTTGCATTGGTTGGTTACTAAAAGTACTAGCAGTATGGACGAAACGAACTTATTGGTTGTGGGTTTTGATCAGAGGACAAATAAATTTGTGAAGGTGCCAATCCCACAAAGTAAGAAAGAAAAACCCGTACTTTGTTTGGGTGCTTTGGATGGATTTTTGGCTCTCTGGACAGACTGTAGAAGACATAATGGATCTGTGGTTGAGGTATTCGTAATGAAGAAATATGAAGACCAAGCATTTGTTTGGTCAAGCTTGTTCGTCATATCTAATGTGGAGCATTTGTCTGCCTGGCTCATCTGGGTGCCATTGTGTTTTACAAAGAACGGTGAAGTGATAATGCAACCGGAAGCGGCGGTTTTAGGGAGAATTTTGGTGTACAATCCGGAATTTAATTCTTTCCGGCATATTCAAATTGCAGCTTACCAGATGAAGATGAGGAGTGAAACAAACCCTTTTTTATTCTCGCCCAAAGCTGTTACATTTGTTGAAAGTTTTGTTTCACCCCCGAATAACAACTGGGAAGAGGAAGAGGAATACACGGAAACTTTTCTTTCAGGGGTGACGAAAAAGTGGAAGCGTGGGCCAGGAGATGCAGCTTTTAAGGTAATCGATTTTTAATTAGTCGGACCAGTCATATGTTCACTTGAATATTGAAAAATATGAAGGATTAATATTTTGATTGGAAATTTACGTTGTAAAATTAGGGGGAAAAGTCCCTGATCTAGGCAATGATTTTATCAAAGTTCTAATTTTGTTATGCTTCTGTTTCGTAACTAAAACTGGGATATTATATCCTGAAATGCAATGAGTTGTTTTTCTGTTAATGTAACTTTTTTTGGCGATTACCATATGAGATTCTGAATGCAAGCTATTGGACTATGCCACCATGGGGAGTTCAATCCTTCTTTTATGGCTGAAAGTATTTTTGGTGTTTCACTTGAATGTTTTCTGTAAGTTGTTTGCTTGGGTTTGGCCTTTGAAACCTGCATTGTTTCAAGTAGAGGTTTGTCCTTCATGTAGTAATCTGGTAAGAGTTTTCAATATGCTTCAGTTTAGGCTTAAATATGTTGAAGTCTGGAAGACCCATAAATACGAGAATATCAATACAAAAAGAACATTTGTAAAAGAATTACTACGTAGGAGTCGATCTTTCCTCAGCTAAGATAATTTTGTACAACCTTTCATGTTTTGGTAAAGCTTCGGGCCTATCTGTTACTTTTTGGAAGTCGAATCTTTGTTTTACCCCTTACATCACTTTTGAAGCCAGAACATACAAGTTGTCTCTTAAGGGACAGAACGCCCCTAGGTCCTTGCTGCAACTTATCCCTCTAAGACTTATGGGTCTATGACAAATATAGACTGTTTAGACTGGATACAAAAAACAGGGGATGACTTGAAACTTTCTTTTTTTTTCATATATAAAAAAAAGGGTTAATGCTGTTGACACAAATATTATCGCAAATTGGCTGTGGTCCGGTACGACCAGAACTCTCAGTCTGGTCGTCACCCCGGTCGACTGCCCGGGGTATTACACTACTGGATAGGAAATCCTGTGCACCTGCGACAATGGAATTCAATAGTTCTATCTAAGAAGTAAGAAGTTACAATGTGTATCACAATTTGATTTCAACAATTAATGTTACCGCATTGTGACCGGACTTAATAAGGTTCAAGTAGTCAACACAGTGTGTTGAGAATTTTGGTTATAGAATACGAAAATTTGTATATCTTACTTAATATGAATCTGGCTTTCCCTCAGTCTGGGTTTGAACTGCATAGAAGAGTCGGCGTGATCTCGGCAGGTCAAAAGTGTTTTTAAAAAATTTGGACTTGAATGATATTTTTCTTCATTGGTAAATAACATGGGACTCTCGTTTGCGTTTCATATTAGCAAAAAAATGAAATTGGTCCGTGCATAGCGCATCCTTTGTATAGCACGGGCTCATGCTATTAACTTATGAAAGTCCAATGTTATTTACGGTATGTGGATTCCAAGTAATTAAGACCAAAAACTTATTAACTTATGCCTCTTGGCACTCTCATATGCGTTTTCACCGGAGGACTCTGACATTAGGTTTTAAGTTTTTTTTTTCTTCCCATTGCGTATCTCATTAGAAAAATATAGATTAGAAACTTGGGAAAATGACCAAAACATGGTGGTTGGGGCAAATATTGCCCAAAACATGGGCATGGTTTGGCAAATGACCAAAGCATGACAATCACAAAAAAAATTCCACATACATAGTATTTTAGACTTGCACTACTGACAATACCCCTCATCTGTCTCTTCATCCCCTTTATCATACACTCGTACAGAGACAGACAGAGGTAGAGCTCTTCTTCTTCTTCCCCTTCACCATCCCGACTCCCACCGCCGCCACCGTTGCCAACCACCTTTACTTGCGACAACCTTACCACCGACCACATCACCGCCACCGCCGGGCTCTCTCTCTACTTGACCGAGTAATCTCTCTCTCTCTCTCTCTCTTTCTCTCTCCAGCGGCCTGCATACTTTCAATACCTTCTCCCTTCTCAGAATCCAGTTGCCACAAGTGGATACAGAAATTCACCCAGGATCTACAATTGGAGACTGGAAGAAGAAAACTTGAGTTATTCAATATCCAGGAGACATTGTTATTGCAAAAATTGTAGGAGTGACAAATAGATACAGTCGATACAATTTTCGAATCACCATGGTGTATGGAATCATGGATCCGAAAGCTCTAGAAAAACCATCTACTGCCCATATGATTACAGAATTACAATGCCATTATTTTCTTCTCAAATACCATGTTTAATGAAAAATCGATGATGGTGTATCAAATTTTGTCAGTCTGTTGACTGAAGCTTGAATTTTTTTCTTAATTAGATATTTACCAAGGTAGCACATTTAGTAAGTGGAGTACGGTAGAACTATGCATAAAACGATTTACCTTATAAAACCAGAATGGTTTAACAATAACGCTGTTTATATGACATTAATATGACATTGATTCCATGTTTATGTATACTTTGCATAAACAAATTGAGATCTTAGTAAGAATACATGGAAATCTCAAAATCACTAGTACTGCATGCTGAGTTTTAGAAGGAATTCAATAAAAACTTAACTTTATGGGACCAAGTCACTTTCTTGCATGCAAGGTGTTTGTGATATTGTCTAAGTGAAGGCAACAAATGAGACAGAAGGTGCACTGTTATTGTCATGGTGCCATTTTTTTTCACGTAAGGTGCAAAATTTGATAATACAAGGAGCAATGTTGACATAACCTAAGATGCAACGTTTTTTGGTTTAAGGAGCAATTGATATTCACAAATGTTGTTATGTTAATTCACTCAAGCAGCAAATGCATAACCTAGTGCAATGAGTTTGAGGTAAGGAGTAATGTTGGTTCATACAAGGTGCAAAATTTGTTAATACAAGGACCTAATCTTGTTTTCCTAATATAAAAAGTGCAAATCTTGTTTTCCTAATACAAAAAGAGAGATTGAGACAGAACATTAGCAACCCAGCGGTCCTTATTCCGGTGCAATATTATTGTCAAATGGTGCCATGTTATTTCACTTAACGTGCAAAATTTATTAATACAGAGAGCAACTGTTGTTTTCCTCATTTCAAAAAGTGGGATTGGCAAACTAATGGTCCTTCTTCTGGTGCAATGTTATTGTCAAATGGTGCCATTTTTTTCACGTAAGGTGCACAATTTGTTCATGCAAGGAGCAAAGATTGTTTCAAAAAAAAAAAAAAAAAAAAAAAACATTGGCAACCCATTGAGTGCATTGTCCAAAAAAATTTGATTTGATCTCACACTAGCAAGGTAAATTGGACTAACGTGAGTGCAATTCTTTTATTGCAAGGTGCAAGGGTTTTCAAGTGCAATGCACAGGTGTTACATGCATGGTGCAATTTTGAGATTGCTCGTCCAAAAGTCGTTCATAATTCATTCAAAAAATCTTATGCGTGAGGTGAAGGTACATGTCGTTGTGGCTTACGCCATCGGTGGGTGGCTGATTGAACGGCCTCATGACTCGGCGGCGCTTATATACCACTAAAAAAGGCAATAACAACAAAGAATTCCCAAGAGGACCAAAAAGTGATTGTATTTGCATGAAAAGAGAGTGTGAAACATAGAGATGTGATGTGGTACATGTGTAGTGGGTCAATTATGTAGCGAAAGTAGTTGAACTAACATGCGAAAGGGGGGTGTTGACACACCTGGGCCATTAGCTGCGTGGGTCAAAGACGGATCTACGGTCAATCGTGACTTGAGGAATGTGAGCAATGAAGCGCCTATGTACCTTTCCCCTTTTAATGGTTGTTTCAGTTTCGGACACTTCTCGATCCACAAACACAAAAGAGATTGAGGTAGGCCTTACTCCGGAAACGATGCAAGGATGGATATCCCGAATAAGATTGGGGAAGAGGGGCTGAATGTTAGGGTTTAATTCACAGAGGGTATTCAGGAAAGTTAGTTGGGGGTACCACTTATGTGGAATTATTATTTTCCTTGTCATGTATAAGGTCATTTCCCAAAACCTTACTTTGATATTGGCATTTTTAGTTTTAAATACCACTTATTGGTCATTTTCCCTAGAAACTTTAGGTTCAATGACATAGCTGAAGATAAACATTAATATTTGAAACTCGAACTGATTATTACCATGTATTATCTCTCTTTTTATGTTTATTATATTTTTTTAGTATAATTTCTTGGGAAGTAGAAAAACTTGGCCAATGAATAAGTGTCACTTGTGGCAACCATAGACCTCCATTCTGCAATACTATATTAGATTTATTTATTCGGACACCACACAAAAATACATAGATATCGGTAACTACTTGATCAAAAACCTACTTTTGTTCCATCGAGTTCCAAACTCCAAAATTAGACTTTTTGATCAAACTCTTAACAATGTTTTATCGAGCTTAATTTTTGCACAATCTCGTAAACAAAGGAGCATTTGATAAAAGCTGAACTCGTGATTAAAAAATCGGATAAAAACCGTCCACATATAGGTGGAAGGGTTGGGTTAACTATTACATGGGGGAAGGGGGAATGAGAATCAATTCCGCAATATAGTGTGGGATATCTAAAAACTCTACCGCATGACACTCGATCCCGCTTGCATTTTGGGTTGAGTTTGCATTCCCTAGGAATTGAGAGTTGAGGAAGTAACCAAGTTGAATAGTACAGGGGCTTAGAAGTTAATTTATCTCAATTCTGATAACAAAGCATCCTCATCGTACATATAAGTTTGGAGTTTGCTTTGGCGCGAGAACAAAAACCCTAGCAACACTGCAATGTCGTCTAGCGGAAATTATTCAAGGAAGAGAAACGAGCCAAGTAGAAGTGGTGAAAGGATCAAGAAACTAAAATGGAAATCAGGAACCCAATTCCCCCACATTCCAGAAGAGATCCTTGTTACCATCCTCTCAAAATTGCCAATTAAATCTCTTCTTCGATTCAAGTGCGTTTCCAAGCCTTGGCGGTCTTTAATTTCCAATAAAAAATTCAATCTTTCATCTCCAAAATAGCAGGTAATTGTTATGTCTAAATACTACGATTCACCGGATTGTACCCTCCACTTGATAAATGATGAAGCTTTGTCAGTGGAGGTACCAAAACCTAAACAATTGAAGGTGAGGGGTAGAAATTTAATTTGGGAGTTGACAATACGGGGTTCGTGTAATGGTTTGGTGCTTTTAAGTAACAGTGTGGACTTGTTCTTGTGGAATCCATCAACAAGATGTTGCAAAAGAGTTCTCTCTCATAAACACTTGACGACATTTGATCATTGTCATAATGCTTCTGGGCTTTGTTATGACTCATCCACTGATGATTACAAGGTAGTAATGGCGTGTTGGGGATGGAGTCGAGAACGTGATGACGATAAGGTCATGGTTGGGAGTTTTAGGTATAAAACTTGGATTGAGGTTTGCTTTCCATATGATAAGCGACGCGTGAAGTCAGGGCCTACGTTGCATGAACGTTTGCATTGGTTGGTTACTAAAAGTACTAGTAGTATGGACGAAACAAACTTATTGGTTGTGGGTTTTGATCAAAGGACGAATAAATTTATGAAGGTGCCAATCCCACAAATTAAGAAAGAAAAACTAGTACTTTGTTTGGGCTCTTTGGATGGATCTTTGGCTCTCTGGACAGACTATAGAAGACATAATGGGTCTTTGGTTGAGGTATTTGTAATGAAGAAATATGGTGACCAAGCATCATGGACTAGCTTGTTCATCATATCTAATGTGGAGCATTTGTCTGGCCGGCGCATCTGGGTGCCATTGTGTTTTACAAAGAACGGTGAAGTGATAATGCAACCAGAAGCAGCAGTTTTAGGGAGAATTTCGGTGTACAATCCGAAATTTAATTCTTTCCGGCATATTCAAATTGCAGCTCGCCAGATGAAGATGAGGTGTGAAACATACCCTTTCTTCTTCTCATCCAAAGCTGTTACATTTGTTGAAAGTTTTGTTTCACCCCCGAATAACAACTGGGAAGAGGAAGAGGAATACACAGAATCTTTTCTTTCAGGGGTGACGAAAAAGTGGAAGTGTGGGCCAGGAGATGTAGCTTTTAAGGTAATCAATTTTTAATTAGTCGGAGCAGTCATACGTTCACTTGAATATTGAAAAATATTGAAAAGTCCCTGATCTAGGCAATGGTTTATCAGAGTTCTAATTTTGTTATGCTTCTGTTTCGTAACTAAAACTGGGATATTATATCCTGAAATGGAATGAGTTGTTTCTCTGTTAATGTAATTTTTTTTTGGCGATTAACTTATGAGATTGTGAAAGCAAGCTATTGGACTATGCCACCATGGGTAGTTCAATCCTTCTTTTATGTCTGAAAGTATTGTTGGTGTTTCACTTGAGATTTTTTTTGTGTAAGTAAGTTACTTGGGTTTGGCCTTTGAAACCTGCCTTGTTTCAAGTGCAAGAAAATGTTCAGCCCTGTTGCATGAAAATATGGCGAAGGGCTAAGGCTATAGATGTGGAAGACTCAGCCGTGTTTCAATGGAGATTTACACGTGAAGGGATTCAGTTCTTTTCGATAAACCATGGTACCTCTTCATATCCCTTCTTATCCCCTACAATGAAGCAAAAGATGAATTCATTTTGAACCAACTTCTGCGTTAGTGTCATGAATTCTAGTCCTTCATGTAGTAGTCTGCTTCTATGATTGTCCATCAAGTAGTGGTTCGCTTCACACCATAGACAATGAAGCCTCTCTCGAACAGTTTCTGTCTTCCCAGTTCGTGGGTATTTTCACATTACTCCTAGGACTTTGACGAGGACTTGTTATCATGAGAGTGCAGTTCCTATCGTTTAGAGTTTGGTTCATGGTTTTTTCTTCTTGTTTTACGAAGTAGTGTGAGATCCATAGGGCAGAGTACATCTGGCCAGGTTGACGTGGTGGTTTGGGAGCAAAGGGTAATTTCCACCTCTGTTGACATTTTGTATAACCTTTCATGTTTCGGTAAAGCTTGGGGATTATCTGTTATTAATTTCAGAAGTCGAATCTTTATTTTACCCCTTACATCACTCTTGAAGCCTGAACATAACAGAAACAGATTTTGGGTTTTCCAACATTGTAGAGCAGATAAAAACATGAGTCAATGGCCTTTGTTTCCGACAAAATCCATTTGAAAATCGAGGATGGAAGTATCACCTAATGTGTTTTGAAATATCTAATTCCCTACAGTCCCTTGGTTCTGGGATGATGGATGGATCGCTTTAGTCCCTCGGTTCTGAGATTGGGTTTGTGAATTAGACTTGTGCTCGTTTCATGCACGAGACAAGAGGAAAAAAGAAATAGCTTGCATTGAGATTTTTTAGAT
This sequence comes from Vaccinium darrowii, assembly GCA_020921065.1. Taxonomy (NCBI): domain Eukaryota; kingdom Viridiplantae; phylum Streptophyta; class Magnoliopsida; order Ericales; family Ericaceae; genus Vaccinium; species Vaccinium darrowii. The sequence goes on along the minus strand of CM037151.1, from coordinate 5,734,403 downwards.
TAACCTTGGTACCTCTTCATATTCCTTCTTATCCCCTACACAATGAATCAAAAGATGAATTCATTTCTAACCAACTTTTGCGTTAGTGTCATGAATTCTAGTCCTTAATGTAGTAATCTGCTTCTATGATTGAGGATCCAAGTCTAGTAAAAGAAGAGATTTTCAATCACTTCTCTATTGCAATAATGCATGTTCTGAAGAGTGGAGGGTCAGACCATCCTTTGTTTCACCTTTTACTGAAACAGTTCCTGAGGAAGGGATGACGCTGACGAGAGAATTTTCAGAACTTGCAGATTGGGAAACTTCGTCAAGAATTGTGTGGAACAAAGCACCAAGTCTGGACAGGTTAAATTTCTTGTTTTTCAGGAAATGTCAAAGCACATTGTGATTCCACACTACCATTGTTAACAGGAGAACATCATCCAGCATACAATCACCTGTTTGGGAGCACAAAAGAGGCGAGATGCGAAAATAAATTGCACACATGTACATGGTCCATATTGTTTCTCACCACTTCCCACCTAAAATGGCGAGATTTGGAGAGATACCAGATACGTTGGTTTACTCAACATATTGGTAGAAGCATAGCTGATTTCAGTTTTCCCTCACTTCTCTTCATTTCCCATTGTTTCCATGGCGTGTAAAATTGATTCTTCTAATATGCCCACATGAACTGGCTGTTCTTTTTCGTTCTTTTTGTCTCTTGCACTGTCGCTTGTAGTCATATTCTACCGAGAGATTGTACTAAGCACCAACTTTGATGGAAACAGGGCAATAGAATTAGATGCCGTTGTTTCCATGGCGTGTAAATTGATTCTTCTGATAGAGGAATGCTAGAGGCACTAATTAGTATACCAACTATTATACTAAATATACACGTGGCACTATCACATTAATGCATTATTGAATACATGGATATAATCATCCACTACGAGAGTGCAACATGCACATTTAGTAAAATAGTTTGTACATTAGTTAGTGCCTCTAGCATTACTCCTTCTGTGCCCACATGAACTGGCTGTTCTTTTTCGTTCTTTTTGTCTCTCGCACTGTCGCTTGCAGTCATATAGTGCATTTCTGTGCCCGTGCCTGAAAGCACGGCTTAAGCATTCGATGCCCGTGCCCATTCTTTATGGTCTTTCGAATTTCAGAGAGGGGGATGGAGAGCAGGTAGTGAGAGAGAATATGGTTTGAATTTCAAGAAGCGGAGAGAGACATTGTGGTTTGAAATTTTGGGTGTGGTGAGCTAATGAAGGAAAATGGTAGAGAGAGGGATAAAATGTAATACGATGACAGGGAAAATAATGACTAAGACAAAAACCGCTCTCCGTTGTAATATAGATTCTACGGAGAGATTGTACTAAGTACCAATTTTGATGGAAACGGGGCGGTGGAATTAGATGCCGTTGTATGTTCAGTTGACTGAATTCTGACAAATATAGACTCTGTTTAGACTGGAAACAAATTATCATTAAGCTCATCCTTTGTTTTGGGATTTTTTATGAAAGGCATTGTTTCCAGATTTTTGGCAACAAATTTCAACAGGGGACAACTTGAAACTTTTTTCACCTACTTGTTTCCTTAAGTATACTCAGTGCTTTTGCCACAATGGAATTCAATAGTTCCATCTAAGAAGTTACAATGTGTATCACAGTTTGATTCAACAATTACTATTACCCGATAGTGACTGGAGTTAATAAGGTTCAAGTGGTCAACCCAAAGTGTTTCCGCAGTCTGGGTTTGAACTGTAGAGAAGAGTTGGCATGATCACGTCCATCCAGAACTGTTTTTAAAGAAAGCTTTAGGAAGAGAGCCTATTTTTAATTGGTCGAGTCTTTTTCTAGACCAGAACCATTGATCGCCAATATGGATGGCCAAGATGCAAGTGTAGAGAAGCCAGGTCTCTTCGGTTTTAACAATGAGAATAAAAAGAACAAACAATGAGATCGGAAACATAATAAAAACAACAAACACGGCTACGCCCAGTTTTCTCTATAATTGATAGGAGAATGAGCAGTTTTTTTTTTTTTTAAACTCATGAGTTTGGGCCGAGTTCGGGCCAGCAGACTAGAGTGAAACTTGCTGCAATGCTTTATGCCAATATCTCTCAATGCTTGTCTTTCTATCTTTGTTGTAATAATATTTTAACTTTACCAAATAATCAAGCTACATAAAATAAACGTAATTTAACCGATAATTAAAAACAATTGGAGTGGTTGCCCAATGGTTGATACCTTGTATTCCGTGCATAAAATAAACGTAATTTAACCATTACACGAACCTAAGATTCCAAACCATGGCATCTCTACCTCCTCCTCTGTGCCACCAATTTTCTTCTTCCTCACTGGATTGCGAAGCTCTACCATCAAAAAGCAATCGGGTTGAGAGTGGTTTTTTAAATTGAACAATAGGCCAAGAAAACATTTGATGGCGATTCTCCAATTCTGAAAGGAAAGTGAAAAGTGGTGATCGATCTAATCACGCCATGGTTTCCAAATGCGTCAAAACTCGAGTATAGAATTGGCCGGTTCAACCGGTTGGCCCGTCAACTGGACCTTGGTCCGGTTCGGTTTCATCTAAAAACCGCTCTTTTTACAGAACCGGTCTCTAAATTAATAACCATCCCACTAAACCGGTCGAACCGCCGATCCGTGGGAACCGGAACTTGGTTGGTCGACCCGGACCGGGAAATTTAAACTATTTGTGCATGCTACTGCCAAAGAGGCGCACACATCATGACGTCAGTGAGCAGATTTAGTGGTGGACCCCTGCCTGCTCATCTCCGTCAATGACTTTCTAGGCTTTTTTAGAGGCTTTCTCAGCACTTTACAGGAAGAAAAGGTTTGGGTGGATTTTGTCTCCCACAGATGTGGGATTGGGAAAAACATGTTAGAACTGCATATGTAGCACCATAGCGTTAAATTGTTGAACTTTCTATACACTTATTTTTTCTATATGCTTATTTTCCTAAATTATATATTTCTAATATATTTTTATTATAATTATGACATTACGGTTCGATTCTTGTTCGACCGCAGTTGAACCGGTGACCCATTCGCCCGGTCCCTTTTCCGGTTCTCCCTCCGGTCTGGGTTTTAAAACATTGTATTTCCCTACTGGTTTCCCAGTCTTGAAAGAACCCTTTATATGGGTTTTGGCCATCACCTATTTGGGCTAGGGTTTTGCAAAAGAGAAGAAGGAGATTACGGGGCTCTACTGTCCTCTTGGGTCGGCGGACTCTATCAACCCCAATCCACAGTCCACACAATCCAAAAGTCTCTTCTACGGAAGAATTTTATTTTTAATTTGGACCATTGATTGTCAAAATGGACATTGCTAGATAGGATTGGCAGGCCCTGCCGACCCATGAGAACAGTAGGACTCCTGAGTTCTTATTCAATTCTCATCAAGCGTCACCATGAGTTGTCTTAAACTTCTTCGTCGCCACAGTGGAACCCTTACTCTTAGTCAGTTAATCTTAGGTCCCACAATAATGTGTAATGGTTGAGGGGACTAGATCAGAGCACCACGCGTGGTGGTGTCCAGAAGACATTGAATAATTTTTCCAATATGGGTTTTCAATTTTCTTCTCTTTGACTAATAATTTGATTTCTTTTTTAATTGCATAACATTTACAATGTCTCACACTACACATGTCTCAAAAACATACAAATTAAATAATATGGGTCTTAAAACTTTCGAATTATAAAAATGGAGGTTGGCCTAAAATCTCTAAAATTTACAAAAGAATAATTTCTCCAAAAATCTCTATATCAAATAATCATTGTACTGGTTGCCATAAATCTATTTGAGCCAGAAAATAAACCAAAAATATGCAATTCAACGTAATAATTTCTAAGAAATAAATGGAATAAATGTAATCAAATATATAAATTGATTAATCATACAGGATCAAGGCACCCAATTTTCTTGGAAGACAAACGAGGCGTGTACCTTCTTATTTTTTTTATCAGAACAATAATAATATCATTCATATTTGAGGTAATTAAATAATCATCTTATTTTTGAACTCAACATAAGTTTTCATCCCGCACACTTTTTGGGGTTATGTTTTTATCATCCTTAGATGTGATTTACCATTCTTACCCTTACTTTAACATGAATATTACAAAACATATTTATTACATAATTTTTGGGGATTTGATTTTGGGACTATCGAAAATCATAGATTAATTAAGATTGTGGGGTTTTTCAAAATGAGTGGTGATGAGAGTATTTCCTAAAATAAAGGAGAATCTGTAAATTCAAATTTGAGGGACATGAGATTTGTTCCCAAATATAACTCATTTAAAGAATAGTACCAAAAATCTTGTATTTTTAGAAAAAGTGTGGGAATTCAAATTTGTGGGAGTAATCACAGTTCATAAATTTTGGAATAGAAGATGGTTGGACAATTATCTGCTATTATATATATATATATATATATATATATATATATATATATATATATATATATATATATATATATATATATATATATAATGGAACCGGACTAGTGAGGGTTCCCTCACAAATAAAATGCGGGAGAATGCTTCTGGCCGTTGGATCGCGCACAGCCATCAACGGCTGAGATTAAAAAAGGCACACGCGGGTCAGATGGCCGGGTTAAAACATTTCGCGGGTCAGGATCCGGGTTTAAACCCCCATCCGGATCCTGACCCCTCATTTCACGAGTTCATCAGAGAGAGAAGAGAGAGAGAGAGAGAGAGAGAGAGAGAGAGAGAGCAAACAAGCGATTTGAAAAACCTCAGCGCGAAATCGATCGAGCTCGAGCCAAACAAGTCCAGATCTTGACGAAATCGAAGGTATTCACCTCTTGTCTCTCTTCCATCGTCGATTCTAATCGTTTTCCCCATTGTTGAAGTCGATTTTTGATTGTTTAGGGTTTCCACGAACAGGTCTGTCGAGCAAGGAGAACGAAACCAGTTTAGATCTTAACGAATGTGAATCTCTCTTCTCTCTCTTCCCTCGATCTTCTCTCTTCGTTAATCAACTCGAAATCTGAAATGGATTTTTCAAATTTTAGGGTTTTCCAACCAACAGAAATTGAGATCTCGTTCCAGGTCGACCTCGAAGAAGGTTCTGCTCTCTCTCTCTCTCTCTCTCTCTCTCTCTCTCTCTCTCTCTCTCTCACTTCGTGGTTATATCCCTTCAATAGCTTGATTTACCCTGTGACTTTTGTCTTGGTTATGCATTTATCCGGTATTTTAGAAGCTGAGACTGCACTGTTAAGTACTGAAACTTCCTGGAATTGAAGCTTCGTTCATGGCTGAAAGTGTTGTTCTTGTCGTGTAAAATGACCTTACGCTGCTGTAATTAGCTGTTAAGTGTTGATACGTGCTAGGAATACATTCTTGAATGTCAAAAACTGAATTTTAGGTGGAAGAAAATGGTTTTCAATGGTGTAATAAGAATCTATGATTGCACCTTCTTCAGATTTGGTCATGAACTCATGAACTCTATTGCATTATTGGCCATGATCAATGGTTAATTTGATTGGAACGCGGTATTTTGTAGTTCAATTGACCTTTTGGAACACCTTGAGTTTAGGTGAAATCTACGATTGCTATGTGTGAGCTGCCAGCAAATGAGAAGGTCTTTACATGTCGTAATTACGTGAAGTTCACATGCTTTACATTAGCTAGAATAATCAATCGAGATGGACATTTTTCAAATTGCACACTTACTGGCGTTAACGGCATGAGGTTAATTCCTTTTTGGTTTCGGCAATGGATGAGGTATTGACACTATTCAAACTTATTAGTCTTTGCTGACATTCTCTCCTACTAACTGCAGGTGGATAAAGCTCTTATGCAGCTAGGTGGTCCAAAAGCCTATTTTATGCACTGCTTGGAACCGTATGCACGCACAGAATGCAGTGATGCTACATGTCCTCGGCCTATGATCGCCTATTCCTGGCATATAACATCTAGAGGGAGCTGGATTTTTAGAATGCAGCCATCTTTTGCTTGTTTTTTTTTTTTTTTGATATTCATGCTTTTGATCCTTGAGACTTGAGAGTGTTAGAACTTGGGCAACTTTAGTTTGTAATCTGTTTTTCATTTTTTGTTTGATACCAGGGTAGTGACAGTAGGCTAGAAAGCTTGGTGCTTTGTCCTTACATATTTGAGTTGCTTTTTGTCGATATAGTGGTCGAATTAGAATTGGCTTTTGTAATTGGTATTGGAATTGGATTTTTTTCAATCACTGTTGCTATTTTATTTTTTTGTTCTACTGATGTTATAGGAGCATTACATGTAAGAGGTGCTATTAAGCACCTCATTGTGTTTGTATCTGTGTTCCCACCATTGTGTCTGAGTCCAGTCCCCATCGTGTCTGCTTGGAGCATTACATGTAAGAGGTGCTTTGCCCCTTAACCTTCTGTTTCATGCCTTCTCTGCTTGGAGCATTGTAGTCTAATGACACTTCATTGATTTATTGCACATCCAATGGCATTCAAAGCTGAGATTGGGTTTTGGAATATCAGCCATGAACAGGTAGAAACCACAATCCAATGGGAGTGGCCAACCACCATTGCTTCTAATTTCAAGTCATTGCAAGTGTATTTGGTTTGTTCGAGTTCTTGTAAGCTCCGTTTTTGCAAAATATCAGGTTTGTGTGAGGTTACGCTTCACTAGATGTGCGTCTTTCCACTTATCCTTTTGTCCTTGACTCATGCAAGGAAGATATCGTTTCAGTTTTCCGGCAACCAAACTGTATTTCTTCAAACCAATAAAATGGCTAAAGCCTTAAGTAGAACTTGCTGCAGCATTTTTCCCAGTTACACAAGCCTCGTTCTTCAGACTCGTCGGTAAAATAAAATTACGAAAACAAAAATTATCAACAACTCAAGAGATGATAAGCAATTAAAGGCAATCACCAATTATGAATTTCAGCAAGTAGAATAAACTTCTGAGGTACAATAATCGTGGCTAAAAGTAACCTAGCTAACAATTGATCTTTTGAACCAAAGTGGTCCAAATGTACTTAGAATGATAGGATTGAAGGTTGTAAAAAAAATGTACAACACCCTTTCGCCCCATCTTTAATTAATCCATCCAAACTTTCACAATACATGATCAAACTACCATCAACCAAGTACATTCATCTCTCAATAAAAGTACATTCATCTCTCAATACAACATTAAAAAAGCAAAATATTCTAAACTTGAAGCCAAAGTTGCTTTCTAGTGAATTTCTTCATTGATCTCGGCTTGTTCATTAGACCTCTGCACCTCTGTGACATTCGTAATCTTCATTGCTCTCAAAACCATGTGTCTTTTCCAGTGAGCCACAAAATTCGTAGCTCTGTAAGTATGCTTGTAAGTAAATGCAAGAAACAAGTAGCTGTGTTATGATATGAACCATCAGTAACTCAATTACTTACAGGAGTAAGAACAAAAGAAAGCAAGAAACAAGGTTAAGAGACACGTTACCACTTAATATTTCAAAATAATCGAGACTCGAGTCATGTGACCACACAAGAATAAGAACAAAAGAAAGCAGGAGACAGTAAAAAAAATGATCTAAAAACTACATATCACAGTAAAAAGGGAGAGCTAATTTTCCTGCTTTCGTATAAGGCATATCTCATGGGAATTCTAAACATAAAACTAACAAACAGAAGCAGCAAATGGAAGAATGAAAAGGTTTGCTCATCACCCACAGCCAGCAAACAACATTAAGAGACAGAGACAAATTTTCCTTAACAAGTGTCCTACCTAACGTCATTACCAAGCCAATACTTCATTTCTTCATTCTTTTCCTTCAAATCTTTGTTATGAAGAATGTGTCTCCTCCAACATTACTTCATTTCTGTTCTTCAAGGACAAAGTCCTAAAGCAGGCAGGATAAGCATAGGCTTAATGTGGGGGAATCTACCCCAAACAGAATGGGTAACGAAATGGGATATAACTTAACATAGATGTTAGACCTCCTACTAACATCCGTGCTACCAGAGAGCAAAGCAGGCAGGATAAGCATAAATAGCAAAAACTCAGAGAACAGAGAGAAACATTTTCACTAAGTGGTAGAGAACAGAGATAATGTAGATCGAAGGCTAGGGTTTACATATACGAACATCCATGCTAACTTTCGAAATCCAAATATCGAAATAAAAAATTAGGGTTTCAAAAATTCAAATTTGAAAAACTTTCGAAACCCTAAAATTTGAAAAAAACAACAAATCGATATAGGATCAAACAAACACGATATACCTTTGATGTACCTCTTCTTCCTCTTCTGGAAACCCTAAACATCGAAAAAAAATGGTCAAAAATCAATTTCGTCTGTAACCCTAACTCGAATTTAGGGTTTGAAGACCACGAACTGAGAGAGAGAGAGAGAGAGAGAGAGAGAGAGAGAGAGAGTCACCTTCGAGTAGATCGATTTTGAACGCGATCTCGATTTCTGTTCGCGGAAACCCTAGAATTTGAAAAATGAACTTCCAAAAACGAGTTCGAAATAGAGAGAGAGAGAGAGAGAGAGAGAGAGAGAGAGAGAGAGAGAGAGAGAGAGAGAGAGAGAGAGAGAGAGAGAGAGAGAGATTCACCTTCGCTGGAGCTCGATCGATCGATGGAGGTCGTCTGGTTTTTGAAATCGTCGAAATCGCAATGTTCTCTCTCTCTCTCTTCACTCTCTGGTTCGACGAATGAAATGAGGGGGTCAGGATCCAAATGGGGGTTTAAACCCGAATCCTGACCCGCGTGACCCGGAGCGACCCGCGTGTGGACTTATTTAATCTCAGCCGTTCATCCATCGTAGCAATCCAACGGCCACCAGGGGTTGTCCCGCAAATTTTTTGTCCCGCAACTTGTTTGGCTCGAGCTCGATCGATTTCGCGCTGAGGTTTTTCAAATCGCTTGTTTGCTCTCTCTCTCTCTCTTCTCTCTCTGACGAACTCGTGAAATGAGGGGTCAGGATCCGGATGGGGGTTTAAACCCGGATCCTAACCCGCGAAATGTTTTAACCCGGCCATCTGTCCCGCGTGTGCCTTTTTTAATCTCAGCCGTTGATGGCTGTGCGCGATCCAACGGCCAGAAGCATTCTCCCGCATTTTATTTGTGAGGGAACCCTCACTAGATCCGGTTCCTATATATATATAGGGGGCGGTTCCGTTGACACAACGAATAACACTACATTTGACACAAATTTTTTTTTGTGAACCCCACGCGAATGATCGGAACCGTTCAATTTATTTAAAATATGTTTTTAAGATTACCTGTAAAAAATCAACTCATTTGAATATCGATAAGGGTTTGATCAGTTTATTTACTTGATTCCTGTCAGATTTTACAGGATAAATTTGAATGAATCGATCAAGCCTTTACCGATATCCAAATGAGTTGATTTTTTACTGGTAGTCTTAAAAACAAATTTTAAACAGCTTGAACAGGTCTGATTGTAAGCGTGGGGCTCCGATGAAAGCATAGGGCCAATCCAAAATTTGGCAATAGAATATCCCAAAAGAAAACCAGCTCAACCAGAGAAAGCACAGATGAAATCATCGATCAAACACCCCCGAAACAACCCAATCAGTTTTTTCTTTAAATCTTGCAGTAGAGAACTTGAAATCAAAATTTGGACTTGAATGATATTTTTCTTTATCGGTAAATAACATTGGACTCTCATATGCTTCTCATATGAGCAAAAAGAATTGAAATAGGTCCATGCATAGTACGTCCTTTTTATATCACGGGTTCATGCTATTAACTTATGAGAGTCCATTGTTATTTACGGTAAGTGGACTCCAAGTAGGACCAAAAACCTGTTGACTTATGCCTCTTGGCACTCTCATATGCCTTTTCACCAGAGGACTCTGAGATTAGGTTTTAAGTCTTTTATTTTTTTTTTTTCATTGCGTATCTCATTAGAAAAATGTAGATAAACTTTAGGTTCAATGACACAACTGAAGATAAACATTGATATTTGAAACTTGAACTGGTTATTACCTCTCTTGTTTTGTTTATTATATTTTTGGGTATAATTTCTTGGGAAGTAGAAAAACTTAGCCAATGAATAAGTGTCCTTGTCGCAACCATAGGCCTCTCCATTCTGCAATACTATATTAGATTATATATTCGGATACCACACAAAAATACAGAAATATCGGTAACCACCAGATCAAGAAACCCAATTATTCCATCGAGTTCCAAACTCCAAAATAAGACTTTTCGATCGAACTCTTAACAATGTTTTATTGAGCTGAATTTTTGCATGATCTCTTAACAAAAGGAGAATTTTATAAAAACCGAACTCGTGATTAAAAAATCGGACAAAAACCGTCCAAATATGGGTGGATGGGTTGGGTTAACTATCGATTTTGGGTTGAGTTTTTTTTTTCTTTTGTCATACATTATTCCTAATCTAATACATGGGGGAGAGGGGAATGAGACTCGATCCCAGAATACATTGTGGCAGATCTAAGAACTCTACCGCATGAGACTCGATCCCCCTTGCATTTTGGCTTGAGTTTGCATTCCCTAGGAATTGAGAGTTGAGGAAGTAACCAAGTTGAATAGTGCAGGGGCTTAGAAGTTAATTTATCTCAATTCTGATAACAAAGAATCCTCATCGTATATATAAGTTTGGAGTTTCCTTTGGCGCGAGAAAAAAACCCTAGCAGCACTGCAATGTCGTCTAGCGGAAATTATTCTAGGAAGAGAAACGAGCCAAGCAGAAGAAGTGAAAGGATCAAGAAAAAATGGAAATCAGGAACCCAATTCCCCCACATTCCAGAAGAGATCCTTGTTACCATCCTCTCAAAATTGCCAATTAAATCTCTTCTTCGATTCAAGTGCGTTTCCAAGCCTTGGCAGTCTTTAATTTCCAATAAAAAATTCAATCTTTCATCTCCAAAACAGCAGGTAATCGCTATGTCTAAATACTACGCTTGTTCCCTCCACTTGATAAATGATGAAGCTTCGTCAGTGGAGGTACCAAAACCTAAACAATTGAAGGTGAGGGGTAGAAATTTAAAAATGGAGTTGGCAATACGGGGTTCGTGTAATGGTTTGGTGCTTTTAAGTAACAGTGTGGACTTGTTCTTGTGGAATCCATCAACAAGATGTTGCAAAAGAGTTCTCTCGCACAAGCACTTGACGACATTTGATCGCTATCACAATGCTTCTGGGCTTTGTTATGACTCATTCACTGATGATTACAAGGTAGTAATGGAGTGGTTGGGATGGAGTCGAGAACGTGATGACAATATGGTCATGGTTGGGAGTTTTAGGAATAAAACTTGGACTGAGGTTCGCTTTCCATATGATAAGCGACGCGTAAAGTCAGGGCCTATTGTGAATGAACGCTTGCATTGGTTGGTTACTAATAGTACTAGTAGTAGTATCGATGAAACGAACTTCTTTGGTTGTGGGTTTTGAGTTGCGTACCAATAAATTTCGGAAGGTGCCAATCCCACAAGGTAAGAAAGAAAAACCCGTACTTTGTTTGGGTGCTTTGGATGGATCTTTGGCTCTCTGGACAGACCGTAGAAGTGGATCTGAGGTTGAGGTATTCTTAATGAAGAAATATGGTGACCAAGCATCATGGACAAGCTTGTTCGTTATATCTACTGTGGAGCATTTGTTTGGCTGGCGCATCTGGGTGCCATTGTGTTTTACAAAGAATGGTGAAGTGATACTGCAATCGGAAATGCCACATACAGGGAGAATTTCAGTGTACAATCCGGAATTTAATTCTTTCCAGCATATTCAAATTGCTGCTAACAACATGGGGGTGAGGTGTCAAAAGCACCATTATTTCTTGTTGCCCAACGCTGCTACATTTATTGAAAGTCTCGTTTCACCCCCGAATAACAACTGGGAAGAGGAAGAGGAGTACACGGAAATTTTTCTTTCAGGGGTGACGAAAAAGTGGAAGCGCGAGCCAGGAGATGTAGCTTTTAAGGTAATCGATTTTTAATTAGTCAGAGCACGTCCTATGTTCACTAGAATCTTGAAAAATATGAAGGACTAAGATTTTGATTGGAAATTGACATTGTAAAATTGGGGGAAAAAGTCCCTGATCTAGGCAATGGTTTTATCGAAGTTCTAATTGTTTTTATGCTTCTCTTTCTTAACTAAAATTGGGATATTATATCCTGAAATGGAATGAGTTGTTTTTCTCTTAATGTAACTTTTTTGGCGATCAACATATGAGATTGTGAATGCAAGCTATTGGACTATGCCACCATGGGGAGTTCAATCCTTCTTTTATGGCTGAAAGTATTTTGGTGTTTCACTTGAGATTTTGTTTTGTAAGTAGTTTGCTTGGTTTTGGCCTTTGAAACCTGCCTTGTTTCAAGTAGAGGTTTGTCCTTCATGTAGTAGCCTGCTTCTATGATTGTCTATCGAGTAGAGGTTTGAGTTCCGCTTCACACCATAGACAACGAAGCCTCTTTCGAACAGTTTCTGTCTTCCCAGTTCGTGGGTATTTTCACATTGTTTCTATCGTTTAGAGTTTGGTTGATGATTTTTCTTCTTGTTTTACGAAGTAGTGTGAGATCAATAGGGTGGAGTACCATCTGGCTAGGTTGAGATGGTGGTTTTTGGAGCACAAGGTAATTTCCACCTCTGTTGACATTAGAAGCAGATTTTTAGTTAGAATCCACAAAAGAAGGTCATCTCTACAGTCGTCTTTTTTGTGGTTTTGGTTGATTTTGCTTAATCTGGTAAGAGTTTTCAATATGCTTCAGTTTAGGCTTGATTCGAATGGTTAAAATGCATGATATTAAATATGTTGAAGTCTGGAAGACCAAAAATATGAGAACATCAATATGAAAAGAACATCTGTAAAAGAATTACTACGTAGGAGTCGATCTTTCCTCAGCTAAGATAATTTTGTACACCCTTTCATGTTTTAGTAAAGCTTCGGGCTTGTCTGTTATTTTTCGGAAGTCGAATCTTATTTTTTCCCCTTACATCACTTTTGAAGCCAGAACAGAACAGAAACAGATTTCTGGTTTTCCAACATGATAGAGCAGATAAAAACATGAGTCAATGGCCTTTGTTTGGGACAAAATCCCTTTGAGAGTCAAGGATGGAAAATGTGTTACCAAATACTTAATTCCCCATAGTCCCTCGGTTCTGGGATGATGGATGGATCCGTATGGTCCCTCGGTTCTGAGATTAGGTTCGTGAACTAACATTGTGATCATGGTTGAAGGTTTAACCAAAGAAAAGTTAAACAAACTGATAAGAAAACAAGAAGATGAATGAAAACTAAAAGCGCATAACCAAAACTCCGTCGGTACGAGTATATGGAAGTAAAGAAGAAAGATAATGTCATTGGTGCACAAAATGTTTTATGAGGCTATATCCACTGCATTCGGAGAAAGGTTTAAAGCAGAGTACTGCATCTCTTCACCTGTCAAGGCTCTTCGTGCTTGTCATCAGGGAAGCGCTATAATTTCACATGTAAACGAGTACAACAACAACAATAATAATAGAACTCATTTAGTCTCTAATTATTGGGGGCATAGGCGGGAGATAATTCGAGACAGGCCTAACTTTTGGCAATATGTACAAAGTGGCTGCTATTAGAATACTACTGAAATAGTGGCCCACCTAATTACCTAAACCCCCAAGAATCGAGGAACTACAAAGATGTTTTGCTGCTAAGTGCAGGGTTTTGCACTGTCCTTTAAAATTAAGTTGCGCCTTCATCTAACAACAATTGTTTTTAGATGAGTTAGTTAACACTTGATCCAACAAAAGATGAATGAATGCGAAATCTCGAAATTCGGCAATGGAGGAAGGTACTGAGTGATTAGTATTCTATCCGTATCTCCCAAACACTACTCCTATTACAAAATATATTCTACACATTTCTCACAATCACTCTACTATATCCAAAATATATCCTTACAATAATTCAAAAAACTAAAAATCAAAAAAGTGGAAAATGGCCTCCCAAACACCCTCATTGTCCTGATTAACTTTTGACGAAATTGCCCCTGTCTACCTCTTTGTTTCTCATCACATCACATGTAAATGCTTCTGTCTACCTTATTTTCTCATCACTGGATTGTGTGGTTACCAATTGGCCAATAAAAAAGGACCTACAAAAATGTTTTGCTGCAGAATTATGCCCCCTATCAAGCGTTGAGCGTCTCTCTTTCCTTTAGCTAGGCGAGCATTAAGCTAGAGGCCCTTCAGTTTTCTAAGGACTATTCCATCTATGTGATATAGGTTTTTCTTCCTGTAACAAGTTGTCCTTTACTTGTTGGCCTTTAGTCAGCCTTTAAATGAGACTTTCACTGTCTTCATGAGGGTTGGCCCTACTTAATAAGTCTCAATAAGAAGCTCCCTCCTAGCTAGTAGAAATAAGCTATGAAAGCATGGGAGCAATTATATATTTCTAGATGGAAACCTTGTATGTGAATAGAAATCCAATCTGGTTATAGCTAAACTCCTTCTGTCTATCCCTCTCTTTCCTGCCTTAGGATTAATTCCCTCTTTCAAAAAAAGAAATGGATTCTTAGGAGAAAGAATTTGTTGAATTTCTATAGGCAAATTTTTTGATCGTTTGTATAATTCCAATGCCTGGATGTTTTTGACGTTACAATAAACCAATAAGGGATTGAATTGATTGTACATAATGTGAAAATGGGAAAAGACTAAGGAGTTGCGAGTATGGAAAACAAATTACTTCTAATACAGGTGGTGGAAATATAGCAATGTGCAAAATGAGCAGCTGTGTGTTCAAAAGCTATATGACCACAAAAGCATGTTGTGCTTCCTGGTATTATCCTGTAACTTTTCTATTTCCTTTTCCGTACAAATCTCTTCTTTCTAACTTGCTTTTGGAATTTTGTGGATCACCAGTTGGCCAAAAAAAAAAAGGAAAAAGGAGGGCTAGGGGTCTCAAAATGGTGTTGGACTGCGGAAAAAACATCAATAGGAAAAGGGGCAACAAGCAAAAAAATTACAGTGACATTGGTTCTCTAAATGTTTTATGAACATAGACACATATAGAAGAAATCGCAACATAGGGTAATTGGCTTGAGACTCATAAGTCATAAGCACGAACAAAAAAAGAGAGGAAGAAACTATACAAATTGCTTGGTTTCAAGGCTGAACGAAACCCAACCAAACCACCAATTCTTGTGTCCTACCTAACCTTCCAATGCGCTTCCAATAAGGTAATATTCCTTTGAGTTACTAAATTACCGCGTTTGATGTCGAAAGTAAAAAATTCCAAACACAAAACTATAGTACTCGCCGAATTTGAAGACCTATTGGTTCCATGGTCTTAGATTTTGATTTTTGAATCATTGGAAGATTCCCCCAAATTTCCAATCCCTTCATATTCAGATGACTTGGGCATGCAAGACTGTGATTCAAAATATGTTAAAAAACGTGACACATAATCTTCTAACACTGACCCAGAGCTCTAGCTCACAGGTTTGTGAGTGGGTACTTGGAGGTTAGCGTATGAGGTCTGAGGTTCAAGTCGATGGAATGACGTTGAACGGCCAGAGTAATCTAATTCTATTAATAACATCCTAACATCCTATCATCTGGTAAAATAAAAAAAATAAAGTCTTCTAATGCCGTTCCTATTCCTAGATTGGAAATTGGCTTGAGACTTGAGAAAACTACGTAGTTCCGGTGAATCGTACTATGGACCATACAAATGGAGCTTGTGTAAAACACCTGAATTAAGCTAGTGAAAAAGTCCATTTTCATGTAGTGAGAGTACATGTTTTAAAAATAAAGATCAATGTTGGGTTTGGCCCAACTTTATATTTTATGTTTTTTTAATAAGTTTTAAGTTTTGTGTTAAAATGTTGTGATTTATTGATTAGTCTGGACAAAAGAAATTTCAAAAGTACGAAATTAAGTTTTGTTAAAAAATGAATTAAACAAGAAACTAATTTAACACAAATTTTTAGATTATTTTTATCTCAAGTGATCTTTCAGTAAATTTTTTCTAGATTTCTCTTGTTAAGACGAATCAATAATTCCATAAAATTTACTGAAAACCTAACAAGAGTCTATAAAAGTGGATCAAACTTTGACAAGAAGGAATTTGTAGATATAAGAGCTCATGTGGATAGTTGACTAGCCACAAAAAACCACGTAAAGTTGGAACATCAAGGTTGGTGGACCGATAGTAATTCCTACATATAGAAGCAAACACAAGGCAGAACAATGACTTAAATTGTTTGCTTGTAAATCAGAGAAAAAATATTCAGACTGGTGTAGCTTGTAAGATATGCTTTGAGTGGTTGCACAATTAGAGTTCAGAATTAACAGTAACTCAAATTCGGAGCTTCATACGCTGCAGGGAAAAAGTCACCGACTTAATTAGACGTAACAGTCTAACAATTGCGCGAGTGATTTTGAGGACAGGCAGGGATGAGAATCAATAGAAGAACTTATGGAATAACCCGAATTAGTATAAATGTGCAAACAAAAAGATTGATTAATATTCAAACGCACAACCAACTAGTTCAATTGCATAACATGTCCAAATTTAAGTTACCAATATAGGGAATCGTCGCAACAGAAAATTGGATACTATGAAACGGAAAATGTGAAAAGTAGATTGTCAAACAGACCCTAATTATGTTATTGGTGAGTGTCTAATTACCATGTAAACCTTTTGTTATTTTGTCTCCGGAAGACACAATGGGTACACCACTTACGCATACCAAGCTAACTCTTTCAGGGAAGAGTTAGACCCTTTCATGTAGCAAAACTTTCGTGCAAAGAGTTAGGAGTAGCTTGGTGTGCATTCGGTGTGGACTAGTAACTTCCAAATCAAAGGGAATTAAAAAGTCGGCATCATTTTCGGCCAATTAACCGATTTGCGTTTTTTTTACAACTTTATTAAATAAAATGCGTGTTTTTTAACATTATTCTCAGACTACGTGAAGTCGTGGTTAGTAACCACGTTTTCTTGAAAACATTTTTGCTAACACGCTTTCACATTAGGTAAAGACGGATTAATCGAAAAAATTAAGTTAAGCGTGATCCAATTTGAGCCTTTAAAAAACGTGTGTACCAAACACGATTTATAAAAAATACTGAAATTGTGTTTGCAAAATATACTTTGAAAGTGTTGGTATCAAACACGCCTTCTAAAAGCGTGGATAGTAAGCACGCCTTTAGAAGGCGTATTTGGCTAACACACCTTCAGCTGCTGCCAGGCGACCTCCATTCCCATTTCGTCTTCCCCACGTGTTACAGACTGCTCTAAACCCCATCCCTATTTCGAAAAAACCGACAGACCCCAAAAAAACTCACACCAAAACCCCACACAAAATCAAGATCACAAACCCAAATCAAAGCAACAACAATGGAGGACGATTCGAATTACTCTCAACCTTCACTCCCAGACGGAATCCTCCTCGACATCCTCTCACGCCTCCCCATCAAATCCATCCACCGTTGCAAATCCGTTTGCACTCAATTTAACCACTGGATCTCCACACCTCACTTCACCAAACTCCATCACTCTCACTCCTCCACCCTCCACCTCCACCTCCAGCGGCGGCGCGTGGCGGTCCTCGTTTCCCTCGACCCCCCTTCCTCTGTCGCCATTCGCTCCGTCGACACCGAAACCCTATCCGATCACTCCCTCATTCCTTTATCTAACGATTTCAAGTACTCGTATCCCAATACGAGGATATGGAATTCCTGTAATGGGTTGGTCTTAATTAGCATTTCTGGTAAGACTTTCTTTGTCTGGAATCCATCTACTGGGGAAAAAGAACTCGTGCGTTGTAGTCTTAATTTTCCTTATTATAGGTACTTTCTTTTAGGGCTTGGATTCGATAGACTTTCCAATGAGTACAAGGTGATTGGTGGGTGTCAGAAGGTTAGTAGTGGCAATAAGTGTTTGATGCTTGTGTTGGACGGTACGAGGACTAGTAATGAACCGAGAATACGAAAGATTGATGATTTTCCTTTTAGAATTTGCAAGGATACGCCGGGGTTTGAGGTGGGCGGAGATCTTTATTGGATGGTGAATCGCCCATCTGGTGTTCCGGTGATTGTATATTTCGATTTTGGAGCAGAGGTTTTTGTTGAAATGACAAAACAACCAATTTGGGAACCGGGTGTTTTGAAATACGGGTTGGGGGTTTTGAGTGGATCGCTTTGCGTTGCTTGCCATGGGGAAAAGAATGTTGAGGTGTTGGGGTTTAAGAAGTGTGACGGGGTGGAGTCGTGGGTTAGATTGTTTGTGGTTTCTTATGATGCGGGGAGTATGCAGTTTAAGACGTTGATGCCTTTGTGTTTTACGAAGGATGGTGAAGTGGTGATGGAGATAGATAGAAAGAGCCTAGTGGTGTATAATCTTAAAGAGAAAACATATAGGTTGCTGTGTCATCTTCCTCAGGAGAACAAAGAAGAGGGTCGAGAAATACTGCGAAGCAGGCAGGGTATAAGGGTTAGTGGGTTCAATGTGGTGGTGTATGACGAGAGTCTCGTCTCCCCTAATAGTGCCTCCAAGTCAATTGTGAATCTCGGGTCAACGGGTAAGTGAGAGCATCTTATATCATTTGTTCCTTCTCTCTCAGTCATTTGTCGATTCATATGCTAGGTTTTTTGGGGCTTAAGCGATTTATTTTGCTAGTTTTGTTTCCATGGATTGACAATGACTTATTTAGAGATCAAAATAAGTGGCAAAATCTTCGGTGTTACTTGGATCTTCAAAATGTTTATATGACGCTGATATTAATATTACGTGAAAGACCAATTAGGCAGCTTATGTGTTAACTTAGCTACTCGAGTAAATTGTCATCTTTCCTACTAGTTAGAGTGTGAAGACAAATGACCCTTTGGCAATGACATAATGTTGTGTATTGTATCCTTATAGCCTATGTAAATTGGATTGATGGACAAAAGACTTCAATTTGTGTTCTAGATATAGCACATTAATCTGATCTCAGACTTCCTATTCTCTATATGCAACATGGTGGTAACAACGTACTTCTGTGGTCTATCTATGTATACAAGAATGCATACTTGGAGTAAACACAGTCAGTTTCTAGACATGTTCATTAGCTCTTTTTCCCTGTTATATTTGAGTCATGTGAGTCTGGCACTTGGTAACGAGATTGTCTCCCCTATGAAGGACAAGATTTCCAACATGCAGTATCATGATGAGTTCAGAAGTTTTCAATTAGACAGATTGATGGCATAACGCAATTCCATGTTTGGTGTGCAAAGAGTTTATTTCCTCTTTCAGGTGCAAGGGAAAAAGGTTTTTGGTACTAACGCCAAACATTGTATTGGGCTTTTTGTACTAAAGGCAAAGGGTATCAGTGTATCACGTTTCTAAATTTGAGAACTGAGACTTCTTTTACGTTGGTCTGACTGGAAAATCTGTGTTCCGTACTAATTACCCTCTTGTAACCACAAGTACTTTGGGCTTAATGTTTTGAAGTTCGGTTGTTGCCTGGATGGGCCTTGATCAGAGAAGTATTACTACGGAATTGGGTGTGTATATTTAATTTTCTCCATTTGTTTTTCAGCTACGCTTGCTAGTGGTATAGGTGAACGATGGTACTTGTCTTTTTTAGGGAAGGTGTCATGGCTTTTTTAGGGAAGGGTGTCAGAGTGCTACTTCTTTTGTTCACGTGTTATCAAGCATATTGTGGATCATGTGACCCATCCAATCTATCAAAATGAGTCTTGGCTTGGTGTCTGCTTGTTCCCCTCCAGTACAGAAAGAACCACCAAAAAAAAAAAATCGGATATAATCTATGTCTCTCTTGGGGCTTGGTGATCAGATTCTTGAGTAACCTTTCTTTACACTGCTTGGTTTTCTATTGCGTACAAATTTTCCATTGTTGAGTTCTGTTTGGTTATTTATTTTTGCATGAATATGAAATGCGACTTCTGTTATTTTTGTTTCTCTTTTAAAACTGTAATTGATTGTTTTAGCCTTCACTTGATCTCATTCTTATGTGGTTGTGATCTTCCAGTCGAGCAGCAACTTAGTTTGGGGTGAATTCATCTACACAAAGGAGTCCCCAAAATTGGTGGCCATCCATGGATGACAACAATATGGATTCTATAGTGTCAGTTGGAGAGTATTTTCTGCAACGAAATGGGAGATTTCGATGGCGGCAAATAGACAAGAGGAAGACCACCTAGATTAGGCAAACTTAGGCACATTGCCTGTAATTCTGGTCTATTGGTGTCTTTGAATTGCTCTTGAAGCTACTTATCCTGTTTGAGAAATATGTTGAATCATTGCCGTAATAGTGGTTTGTGGATGTATTCTAGACCTCAAATGTAATAGACAGCAGATTAGCTTTTCTGGACTATATGCAGAGTTATTGCTATTAACTGGTAATTTGGCTACAAGCCATGATGCTCGTGTTTCTTTCTAGATGGTCTAATATAAGTGAGCTCTATTTCTTTTAATCCTCTATAATTGGTCTTTGACTGTTGTTCTTAGAAAGGAAAGGCAAGTTTTAATGTGAGATAAATCGTCACATTATCTTAGTGAGGCTCGAGATCAATCGGTCCATTAGGCCGGATGCCAAGAAACGGGACACCTAATTTCACCATCCACTGACTGCTGTGAAACCCATGTTATACTGCAACGTTCAGATAGTTTAGAAGATCAGTGCGTAATTTAGGTTACTACAGATCTGGAATCCATGTTATAGGTCCCGTTCCGCTTAATTTTTTTGGCTTAAAATTTAAGTCAAAAGTCATGTTGTTCCACTAAATTACTACACTTACGAAAAAGAAAGCCAGAAGTTGAGGTGTTCTCAAACTTCCCAAAAAATCCTTGTTTTCACTTAAAAAAACAAAATTGCCCCTCCCACTATTTCCGTCCAAAACCCTAACCTTTTCCCATAACACCGAGTTTTAGAGCCCTTTGCCACATAATTTTCAAGGAGGTGATCGCTAGAACCACCAGCATAGACACAACACGCAAAGAACAATAAACAAAAAACAGAGAGAACACACAACATAGTTACATGGTTACCAAACTGTGTAGTTGAGTACATTTATAACTTGTAGCTGTTACAAACTACATTGCTACGTATACCAAATTCTTGTAACCTAGAGTTTACAATTCTCATCATCCATTCTCTAGTTCTTGGAGGCACTACTCCTGTGCCTAGGCGACCTTCCCGGCAAGTAGAACTCCTAAATCTTTTCACATGGGGAACCAATTGGGGTATGTTGAAAAAGGTGAGTTGTCATTAGAGTATCTCCAATCTTTACTCACGTCCAATGTCATATCTATTTCTCTACTCATTTTGAGTTTTCTCATGTTCTTTACCCAAATTTGGAAATACCTAAATCCATACCAATTTTTGAACAATATTATTTTACCTTTCTTATTATTTAAAAGGGTGCAATTTAACACATTTTTTTGGGGGAAAAAAAGGGTATGCATTGAAGATGACATAGCAAATGAAAATTTTCTACCCTAAATATGGGTAGAACATTGATTGATTGGAGATATTCACCTTTTTAAACCGGCTCTCCTCTGGGAAGGACAAAATCACAAAACCCAATATATTCTACGATGGCTCCTCTGCCTCTCTCCCTCTCTTCGACTGGATATGGAACGGGGTTTGCCTCACTTCCTCATGAGATCATCTTCTTCATATTCTCAAGGCTATCAGTTAAGACTCTGTGCCGTTTCAAATCTGTTTCCAAGCCCTGGCTCGCTTTAATCACTGACCCCGAATTCATCAAATCTCACCTTAATCATCAATCCACCAAAGACAACAAAACCCAAAAGCTAATCCTCACCTCTAGATTTTCTTACGATTTCTACTCGTTAAATACCAAGCACCTGACCCCACCATTGCCAAGCTCAAATTACCCTTTAAGCCGAATGATCGAATTCTGGGTTCGCTTAATGGTATCCCACTCCTACGCACTGGTAAAACCTTACAGCTAGGAAACCCATTACTTAGCAGGTTCCAGAAATTTTCACAACCTCGTGAATACCCAGGTGGGTATGTAATGTATGGAATTGGTTACGACTCTGTTAGTGATGACTACAAGGTGGTTAGGGCTATTAGGCCTTCAAGGAAAAATGTCCCTTGTGATGTTCATGTGTTTTCTTCTAAACATAGGTCATGGGATTGGATTGATGACTTTGGTTACATGTTTTATGTGTGGAGGCCGGGCATGGTTTTGAACGGGCCACCACATTGGGTTGTAGGTCGCTTCGGGTTGGGGATGGGTTCTGTGATTGTTTATTTTGATGCTATAGAGGAGAAATTCAAGGAAATTCCCTCACCGGAAGGTGAGGATATACTTGTTGATTGGAGGGTGAGGTTTTTGGTGGGTGTTTGTGTGTGGTTAAGAAACATCGAGAGGGTTATGCTGATGTTTGGGTAATGAAGGAATATGGCGCGAAAGAATCTTGGACCAAATTGTTTGTTCTACCAAACAATCCTGGAGTGTTCTTTCCCCACCGACAAAAGCCTCTGTGCCATGCAAGTAATGGAGAGGTTCTAATGGTGTGGTATACGGAGAAGTTAGTCTCCTACGATCTGAAGGAAAATAGTTATAAGACGATTGATATTGATCTAGTTAACATGACGTTTGAAACGTCTGGTATGACTATATGTGGAGAGTCTTGTTTCACCTCATGGTCGAATGGGACGAAAAGACAAGCGTAATAGGTGGACAAGGAAAAGGAAGCAAAAGAGGTAATTCAAATAGTTCAATCTGATATTTTCTTCTCTCTATTTTTTTCCTTTGCATTTGTAGTTTGAAACTTTTGTATGTGTCTCTGTCATGTACTTCAGTCTTTGTATCCAATTAACAATAAATCTTGTGGTTAAAACGTTTGATTACTCAAGGAACAATAGGTTGGTTGTTAATTATAAATAGGTAGTACAGTATTTTGATTTCGGAGAAGAGGTGTTTGTCAAGCTGACACAACCATCTTACAACTTTGAGTCGTGTATCGCATTGTTTGTAACATAGATGTGTTGGGTTTTGGAAGGTGTTGTGGGATAGAATCATGGGCTACATTGTTCGTGGTTCCTTCTGACAAGGGGAGCCTGCAGTTAAGACCTCGACATCTTTGTGCTTTACGAATGATAAATGAAGTAATGACTGAGATACACAAAAAGCGATTAGTGGTGTATAATCTTAAAGGGAAAACGGCATAGATTGTTGTCCCATCTTCCTCAGGAAGTCAAAGAAACTTGGTGGGAGACATTGCAAAGTAGGTAGGGTCTGACACTGAATGACAATGGGTTTCCCATGGTGGTGTATGTTGAGACTCTAGTATTCCCTAATAGTGTCACTGGGGTACTGGCAATCGTGAAACTTTCATCTAGGGGTATGTGAGAGCATCTCATCTCCTTTCTCCTTTCTCTTTTAGTCTCTTGCCATGTACATGCTAGGTTTGTTGGCTTAAGTGATGGATGTGCCAGTTTTACCTCCACGGGATTAACTATGGCTTATTTAAGCAAGAAAAGTTATAAGCAAGCATTTAGTGCTAGTATGAGATTGAAATGACCATTTGAGTTTGGGGACAAGGGACTGACCAATTCATCAGATTGTGTGTCATCTTAACGAATCCTCTAATATTTCATCTTCTGATAAGTGATAGCGTTAGAACGAGTGACATCATTGCAGTATATTGTAGTGCTCATCTTTCATATAAGTTTAACTAACTGGCAAAAGGAGTTAAACTAGGTCCTATAATCAGGTTCGGGCTTCATACAGACAAGTAGTTGGAGATTTGGTATATCTTATATGCAATGTAGTTGTAAAACCGTATTCTCTATGCTTCTATATACCTGCACAAGTACAGAGCTCTTGGAGGACAATATTGGTGTTCAGTTTCTCGATTTGTTCATCTAGCTCTCTTTTTCCATGTTTTATTCAATTTCTGCAAGTCCTGTGACACTTTGCTGTGAAATTCTCACCTGTACAAAAACAAAGATTTCCAATACTTATTATCATATTTCACCGAAGGCATTCAGACATCACTCAGTTTCGATCCAGAAAGACAGATTCCCTACTAATTGCCCTCCTGTTTCAACAAACTCATGAATAACCCTGAGATGAAGCATACAGGAGCAAAAGTTAAATGGGATCACGTGTGCTTACCAAAGACTGAGGTGGTTTGGGTTTCAGGAGAATAAAAGATTGGAACAAAGCTACCATGATTAGGCACTTATGGGCATTGTGCAAAAAAGCTGACACTCTATGGGTTAAAGGGGTTCACTCTTATATTATTAAGACTCAATGTATTTGGCACATGGAAGTTCCTGTCGATGCATCTTGGACCATCAGGAAAATTATGAGTATTAGACATATTGCTCAACCTCTTATTCAATACAAAATAGGTAATGGTGAGTCTACTTTCCTTTGGCTCGATAATTGGCACCCTATTGGCCCTTTGTTTTCTATTTTTGGGGAAAGGGTTGTATATAATTTGGGCAGATCCTTGAATGCCAAGGTTTCCTCCATTATTCACTTAGGACAATGGAGATGGCCAAGGGCTAGAAATAGTGTAACTCAAGATATTATTGCTGCTACTCCTTCCACTTTGCTCCCAGATCCTAACATAGAGGATTCTGTCAGGGGCTTCCTCATTCTAGTGGATCTTATACAGTTAGTTCTGCTTGGGATGCAATCAGACACAAGGCTCCTATCCAGAGGTGGCACAAGATTATTTGGTATGGTCCCCATGTTCCGAAATGGTCTTTCATTCTTTGGCTTGTTGTTCAAAATAGGCTCACTACAACTGACAGACTCATTAAAAGAGGCATGAGAGTGGATGATAAGTGCAGATTGTGCTACCTTCAGGTGGAATCCCATACTCATTTGTTTTTTGAATGCCCCTTTTCCTCTTCGATGTGGCAACGTCTAATGGTTATTGATTGGCTTATTTTAAATGCTTCGGGGAAGAGTTTTGCAAATATTATTAGGAGGTGCTCCCTTGCAGCTGCTGTATATGCTATATGGAGGGAGACGAATGAGAGAATTTTTCAAGGACAATACACAGACATGGAGCAAGTTACATTAGACATTGTGAATGATCTTAGAGATTTTTTCAGCTCTCTTAGAATGATAAATCCATCCCAAAAGAATGTAAATCTGTGTAGAAGCTGGGGCATTGCCCATCCTCATACTTCAGCATTATGGTGAATTGTAGAGCTGTGTATAGCCTTTGCTTTTATGTGTGTTGCTTAGTTTTGTAATGGCCTGGGGTATGCCTCTTGGATTTTGTATTCTTTTGTTTGGGCTTTATAAGAATGAATACTTATCAAAAAAAAAAAAACCTCATGAATACGGAATATGACTTCTGTCCTTTCTGTTTTTCTCTCTCAACTGTATGTGATTGTTTTGGCCCTTACTTGAGCTCAATCTCATATGGTTGTGATCTTCCAGACCAGCAGCAACTTACCTCGGTGTCATTTCATCTGCACAAAGGAATCCCATTTCATAATTGGTGGCCATCCATGGATTACAACACTACGGATTCATAGCATCAGTAGGAGAGTTTTTTTGGCAACGAAATGGGAGATTCCGATGGCAGCAAATAAAAGAGAGGAAGATCATCTAGATTAGGCAAACTAGACACATTATCTATGTAGCCCCAACACAAACTCGCGACATGACACAGATACGACACTAACACTCCGACACGCGAATTTCAAAAAAAAAAAATGGAGGATACAACACGTTAGGGATATGTTTTATAAAATATTTATTTATTTAGTTGTATGAATAAAAAGGCTCTAATTGTAAATATTATTGCATACAAAACTTCAATCTTTTCTATCATTGCACGGTGATCGTTGTTAATTGGTCTGTTATCGACATATGATGGTTGTGGTCGTAGTAGTGGTTGGCATGTATGTATTGTATTTCGGTTATGGCTTGCCATAAATTCTGGTGAGAAGAAGATTAGCCATGTTGATCTCATTGTACTTCCTAATAAATATGGAATTTGAATCATTTGATACATATATGACACCCCAAAAGTGTCATATATGTTCTAATCCAAGTGCCCTCAATTTGTTCTAATGGGCTGTTCATAGAAGGAAAGGCAATTTATTGTGTCACAAGAATCTGAAATCAACATTGCTCGATAAGTTCACAAGCCACGTGTTGAGCAGCATGCTGTGCGGTCATTATTGGCGCCACTCCAGCATTGTTCCTGCGATCAGAAATGTCCACCGCGTAGAGCTCGTTGAGTGGTACATGGATACCAAAAATCAACTCGATTGGATATCGTTAAGTGCCTCATCGGAACACATATAACTTGAAAAAATTGGGTTCAATGATTTTCATCCATTGTTTCAAATTTTCAAGTTATATGTGGGCACTTAACGATATCTGATAGAGTTGATTTTGGTGCACTCGACGAGCTCTACGTGGTGGACGTCTCCGATTGTCGGAACGATGCCGGTGCGACGCCGACAACAGCTGCACAGCATGGTGTGCAGCATCTCCCTGGATCCGCTTTTTCTATGGACTTTTTGCAACTTATGGGTGATTATGCGATAACAACAAGGACTACATATTGTTTGTTTCGCTGGCTTTAGAAACTGAAACTAGCCGCCTCGAAAAAATGTGGCAGAAGGCTCCCATATCCGTGCTAGTGTGAATTCTAACTCAATTTCTTTTTAAAACTTTGGATGGTTATTTCTAATTCAAAACTTGAATGGACTGGTCAATCATGTTAAAACTTATTACTTACAAAATGTACGTTTCGGATCATTCATAAAGCACTTGAGGTGAGCTCCAAACATGGAATTGTTACTCTATTGGTACAAACAATCGGTACCATAATTTTTTTCCCTGTGTATTATTAGTTGTTTATACTTAAAATATATAGACTCTAATATGAAATTGAAAAGAAAATAATTTTTGCACTCAACTTTCTTATAAACATATTGCAAATTTTATTTGTATTTTCATTTGAGAATTGAATTGTGTAATTTGGAACACTAAAAGAAACAAAAGTTGGCGTGCATTAATAAAAAGGTGAAGTGGAAAAACATTCACTATTGAAAAGTCAAAAGCCAGAAAATACATATTCCTATTCCTTTTCTCTCTCACCCTATCCCTCTAGACTATTCAGCACCCTGTATGTAAAAAAACTTAACCTGTTTTTTTGGTTTTATCGTTGTCTTTATTAAAAAAAAAATTGCATTTGTTAGTTTTGCGTCAAGATTTTGTGGTTTCTGGATTCCTCTCAACGAGACGAATCTAACAAGCATAAATTTATGGTCAAACCAAATATTTTTTTGACTAAAGCTAAAAATATTTGGATTATTAGATTAATTTTGGTTTTATTAAAAAATTTTTGAGTTTTGACCATAATTTTATACTTGTTAGATTCATCTTGTCAAGAGGAATCCAGAAACCATAAAATTTTGACGCAAAACTAACAAATGCAAAAAAAAAAAAAATTTGAATAAAGACAAAATGAATAATCCAATAATCCGGATTATGGATTATTTGCCAAAAGAGTAGTGTCACAATACTTGTCAAAACTATAACTTTTTTATTAGATCCATACAGAGAGAAGGCGCATTTTGACAATTTTCTAGGGTAATTTTGGACATTTAATGTAATAGGGAACATTGAGGGCTTTTTCATAGTTTATATCTCATTAAAAAGTGTTTCCCGCTCGCACACCTTAATTTCGCGCAATCCCACCCCCTGGCATTATATAGTATCTCACATACATGGATAAAATTAATATTGAGATTATTAATCCCCTATGGTCATTTAAGGAACTAAACGGGCAACTCGGACTTAAGTACAATTAGTCTTATTAGATAACCTACATATGTATATGTATAACAGTTAAGACAAACCAAGAAACTACAAAATAAAAAAATAAAAAAAATCGACGCAATACTAATAGAGTTATTTTTGCTTTTATCCCTTAAACTATCACCATTTTGTCTACTTAGTCCCTAAACTATCTAAAACATGAATACCACCCTTCAACTATCAAAATCCATTTTATTAAGTCCAACAACTGACACCGTTAAGTCTTGTGGACGGAAAATGTATCACGTGCGCATAACGTGCGATCTCCTCTCCAAATAAAAGGGTAAAATAGCCATTTCAACCCATAGATTGGCGCCAACACCATAAATTTTTTCCTGGTTTTCCCTCCAATGTGTGTCAGCATGTGAGAACAATGCACCTAAAAAACAGAGTTCATCTCTCTCTCTCTCTCTCTCTCTCTCCCCCCAGTAGCACAAAAAAAAAAAGAGTTTATCCACTGTCTCCACAAAAAAAAAAAAAAAAGGGGTTCCTCCACTCTTTCCTCCACCAAAAAAACAGAGGGTGCTAACAATACAAACTTTTCATTTCAGCAACAAACATTACAGTGTTTCAGCATTTCCAGCACTACCAATAGCTCATTTTAGCATAAACATTACAGCATTTCCAATACTTGAGTTCCCTGGATTACAAAAAGTAGTTACGGATCCAAACAACAAAAAGATTACATCACTATTAGTAGCTCATTTCAGCATTTCCAGTAGCTCATTTCAACATAAACATTAAACATTATAGCATTTCCAATACTTGAGTTCACTGGATTACAAAAAGTAGTTACGGATCCAAACAACAAAAAGATTACAGCACTATTAGTAGCTCATTTCAGCATTTCCAGTAGCTCATTTCAACATAAACATTAAACATTATAGCATTTCCAATACTAAAAGATTTAGGCACATGCAAACTATAAACAAACATAAACCGCAAACAGAAATCGAAAAAAATGGATTTTATTTACTTACAATGTGGGATTTCGTCATTCCCGTGCGTTGAGTCATCCATCTTGAAATAAAGCACCAATATTCTTGTCTTCCTTTTGATTCAACCTTGATATTTCCAAATCTCTTGCCTTCGATCCCTTCGATTTTTGTTTCAGATTCAAAACCCTAACTCTGATGAAGGAGAGGAGTGAGAGACATGAGAGTCAATTAAGTGTAGAGAAAGAGAGAGTGGGAGGAGGAATGACGTTGAGGGTGGGTTTTATTTCCTATACGTGTGAAGTGCCGATTATGCCCATGTGTTTGGGATTTAATAGCACGTGGCACGCACGTGATAATTTTTCCGTCCAAAATTTTTGACGGTGTGAGTTGTTGGACTTAATAAAATGGATTTTGATAGTTGAAGGGTGGTATTCATGTTTTAGATAGTTTAGGGACTAAGTAGACAAAATGGTGATAGTTTAAGGGATAGAAGCAAAAATAACTCATACTAATAAATGAATTTTTTTTTAATAAAAACAAAAAAATTAATCAAAACTGGTTTATTTAGCCAAAGCATCTCTAAGCCAAAAAATTGTTGCACAGGGAAAACAGGAGACCAAAAATTAACCATCTCTATCTCTCACTCGAAATCGATGGAAAACGACCACGCAATGAAGAGGGTTCTCCCGCCCAATCTTCCTTATGAGATCGTCTTCGACATCCTCTCAAGACTGCCCGTCAAGTCTCTTTGCCGTTTCAAATCTGTTTCCAAGCCATGGCTCGCTTTAATCACCGACCCCCAATTCATCCAATCTCACCTCCATCAATCCATGAAATCCGACGTCAACCATAAGGTAATCATCGCTCCTCGGCACTCTAACAGTTCTGAATCTTTCTATTCCCT
The DNA here is from genome assembly GCA_020921065.1 of Vaccinium darrowii. Taxonomy (NCBI): domain Eukaryota; kingdom Viridiplantae; phylum Streptophyta; class Magnoliopsida; order Ericales; family Ericaceae; genus Vaccinium; species Vaccinium darrowii. The sequence continues at coordinate 5,704,788 of CM037151.1, read as the reverse complement.
AGACTACCTAGCGCCCGTCCCCACCGTAGCCGAGCTCGATATGCCCTATAAGTCTGAACATTACTTTGTTGAAATTTGGGGCTCATTCAATGGAGTCTTACTCTTTGAGATTGGCGATGAATTATGTTTATGGAACCCATCAATTAGAAAGTATCAGAAATTTTCACATCCTAATTACCCAGGATGCAACGATGTTATTTGGTATGGGCTTGGTTATGACTCTATTAGTGATGATTTCAAGGTAGTTGCGGCTGTTTGCCCTCCAGGTTGTACCACTCTTGTTGTACATGTGTTCAGTTCTAAACTAAGTTCATGGAAAAGCATTGGAGACTTTGATTACAGTAGTTATCTTGTTGGGAAGGGGACTGTTCTGAATGGGGCACCACATAGGTTATTGAATCGCTGCACCGAGATATATTTCCATATTGTTTGTTTTGATGTTACGGAGGAGAAATTCAAGGAGATACCCAATCCTATTGATGAAGTTGAGTATGATTCTTGTACTTTGGGGGTTTTGGGTGGATGGCTTTGTGTGGTTAACAGCCATCCCGTGAGTCGTTCAGATGTTTGGGTGATGAAGGAATACGGCATTAAAGAATCTTGGACCAAGTTGTTTGTTGTACTAAATGTGCGTGGGGAGTTCTTTTTCGACTTCTTTGACCCGTTGTGTTTCACGAAGGATGGAGAGGTTGTAATCATGTTAAAATCACATCATTCAGCGAAGTTAGTGATCTACAACGCAGATAAACAAACATACCGGAGGATTGGGATCCCCCAGGATTGCAAGAAGTTTAATGTTGCTTTATATGTGGAGAGTCTTGTTTCACCTCATGCGAGGGTGCTAGAAGGCGCTGCTAATCAGATGGAAATGGGAGCAAAAATGGTAATTTAAATTATGAACACATTGCATTCCATATTCTTACTTTATGGATTTATATTTTGAACTTTAAGTTTAGATACTCTTTTCCTAGTTTGTTCTCATTCTCTGTAGTGTATGTACTGCCAAAACAAACTGCAATACTATTTTCTCATTGAGCTTGGTGGTCAGAATCTTGAGCAACTTGCTTCTGTTTTACAGAACTTATGCTTTGTTCACATTGGGTAGTCTTTGAGAGCCTTCAATATTTCCTAAGCTAAGTTTTATGCTTCTTTTTGGGTTGCAGGAAAATATGGAACATATTTTGACTTCATTTTTAGATTGTAATTGTAAATGAATATTTTAGCATGAAGTTTGTCCCAATTAAAACCGGGGTAAATGCTGTGTGTGATCGTGATCACCTTCACTAAATGAGGGTGAACTTTACCCTCGCTCTCACTGGTGAAAAACCAGTGGGGTCACCACAAACTAAACCCATTATTACGAAAAAGGGTACTAATCCTCTTTTTCCACCAATCAAAGTGAGGGTAATGTTCACCCTCATTTAATGAGAGTGAACAAAATCGCACTCGCAAAAGCCCGTATCAACTGGCCAACACCGAATGGATAGGATGCAGGTGGGAGTTGAAAAGCAAGGGCTTCCTGACATCCCTGGTTTCCAGGTGACTACCATCCTTAGGGGTTGAAACTTGTTCTTATATGCTTGTGATCGTAGTCCAACAACAGCCTCAAATCGGTTTGCCCGATCTTCCCCATAAGCTTATCTTCAACATACTCTCAAGACTATCCATCAAGTCTGTCTGCCATATCAAATGGGGGGTAAATGCTTACAAAGAAAATTACCATTCGTAATGTAAAGACAGATCCCCTATCAATTATCATTGTGTATAAACAAACTACAATGAATTGCTAGACCACAAGAAGTGAAGTTTGGTAGATTCATATATGGGCTATGGCGAGCGAAGTTTTAGTCCTTGGTTGCTCTTTTGTTCGGTGTCTGTTATGTCTGTTTATCTGTTTCGTGTCAGATTGCTACTTTTGTCTTTCCATTATCTAGCAAAGTGTTGGTTGTTATCTTCCAATCCATAAAAAATACAGAAAATTGGTCTAAAGGCCAAGTTTGGGGCTTTAAATGGTGTTTAGTCCAGCTTAACTTATTTTAATGCATCCGATACATTGATAGGAAATATTTGAGGGCTCAGGGACAATACTAGACAAAAATACCCTTAATGAATTAGAGTAATAAAGCCGCACGTGGAGGAGGCAAAAAGTTGCGCATCTTTGAAAGTGACTTGTCAAAGGCCAACTTGTATTGCGTTTTCACCCAAGTGACGGGGACTACCCGTCACTTTCAATACCCGCGTCACTTTCAATAAAGGCCATCACGTCTCTCTCTCTCTCTCTCTCTCTCTCTCTCTCTCTCTTCATGCTGGGACATATTGGTTTGAATTTTGGGACTTTCTCTCTCATGTGTGGGACAATTAATTGGGTTCAATTTTCATAGGGTATCCTAGGATTTAGGTTTATGCACTTTCATAGGGCACCCTAGGGTTTAGGCACTTTGGGTGCACTTTCCAATTATAGGGTTTTAGTGGTTTAGGCACTTTCGTGGGTACCCTAGTGTTTTAGGTACTTTCATAGGGTACCCTAGGGTTTAGGTTTAGGGTGCACTTTCCAATTATAGTGTTTTAGTGGTTTAGGCACTTTCTTAGGGTACCCTAGGGTTTTAGGCACTTTCATAGGGTACCATAGAGTTTAGGTTTAGGCACTTTCATTAGGTTTGAGGGTTTAGGCACTTTCATTGGCTAGTGGGGGCATTTTTGGAATGTGTAGGTGATTTGTCCTCTTAGCATTAAAGAAAAAGTTGATGTCCTTATTGAAGTAAAGACTTCTTCACTATGTCCTTCCCAAAAACGGACCCTAAAAAATAATCTTTGGTTGGTGGCTGCTAATTTTTCCTCCAATATATAGAAAGATCGCCCAAAAAGTTGAAATTTATTTCTATGTTTTGCATGTAAGTGGGCAGCGGATCCTCTGTCTTGTTTTCCATGTCCCACTCCTCTGTGCCAACCCCACACAAATGCCACGTGGCTCACTTCTCTCTCCCTTCCAATTCTCTCTAACACTGTTAGTGATGGTAAAACAATTAACCATGAAACTTGGAAGTTGCAAAAATTATGAAGATCACGAACAATTAAATCAGAAAAACAATACCGCCATTAGCAAGATTTGGACAATACCGCGGAGCTAAATCAGTTTGCGCGCAATAATATAATAATATATGAATTCTCTAGTTCGTTAGGGCTAGCAAACAAACTTGAGTTCAAGTCATGCCTAGGACACTTCAGCTTGAGCTCGGCTCTTCAAATTTTCATTTTGCTCAAGTTTGTTTTGGCTCGTTTTGTAAATATTACTTTAAAAAAAAAAAAAAACCAGACGTGCATGTTAATTAAAAAAAAAGGAGTGGAAAATCCATATGCATTATCTAAGAGCATCTCCAGCTCTTACCCAAATTTAAACTCAAATTAAAATTTGAGTAGAGATCACCAAAAACACATCTCCACTCCTTCAGCAAATCTAGAACCAAATTGAGTAAATTTTTTTCTCCAAATCCAGGGAGAGCAAATTATAGAACCAAATTTCAAACGGCCAGTTTTTGGTGGTTTTAGTGGTTGGCGGAGGTGGTTGATAGTGGATAACGGTGGTGATTGACGACGGCTACAAGATCACTTGAACTCTCTCTCTGTGTGTGTGTGTGTGTGTGTGTGTGTGTGTGTGATTATTTTTAGAAACCCTAGCTCCGGCCATGAAAGGCTCCAATCGTCAATGGATCCATCGTGGTTGCCGTGAAAAGCTCATAGGTGGTGGGGGAAACCTGCAATGGTGTGCATGTAAACAAAAATTTCAGAATTTAGATTATGATTTTTCACTATACAACCATGATGCGAAAATTACATTCATATTTAATTTACTAACCTGGATCCATGCTTGATTAGCAAGGTGATAGATCCGGCTGTAATGAAATAGCAAGTTCCTTAGAAGAAATATATATATGTTTCTCTCTCTTTACCCTCAAACTTTACTATTCCAGACTACTCCATCTTTTTTAGATGGGGTAAGTCCAAATTTTTCTGTCATTGGTTGAGAGAGAGGACCTCCTCCTCAAATACTATAAGATACATCTACCCATCATTAATGAATATAGCTAATAATGTTTTGGATCTAAACTTATCTGTTCAATCCAAAACCACCACAACAAACACTGCATGTGGTGTTTGGCTACCTTTAAAAATTTTCAATTTTTGGATGAATCACAAGGGGATTTGCCCCCCTCCTTCAATCTTGGGAGCAACCACTAGAGGACTGTCTTTCTCCTATGCTACTCCTTTTTAAAAAGTTGAGAAGACTGAAACCTTGTTTAAGGTATTTTAATAAGGAATTTTATGGGGATATTCAAAGGAAGGTTCAGCATGCTAGAGAGGATCTACTTTCTATTCAAAACCGCATTTCCAGTTCTTCTGGTGACCCCATCGTTCTGGCATATGGGAGACTTTGCCTTCTAAAATTTAATGAACTAAGTGCAGTAGAAGAAGCTTGGTGTAAGCAGAAATCTAGAGTAAAATGGCTTGAGTTGGGAGACAATAACACAAGATTCTAAAAAGTTGCTAGTCACAAAATGCACAACAAAATTTTATCAATTTGCAATGAGGAAAGCATCAGATTGGAGGATCCTAATGATATTAAGGGAGAATTCTTGAGGTTTTATCGTAATATGTTTGGTACTAAATTTGATCAGAAATGTCAAGGGGAGAGATTGATTGTTAACAACACAGTACCTCCCTCCTTTAAGTCTCGGTTAGTTTCTTCTGTAACTCCCGAAGCAGTTAAAGTGGCCATTTTTTCAATTAATGGGGACAAGTCTCCTCGACCTGATGGGTTCAATGCCAGCTTTTTTCAGAAGAAATGGAGTTTGGTGGGTCAAGAGGTAACTAAAGCTGTACTTCACATTTTTCAATCAGGTTATCTTCTTAAAGATGTCAATACTACTGTTCTTACTTTGATTCCAAAAAACTCTGTGCCCTCAAACTATGAAGGAATTCAGAGCTATTGCTTGTTGTAACGTCCTCTATAAGACTATTACTAAAATACTGGCTAAGAGAATTCAACCTATCTTACCCCTTCTTATCAACAAAGCTCAAGCTGCATTTGTTAAAGGAAGATCTATTTCAAACATTTTGTTGATGCAAGAGTTAGTAAGGAATTATCAATGAAACAGTGGGCAACCAAGGTGTGCTATAAAGATAGACTTAATGAAAGCCTACGATTGAGTGGATTGGAACTTTCTATTCGAAGTTATGACAGCTATGGAGTTCCCTTGTCAGTTTATCACTTGGGTGAGGTCTTGCATCTTTACTGCTATGTACTCGGTTGTAATCAATGGTGAGCTTAAAGGCTTTTCCAAAGGAGAAAAAGGTCTTCGTCAAGGTGATCCAATTTCTCCTTATCTATTTTTGCTAGTTATGGAAGGACTGCATGCTATTTTTTCGAAGGAAAATATCTCAGGGGCACTTTACTTTCCATCCAAAATGTAGTGACCTTTTCATATATTACTTAGCCTTTGCTGATGACTTATTTCTGTTGGCTGGAGCTGACTGCCCTACTCTTGGGATCATTAAGGGGGGCTTGGATGAATTCTATCACTCTTCAGGGCTGAAACCAAATTTGCAGAAAAGTAAAATTTTCTTCTCTGGGGTTAGTAATGAGATGAAGGCCAACATTCTTAGGATTCTTCCAATCCCTGAAGGCTCATTACCTGGTAAGTACCTAGGAGTGCCCCTAATCTCTACAAGGTTGAAGTATGAGGATTGTGTATAGTTTAAAGAACAAACCCATCAAAGGATAACTAGTTGGACAAACAGATCTCTCTTTCTTGGGGGGAGAGCATTGTTAATCTTGTCGGTTCTATTCAGCATGTAGACTCATTGGTGCTCGTTGTTCATCCTTCCTCAAAGAATTATGAAAGAAGTGGAAGCCTTGCTTAGGGCATTCCTTGGTCTGGTCTTAACGTCAAAAGACAGGGACTAAAGTAAAGTGGATGGCTGTTTGCTCCCTAAAATCTGAAGGTGGTTTGGGATTCAAGTCCTTAACAATGTGGAACAAAGCCTCCATGATGAGGCATCTTTGGGCCCTAAGCAAAAAGGAAGAGACTCTATGGGTTCAATGGGTCCACAACTACCTTATTAAAAGCCACAACTTTTGGTACATGTCTATTTCTCATGACTGCTTGTGGACTATAAGAAAGCTGATGAAGTTAAGATATTTGGGGCAATTATTTTTGAAGCACAGAATTGGTAATGGGTAGGCTACTTTCCTTTGGCTAGATAATTGGCACCCTAAAGGCCCTCTCTACAAACTCTATGATGATAGGATTTTATCTCATATGGGCTCCTCCTTTTTTGACAAAGTTAGTTCTGTCATTGAGAATGGCATTTGGTGTTGTCCGAGACCTCACAATAGTATCATTCAACAAATTCAATCCTTTACCCCTGCTTCTCTTATTTCACTTGGGGACCGTGAGGACTTGATAACTTGGTCTATTTCACCGTCTGGCTATTATTCAACCAAACACACTTGGGAAACTTTAAGGAACAAGAGTCCCAAGGTGCAGTGGTCTACTCTTTTTTTATTCTCAAAAAATGTTCCCAAATGGGCGTTTATAGTTTGGGTTGCCTGTCTTCGAAAGCTTGCTGCTAAAGATTGGCTCCTGAGGTGGGGTATGTCTCTTGAGCCTTTATTGTGTTCTTTGTTCACAGCATGAAGAAACTATCAATCATCTCTTCTTCGACTGCCATTACTCTAGACAGATTTGGGAGTCAATTCTAAACAGATTTCAGATTGTAAGAAGTTCTGGAAAGTGGGATGCTGAATTGACTTGGGCTATGGCTTTCTGCAAAGGTAACTCCTTAAGAGTTATGCTTTGCAAAGGAGTTTACTACATTTGGCTTGAGAGAAATTCTAGGGTGTTTTGTGGAAGACCAAAGAGTCATGACAGTATTTTTGCGTGCATAAAGGATAATGTGAGACTTCAAGCCTGCACTTGGAGACTTCTCCCAAACTCAGCAGAGAACCAAAGGCTCTGTCAGTTTCGGAAAATTTCAACTAGGCTTCTGGGCAGTCCACCCTAGGGATCCGGGGTGCTGAAAATCGGCCCCTGAAAATCACCTAAAACGTTGCTTTGGGCGATTACCACTAAGTTCACTTTTGAGAAAATAATTCCCACCCTGTCAAGTTGGTTGTGGTTTTTTTTTTTGTCAAAGTGCTTAAATTCAAAGTGCCTAAACCCAAAGTGTCTAAACTCTCAAACCGTATGAAAGTGAAACCCCCAAACCATATGAAAGTGCCGAAACCCCAAAAATCCCATGAAAGTGCCTAAATTTCTGAAACCCTATGAAAGTGCCTAAACTCTCAAACCATATGAAAGTGCATAAACCTCCAAAATCCCATGAAAGTGCCTAAACTTCTAAAACCCTATGAAACCATATGATACCGTAAGTGCCTAAACCCAAAAAAAATAAAAATTGACCTAGGAATAAGGGGAATTTGCACTTTGACCACCTGTACTTGGCTCGGTTTTCACTTACACCCCTCGTACTTTTTTTTAGGCACTTACACCCCTTACAGAGGTCTCAAATTTTGCTTAGGTTCGGACTTCGACTTTCCCCATCAAATTTTGATGATTCAATATGTTTGAATATTTTTTCGAGGGTAACTAGAAGAAAGAGGCCAAAAAAAAAAAAAAAGACTGCGAAGGGCTTGGATTAAGCAGTTTTTTGTAAAATTGTATATGTTCTGATCAAATGCTTTCCGGTCATTTTTTTTTTTTTTGGCCGATTCCTTGCAGATACCCTTGAAAACACATTCCAAACGCATTGGATCATCGAAATTTGATCGGGAAGGTCGAAGTCCGAACCTAAGCAAAATTCGGGATCTCTGTAAGGGGTGTAAGTGCCTAAAAAAAGTATGAGGGGTGTAAGCGAAAATCGAGCATAGTACAAGGGGTCAAAGTGCAAATTCCCCTAGGAACAATGCACATAGTTGTATCGGTTTTCAAAAAAAAAAAGAAAAAAACTTGACCTAGTGGTAATTAAATTTCAACCTTTGACCAAGTAGGAATTAAGTTTCCAAAAAAGCTCTATCTCTTACTCCTATGTTTCTAGGACTCAAAACGACATAGTTTTTAGTGATTTTTTTATTGTCCCTTTTGGCGCCCAAAACGACGTCGTTTTGCGCAACTTTCAGAGTGTTTTCTAGGGGGATGATCTCCAGCACCCCCAAATCCAGTAGGGACCAACTTGGTATTCAAAATTCGCAAATAAATTTTCTTAGCAAACGCAGCCGAACTTGATACTTCAAAATCTTTGAAGGGATTTACATAACCAACGGAGCCAAACTTCTTATTTTTTTATGGGACATTTACCATCAGGTCACCCTTGGATCCCATAATTACCATCAGGTCAAGCCCAATTCTGAAAAATTTCCATCAACTCCCCAACCCGTATAAAAATGCCTAAATCATAGGGTACCCTATGAAAGTGCCTAAAATCCTAGGGTATCCTATGAAAGTGCCTAAACCACTAAACCCTATAATAGGAAAGTGCACCCTAAACCTAAACTCTAGGGTACCCTACGACTAGGGTACCCTATAAAAGTGCCTAAAATCCTATGGTATCCTACGACTAGGGTACCCCATGAAAGTGCCTAAAATCCTAAGGTACTCTATGAAAGTGCCTAAACCACTAAAACCCTATAATAGGAAAGTGCACCATAAACCTAAACTCTAGGGTACCCCTATGACTAGGGTACCCTACAACTAGGGTACCCTATGAAAGTGCCTAAAATCCTAGGGTACTCTATGAAAGTGCCTAAACCACTAAAACCCTATAATAGGAAAGTGCACCCTAAACCTAAACTCTAGGGTACCCCTATGACTAGGGTACCCTATGAAAGTGTCTAAAATCCTAGGGTACTCTATGAAAGTGCTTAAACCACTAAAATCCTATAATAGGAAAGTGCACCCTAAACCTAAACTCCAAAAAAGGGTGACTTACCTTAGTGGTAATTAAAAAAAATGACTTACCTTATTGGTAATTAGACATCTCTTTTCTAGACCTAGAGGTAATAATCCCTTTTTTTATCCACAATGAAGCCAAAATTGATACTCAAAATTCCGTGAACAAATTCTCATATCAAATGAGCCCAAACTTGATTATAAATTTTTATCGACAATCATGGATGATAATGATGAAAAGAGATCATGAAATCATTGATGAGGGAAGAATATTAGAATTATAGGAGAAATATGGGCAAACTTGCGGTATATATGTACTTCTACTTCCAAATTTCAAATGGCAAACGTGGGGGGTGAGACGTGAGATTTAGGTATAAGAATTAGAATGTGGGTTTCAAGCATTAGTTCGGGATCTAGGGATGCTCCTTTTTCCCCCCTCATTTTCTCCCTTCTTTTCACTTAAACGATGTCGTTTTGCTTATTTTTTTGGTACACTCCCATAGTTTCTATGGGCCTTGTTTGGAGAGTTTTAATTTCCCAAAGTACCTAAACCCTAAACGTAAATCTTAAACCTTATGCCCAAAGCGCCTAAACCAACTCTATCTACCCCAAAAAGTCTAAAACCCCTAAAATTGAACCCCAAAATTGAATTTTTCAAAGTGTCTAAACCAACTATACCCTACCTCAAAGAGTCTAAATCCCCTAAAATTGAACCTCAAAATTAACTTTCTAAACAGGACCCTTGAAAGTTTTGGAAGTGTAAAAAAAAAAAATGAGCAAAACGACATCGTTTAAAGAAAAGGAAAGCGAGAAGAGAAAAGTAGCAATAAGTAGGTAGGACTACTCCTGCATATCTGAGAAAAACCCTTTCTCATCTCTCTCTCTCTCTCTCCATCTCTCTCTCTCTCGCGCGCGCACGCTCCAAATCGATGGAAAACGACCATGAAATGAAGAGGGGTCTCCTGCCCAATCTTCCTTATGAGATCGTCTTGGACATACTCTCAAGACTGCCCGTCAAGTCTCTATGCCGTTTCAAATCTGTTTCCAAGCCATGGCTCGCTCTAATCACCGACCCCCAATTTATCCAATTTCACCTCCATCAATCCATGAAATCCGACATCAACCATAAGGTAATCATCGCTTCTCGGTACTCTAACAGTTCTGAATCTTTCTATTCCCTAGACTACCTAGCGCCCGTCCCCACCGTAGCCGAGCTCGATATGCCCTATAAGTCTGGTGTTGAAATTTTGGGCTCATTCAATGGAGTCTTACTCTTTGAGATTAAAGATGAATTGTGTTTATGGAACCCATCAATTAGAATGCATCAGAAATTTTCACCACCTAATTGCCCAGGATACCACAATGTTGTTCAGTATGGGCTTGGTTATGACTCCATTACTGATGATTTCAAGGTAGTTGCGGCTGTTTGCCCTCAAAGTGTTACAACTAGTGTTGTTCATGTGTTCAGTGCTAAACTAAGTTCATGGAAGAGTGTTGGGGACTTTGATTACAATATTTATATTGCTGGGCAGGGAACTGTTCTGAATGGGGCACCGCATTGGTTTGTGACTCGCTACTCGGAGATGTATTTCCATATTGTTTGTTTTGATGTTACAGAGGAGAAATTCAAGGAGGTGCCCAAGCCTATTAATGAAGTTGAGGATGATGATAATTTTATCTTGGGGGTTTTGGGTGGATGGCTTTGTGTGGTTGATGACCGTCTTGTGAGTCATTCTGATGTTTGGGTGATGAAGGAATACGGCGTTAAAGAATCTTGGACCAAGTTGTTTGTTGTACCAAATGCGCTAGAGGAGTTGTTTTTCAACTGTTGTGTATCACAAAGGATGGAGAGGTTTTAATCATCTTAATATCAAATGATTCAGCAAAGTTAGTGATCTACAATGCGGATAAAAAAACATCCCGGAGGATTGGGATCCCTCAAGATTGCAAGCATTTTGATGTTGCTTTATATGTGGAGAGTCTTATTTCACCTCATGCAAGGGTGCTAGAAGGCGTTGCTAATTAGATGGAAATGGAAGCAAAAGTGGTAATTGAAATTATGAACCCTTTGCATCCGTAATTCTTTCTCTATGTATATATATGTATTTTGAAACTTAAAGTTTAGATACTCTTTTCCTGTTTTTTTCTCATTCTCCGTAGTGCATGTACTGCCAAAACAAACTACAATATGTACTATTTTCTCATTGAGCTTGGTGGTCAGAATCTTGAGCAGCTTGCTTCCGTTTCAGAGAACTTATGGTTTGTTCACATTGGTTAGTCATTGAGAGCCTTCAGTTTTTCACAAGCTAAGTTTTATGCTTCATTTTGGGTTGCAGGAAAATATGGAACATATTTTGACTTCATTTTTAGATTGTAATTGTAAGTGAATAGTTTAGCATTAAGTTTGTCCAAATTAGAACAGGGGAAATACTGAGTGTGATTGTGTTCACCTTTACTAAATGAAGGTGAACATTACCCTCACTCTAACGGGGAAATACTTCATCAAATCTCATCCCAATTGTCAATACTGAAGACAACAAAACCCGAAAGTTAATCATTGCCTCTCAATCCTCTCGCGAAGTCTATTCCGTTGATTATTAAGCAACTGGTCCTATGATTGCCAACCTCAAATTACACTCTAGGGTTCTCTTAATGGTATCTTATTCATAGGCGGTGGTCATACCCCACGCAGTGGTCATACCCCACAGCTATGGGACCCATCAACTGGAATGCGTGGGTTCATGTACCAAATTTAAAAGATTGAAGGAAATAGGACAACCTGAGGAGCGAAAGTCATCACAACTGAGAGGCAGCCCTAAGGCCCTGCTTAAGGACAACCCACTCTTGAGGTCGACGGCTCATTCTTGGGTTGGAAGTAGGGCCCAAGTTTCACGGGACCAAAGGAGGATCACGGAAGGGATTGTCTTAAGGTTTGAATCCCCTTAGGCTTAGACCTCGTACCACTCTTTAAGAGAGAGGCCGATTTACTAGCCGAAGTTCAACGTTCCATCTTTGAAACTTTTGCAATGCAACCCCAAACTTCTTTAAACCCTCCAAATTGATGCATAAGTGTCATTAGTTGCTCGAATGACCTGAAAACACAAAAGAGACTAACGAGCATCACACGTTCAATAGATATGACTAAAAAGTATAGTTTAGAGGGCCTAAATATACATATTTCTGCACTTATCATAACCTAACCCCCTAATCTCTAGGTCCCATACGAATCTCTTGGTCTTTTCCAAAGCCACTCTCTCTCTAGAATCTGTCATGGGTTCTCTCCTAACATAGGCCTTGAGAATCTCGTTGGTTATCCCGATCACCTTCAGGCCCCGTAGCTGTTCAATTTAGCTGACAAATCCATGGAAAAATGTCCCTTGTGATGTTCATGTGTTTTCTTCTAAACTTACTTCATGGGATAGGATTTGGACGTTGGTTACACCTTTTTCCGTAATGGGTCAAGGTAGTATTTTGAAGGGGGGCAGCACATTGAGTTGTATGTGGTCCAGGATGGGTACTTTGATTATTTATATTGATGAACAGAGCAGAAATTCAAGAGGTGGCCCAACTTGATAGTGAAGGTGAGGATATCCTTTTTAATTGTTTGGTTGCTGATTCGGGGGTTTGGGGTGGAATCGGTGGATGGCTTTGTGTCGTTCTAAATCATCGAACAGGCTTACTGATGTTTGGGTGATGAAGGAATAGGGCGTGAAGGAATCTTGGATCAAGTTGTTTGTTCTATCAAATGAATGGCTATAGTTGTATTCCCACAGCTTTATGTCATTGTGTTATGCAAATGATGGAGAGATTGTAATGGTGTTGGATTCGAGGAAGACAGTCATCTATGATCGAAAAGAATATAGTTGTAGGATGGTCGCAATCACTCGGGTTTGCTCAATGTTTGATGTGGCTTTATATGTGGAGAGTCTTGTTTCACCTCATGGGGGGAATGAGGCGAAAGGGCACCCCTAATCATGTGGAAATGGAAGCGAAAGAGCTAATTCAATTGATTCCATTTGATAATTTCCTTAGTCATTCCCTTCGCCTGTGTAGTTTGAGGCTTGTGTAACTGTGTTCGTGTTCTGTACTTAATATAAAGTTAAAACATATGATAACTGAAGGAATAATAGTTTCATTCTTTATTATAAAATTTTATGTCAATTTTGGAGCAGAGGTGTTTGTTGAAATGAAAATAACTTGCGAATCCACATTCCAGATACAGCTGGTGGGTTTTGAGTGGATCACTTTGCATTGTTTGGCATGGAGAATAAAATATCCAAGTTTTGGGATTGAAAACGTCTGGCGTTGTCCATGGGTCCGTATGACACGGAGAGCCTGCAGTTTAAGACAATGACTTATTTGACCTAGAAAATTAGCAAAAATGTTATTGATTTCTTGCATGAAATGGCCATTTGAGTTTGAGCATATGAGAATAACCCATGTTTCTTGCCTATAAGTGTTAGTTGTAT